>CM076574.1:1050490226-1050935197 GCA_034641835.2 Pinus albicaulis | reverse complement strand
TTTATGCTTCTGGATCTAGCAAGTTAGACTAGAAAAGTCACCCAATTCTACAGGGATGTTACCAAATAGCTGATTTTCATAAAGAAAAATAAATTTCCTCCTCTGTTTTTATTTTTTCCCAGCTACTACTCTATTTCAAGGGAGATTTATTACTACTCTGTATAGTTAAATATAACAACTTCTCTCTT
Organism: Pinus albicaulis; assembly: GCA_034641835.2. Lineage (NCBI taxonomy): Eukaryota > Viridiplantae > Streptophyta > Pinopsida > Pinales > Pinaceae > Pinus > Pinus albicaulis. Next base: position 1,050,935,009 of record CM076574.1, on the reverse strand, counting down.
CCAGCGATCTCTATATGCATAAAGTGCATGTAATGCTATTACATATTACATGAGAAAGAATATATGTGTATGCATAGACTGCTTGTCATGTTATTACATCAGAAAGGAGGTCGATTTCTTGTGTGTTCCAGATCATCCCCGCTTTTGGCATAGCACCCATTAGAGGGCCCAGTCGACGTTGCTTCATAAAATTCCCCACTTTGAAAAGCTTCACGTCTTCAATAGGGTCCACCATTATCTCTGCCTTCTGTAGATACAGGAAGCCTTAATTTCTTTGACCAAAGAAAAGCAAATAAAAATTTCCTACGGAATATGCCAGAGTTGAAAACCCACATGCTTGAAAAAGAGGAATACATAAAGATGGCAACCTTCGGGCAGGGCTAGAACTATGTATGGCACCACTTCTTTTCTAGTCTCTCATATCTCTACAAATCACAATAGTTCAATGACAATAAATGCAAGTCTCAGAAAGAAGAAAGTTTGTTATCATGTACATATATAAGTTTTGGGCATATCAAGAAAGCCTATCTATGTACATAGAATATTTGGGCGGATCAAGAAAGCCTATATGCTTTCCCTTGAAGGAAAGCTATATGCCTTGGGCATATCAAATTTATTTTAATAAATAATTTAGTTTTATAAACAATTTAGTTTGAAATGATTGATGGAGGGCTAGCAACCTCTCTAGATATATGGGACAATTACCTTTTGTCATACTTCGTTGTTAAAAGTTGTTATATATGTATATATGTGTGTGTGTCATGATTTCCTGATGATGCCCATCAATGTTGTCTATCCATAGTTATTAATAAGGGTGTTTTTTATTATGAGTGGAAATATGTTCCACTTACCTTTGAAGTGGCAAATTATTCTTTTCATAGTGTAAAAAATTAAGTGAATACTGTACTAGAGAGTTTATACAAAATATCTATGTATCTACCCATCCATTAGATGATGTAAAATTATAAACGATTATATTGTTGACAATATAAGAACCATCCTTTGAATAGTTGTCACATCTTATACTGTAGGTGACAAGATCTCATTTCTCGTTGCTAATAAGAGTATACATGTGGCACCCAACCTCTTTGATATGTATAAGCAAACTATGAGACTTTCATCATCTTAATATTTCAATTATTATTTTGTTTGTGTATTACCAACTCAACACAAAAATAATTATTATTTCAACCCAAAGTACAAAATTTTCAATTCAACAATTCCAATTTCATCAAGCAAACAAAGTTTTACTTATATCTTCATCTTGAATTCTTAGTTGATGATAGTCCGTCCTTAGATCAATTTTCGAAAAGACTGTTGCTCCTCTTACTTGGTTAAAGAGATCATCTATCATAGGTAAAGGATATTTGTTCTTGATTGTCATCTTATTCAATTGACGATAGTATATACACATTCTGAAAGTACCGTCTTTCTTTTTCACAAACAACACCGATGCTCCCCATGGGGATACAATTGGTCTGATGTAACGTCTATCCAGCAACTCTTGTAACTACATTTTCAAATCCATCAGTTTTGGAGTACTCATTCTATATGGGGCTCTAGAAACTGGTGTTGCTCCCGACACTAAGTCAATTGAGAAATCAATGTCTCTCCTAGGGGGCAGATGAGGAATTTCATCTAGAAACACATCGTTGAACTCTCTAATAATAGATAATGTTTCTAAAGAATTCTCTTCTGCTTGCTGACCCAATTCTTCTACATATACAGAATACACTTGACAACCCTTTCTAGCAATTCTTTTCAATTGAAGCCCTGAAATTTGTCTCACAGATATGGGCTTGGGTTTTCCTTTTACTATAACAGGTTTTCCTTCCTCATTTATGCAATGTAGTCTTGTCTAAGAAATTTAACATGACTTTCTGTTTCTCTAACCAGTACATCATAGGACTCTAAAAGTAGAATATTTAGATTCAGTTCAATTTGGTATCCATTCATATTTATGGTTGTTTAGGGTAACTTATGAGTCACTTTTCTTTTTCATATCAATTTTCATATTCAAGTTGGTCTTCAACTTTCGTGGAAGATCTGGAATCAATTCATGACTCCATACTACTATTTTTAATTTTCTTCCCATATGGAACTTAGTTTTCAGCACTGTATAATTTAACTGTTTGTAGTGCTATGTATAATAGAGTACTGTCTGTAACAATTTATTGGATATTTGTAACTGTCATATAACTGGACTATGATTACCGTTCAATGAAATAGAAATTTCCAGTTATACTTTAATATTCTAGTAATATATTTTCAACCTGTTGTTCGCAACAGTTTTTCTATTTGGTTCATATGAAGAATTTGTTCAGTGTACATATATACCTTAATGCTTTACAAATTAATGAACTCTAATACATATCTTATATATTTTTACTGTTGATATAGTACATAAATCTTTTTCTGCTAACATGCACAAATGCCCTTATTATAGCTGGGCATTTGTAACTGTACTTTTATCAATCTAAATAGTTTGTCAATACAGATTTCTCTTATGTATATTGTTTTGTCCTGTTACATACTGTTAGTTCACATTTCATTTCTTATATATACATATCAGTATATAAATTTGAAAACAATACTATGAAGGTATTCAATATTCATGTATAAGTAAATTCTATTTATTTCATATGAAGAATTTGTTCAGTGTACATATATACCTTAATGCTTTACAAATTAATGAACTCTAATATCTTATATATTTTTATTGTTGATATAGTACATAAATCTTTTTCTGCTAACATGCACAAATGCCCTTATTATAGTTGTGCATTTGTAGCTATACTTGTATCAATCTAAATAGTTTGTCAATACAGATTTCTCTTATGTATATTGTTTTGTCCTGTTACATACTATTAGTTAACCTTTCATTTCTTATATATACATATCAGTATATAAATTTGAAAACAATACTATGAAGGTATTCAATATTCATGTATAAGTAAATTCTATTCAGATTTAATTCAGTATACTCATATCAGAACTTTAGAATAGTCAATTAAATCCCAAAGTTTTCTGTGAGGTATGTAACCTCAGATCTAGACCCATCACTGGGTTATAGACATTCTGAGAGTTGTTCCTTTGCAGAATATGTCTATGAAACTATACAGAATGAACTATAACTCTATAGTGAATTTTGTTAAATGTACATACTATCAAAATATAATTATAACTCATAAAATTTATAGTTTCTAAACATACATTTAAACTCATAATTTTCATATAATCATGGATACTTTATTTTTTTCAGTAGTTCAACATAACATTAAAATTTAAGTCCAATACCATTCCAAAATAAATGTACATACCGCTTAGGTTTGACTAGTTGTCTTCCAACCTTAGAGCACTTTCTCCACAGTTCACCCCCGAGTAGAGATCTCTTCCTCCAAGGATAAACAACCCTGTCTATCCTGAATCAACTTATTTAAGTTTGTTTTCCCCCAGCCTATTTTCCTTAACTGCGTCCAGTTAATTCAAGATGTTGTATTCATGTTTGTCTAGGCTTTCCCTTTGTTTCTTCCATAAAGATACTTTTAAAGCTAGCTTTTCTTATTTCCAGCTTTATTCCACCTCTTACCAATAATTTCCTCTTTATTGAAGTATTTTTTTATATATTTATCTTCAATCTAATTTTAGTATTTACTTTATTCCTTCCAAATATTTTTGGAAGTCTAGAAAAGTCTTATAACCTTATCCATACTCATGGATTTGGTTTCCAAATATCTAATCATAATCTAGTCATTGCACATTAATTTCCATTTTATTTTATTAACTTGAAATAATAAAATAAATCCACATAATTGTTTTCCATTGCGGTCCATTGTACCCTTTTGGATTTGTTCAAATACTTAATAAAAACATAGCAAATTAGAGATATTACATATTCCCCCTCCAAAAACAAAACACCGTCCTTGGTGTTGTAAAGACAATAAAACAAAATCATTGTTTAAACAATGATGGATATTTTTCCATTGTATCTTTCTCTTGCTCCCAAGTAGCCTCTTCGAGTGCAAAGTGCCTCCACTGCACTTTCACCCTAGCCACTGTCATATTTTAGAGCTCAATTTCTTCCCATACTAAGATTTGAAATGGCTCTGGAAATAATTCTCCTTCTAGTTCCACCTGTATCCCATTCAAATCAATAACATGAGTAGGGTCATGCACATTTTATTTTAATAATGAAACATGAAATATATCGTGAACCTTAATATGACTAGGCAAAGCTAGTTTATATGCAACTCATCCAACTCTTTCCAGTACTTCAAAAGGTCCACATAAACGTGGGGCTAGTTTTTCACAACTTCCGATGTGAAAAGTACTCTTATTAAGGTTAATCCTTAAGTACACATGATCACCCACACTAAATTCTATGTGAATTCTCTTTTTGTCTGCATAATTTTTCTGCCGGTCCTGTACTGTTTTGATATTTTGCTGAATTCCCTTCACAACTCTTTCCATTTTCTGCAAGGCTTTCGGTCCAAGTATTAGTTTATCTTCAGGCTGACTCCAACTTAGAGGGGTATGGTACTTTCTACCATAAAGTGCTTCGAAATAGCTCATCTTTATTGAATCTTGGTAGCTATTGTTATAGGAAAATTCTACTAAATGTAGATAGCCCTCTCATTTTGTTGGCATGTCCATGACATACATCCTTAACATGTTCTCTAAAATATGGTTTGTTTTTTCTATTTGGCCATCAGTCTAGAGATGGTAAGTAGTACTAAAATTTAATTTGATACCCATGCCCCCAAATAAACTTCTCCAAAAAGCTGCAGTGAATTTTTCATCCCTATCTAATATGATCATTTTAAGAATGCCATGCAGTTTTACAATCTCCTTCATAAATACATTTGCTACTTGAGCGGTACCAAATGTAGATTGTACAGGTATAAAGTGAGCAGCTTTAGTCAAAGTATCCACTACAACCATGATAGAGTCATGTTGGTATTTAGTCTTTGGTAAACCAGTAATAAAATCCATGGAAACAGTTTCTCACTTTCATTCTGGGATAGGTAAAGATTCAACAATCCAGCTGGATGTTGATATTCCACCTTTACTTGTTGACATTCTATACATTTAGCCAATTAATTCGCCACATATTTTTTCATATCGAGCTAGAACATATTTTCTTAAAGCTGAAACTAATTTCTGGTATCCAGGATGTCCAGCATAAGGTCTTTTATGATACTCATCCAGAATCTCTTTCTTTAAGGAGTATACATCAGGAATGTATAATCTATCTTTATAACAAATCAATCTCCTCTGATTCTATGTATACCTTTTCATCTCTTTTTTCAGAATTTGTGCCTGTAGTTTTTCTTAATTTTGGTCTTGTCTCACTACTTCTTGTATTAGTACTTCTATGTCAAATTTGGCACTACTTCCAACACTACTCACATTTTGCAAAGCATTTCCGTTTAATGCATTTGCAATCTTTCTTTCCTTCCCCTTAATGTGTTTGATGTCCATGTCAAACTCACTAAGAAATGACAACCACCTAGCTTGCCTAGCATTTAACTCGGTTTAAGTGAAGAAATACTTTAAACTGATGTGATTGGTCATTAATATAAACTTTTTCTCTAGAAGGTAATGTTTCTACATCTTTTAAGCATGTATTACAGCAGCTAGTTCTAAGTCATAAACACTATAATTATGTTCATGTTTCTTGAGTTTTCTTGATTCATAGACTATAACAAAGTTTTCTTGTAGTAGCACTCCTACTAACTCTTCTCCACAAGCATTTGTACATACTACAAACTCTTGATCTGGATCATCAATCTTTAAAATAGGTGTTGTGGTAAGTTTCAGTTTTAGTTGATCAAAACTAGTTTGACATTTTTCAGTATATTCAAACTTAACTCATTTTTTCTGTAGAGATGTAATAGGGTAAGCTAAGGTTGAAAATCTCTCTACAAACCTCCTGTAATATCCTACAATTCCCATGAAAGATCTCACAGAAGACACATCATTAGGTACAGGCCACTCTCTTATTCCACATCCATAAATGGCATTGGTTTATACGATGGTTCAATTCCTCGGTTCATTTTGTTAAAGTCGTTTTACTACTTGGTTGAAACCCTCTACCTTTGCCCATAAGGCTCTTTGTTAGTAGTGGGAGTATGTTCGGAAATACATTTTATGTATCCCGACACAGATTTCTAATGTATTATGCACACACTGCTGGTTTTTCTATCTCCAGGTAAATCATTCCTATTCGTTCTTGATGCGTAGCATTTACATTATATGTTCTGGGGTTTCATTTGTTTTATGGGACTACAATTATTCATTCATTCAATTCTTGACTTCTTTTATTGTTGTTTATGTCCAGCACTGATGGCTGTACTCAGCTTTTAACAGAGACATCACATGGGTAAGTCTCAGATTTTCGTTTGTTTTGAAGACTGTGTTCATTTTTGGAATACCCTCAAACTGTCATCGTTCCAGTAGAGGGGTTAACCAGAACACGCTTTTCATTTTAGTTTTAATATGCAATGATTTGGCTTTTCTGTATCATTACATTGAATTCTTGTTTATAATTTTGTTTATGTACATTAGTTGCAGAGTATAAATTTCTCGTCTAGTTCTTCCATTTCAGAATGTTAGATGTTGAAATGGTTAAATTGAGGAAATCTATAGTCGAGAAAACTCAATGCATTTCTACACGCAAGAGCTTATTATCCCACTGCTTCTATTTTATCAGGTCCTCAGCGACTATTTGAACATTGGGTGGAAGTGTATAGCATTGAGGTTTTTTTTTTTTTTGCTTAGATTTCTCACACTGTCCCCATTTAAATAAACGTTCGTTTCAGGGTATTTGAAACTTTGTTTGCGTCATGTATAAATGTTCAACAACTCTACTATTTCGTCTTAGAGATCAACCTCTAATTGTATTGCGTTTATAACGCATATGGATACCTTGTGACGTTTATTCCACGGATGTGTTCTCCAACCGAACCAGCAACTAGAAAAAGGTATATTCTGAATTTTGGATAAGCATCGAATTATTTTCATGTTACTTGCCTCTACTCTCTACGTTTCGGTTCAAGGGATTATTTTAAGGTTACAATATCCCTGACTTACTCAAAGGTTTATTGTTGTCATATATCATTTTTCTGTGATTAGCACCAGACTATAGATATCTCTGTCTTCCAACAGAGATATCTAAAGGTTTGCATCTTATTAACTCGGTTTCTATAATGATATAGATAATTGTTATCCTTGTTCGTGTCTTCGACTTTCATATATTTAGCTTAATTTTACCTTGGCTAAATTTTCTACTGGGTTTTTCTCTAATTTCACTTTTTCTACTTATTTGTACAGGATCTCACTTTGTCTTTTATTATGGTAGATCCGTCTCTTTTTTTCGCGGTTGACAAGGTAAGATGTATATTTCGTTTCTTGGTACTTTTGTTTGTTAATAACTCTCTAGTTATAACTTCAACTAGTATTGACACCCATTGTATTTTCTATTACTGGTAATTTTCACACCTTGGTACCTGTAATGGAATATTTAGCTTCACAATTTCTCTGATATTAACTATATCCATTTTCATATTCAGGTTGGTCTTCAACTTTTGTGAAAGATCTGGAATCAATTCATGACTCCATACTGATATTTTCTATTTTATTCCCATATGAGACTTATAGTTTCCAGCACTGTATAATTTAACTGTTTGCAGCTCAATATATTATAGAGTATTGTCTATAACTATTTATTGGATATTTATAACTGTCATATAATTGGACTATGGTTACCCTTCAGTGAAATGGAAATTTCCAATTATACTTTAATATTGTAGTAATATATTTTAAACATGTTGTTCGCAACAGTTTTTCTATTTGGTTCAAATGAAGAATTTGTTCAGTGTACATATATACCTGAGTTCTTTACAAATTAATGAACTCTAATACATATCTTATATATTTCTACTATTGATATAGTTCAAAGATCTTTTTCTGCTAACATGCACAAATTTCCTTATTATAGTAATGCATTTGTAACTATACTTGGGAAAGCCTTATTTTCCAGTCTATTGGCCAATTAATACTCTTAAGAGTACTAATGGGCATGCCTATGCCATGCCACCAATGCCATACTTGTGGTCTTCACCTTCAGTCTCGAGTCGTCGAAAATCTGATCTGCAGCGCCCCATTAAATCTCCAGTTGCCAGTGAAATATTGGTTGCATCCATAATTCATATTTCATCACATCAAGTAGTTAATGCAGATTTAATGTCAATGTCACATCCTCCGTTTACGATTTCAAACATCCTTTTTCACTATTTCAAATTGGCAATGGCACCCAAGTTTCTTGAAATTAATTGAAATATTTCAAACTGAGCGCCCAATATTTTGTTATTTTGTTATGCTTGATATGGTATCAGCTCTCATAGCAGCCTGGCCGAGGAGCAGAACCAGTCCATGCCCTGAGGTTTCATCAGCAAGTCCCCAGACGAAATTTTCTGCCTCTTGCTGAAATAGTCGACACCTCGAACTGAGAACGTGTCACCCACCCATTGACACCCATATCTGGATTCTCTTGTCGGAGTGGCCCTGATTTCTAGAATTTCTCCTTCTAGTCTGCCCTCTCGCACCTTCCCGTCTCCAGACATGACTCTCAGAAAGATCTCTAGTTCAAGTGGAGTGACGGGGAATGTATGGTTGCAAGCAAAGTGTGTTGAGAATAATCATATAATTTGGAAAAGAAAAGTGTGTTGAGAAGAATCACATAATTTGAAGCAAAGCATAATTGGTAACAAAGTGCACTCCTCGTTTTCTCCCTTGAATTTCTCCATTTGCTTCTCTTTATAGTTTTACAAAGAAAAGTGTTCTACTTATTTGTCCAGGCCACCATCGTCCTCGGATGCCAACAATTTTGAAAACTATCTAACAGTTTGCAGAGTATGAAAATGTTGAATAGAGATTTTGTCAGCCAAGACGTACTATTTGTCTACTGCCTGGATATTGGAAAACGTCCATGGGATGTCGATGTAATTCTTTTTGAGGCTACTGCCTGGATATTAGAAAAGGATGTCGGATGTAATTAACGCAAACGTTCTTTATTTCTGTATAGCATGTGCTTCAAATATATCTGCTTCATAGTAATATCTGAAATTTTATTTTTGGACCAGTTTGGCAAACTTTGCAACGTAATATTCACCATTCTTGTATGTTTGGTATACTAACGTAAACGCCAAAAAGAAATTGAAAGATTTAGTTTTAAATGTTACATCATTTTAATTTAATAATCCAAGTTAACCCTTTTCGGAATCTTCCAAGACAAGACATGAATTTAAAAAATAGATTTTTCAATGGAAAATTTTACGAGAGGTTTTCAAGATTCCCTCCATTTATATTTGTAGCCTAATTATTTATCTTTATCTTTGTGGATTAGATCATTTGGGTGCACAGAAATTTGGAGAATTCATATTGAAGAAAACAAAATAGAAAATTTGACATTTTTATTTAAGTGGGATTTGGTAAATCTTAATTATATTTTTTTAATAAAGTATTTAAAATCAAAATAGAAAATTTGACATTTTTATTTAAGTGGGATTTGGTAAATCTTAATTATATTTTTTTAATAAAGTATTTAAAATCCAAATATTTATGAGTTATAAAAATATTTAAAATATTTTTCCTTTCAAGTTATATTTTTTTTTGAGCGAAAAGAAATTTTTAGAGAATTTCTATAAAAAAATAAAACATTAAATTTGATTATTTTATTTTAATGGAATTTGGTTAATTTTAATGATATTTTTTGAGTGAAGTGGTTAAAATCAAAGTAGCTATTGGTTACTAAAATATTTCTAAATTTTTATCTTTTTTGAGTGAAAAATAAATTCCAAATTGTTTAGGCACAAAATGGTTTGTATGTTTAATAAAAAGAATAAAAAAAATCTAAAATTTTATTAAATTTTTGGAAAGTAAGTAATGTTTTTATGTTTTAAAATCATATTTTATGAATGTCAATTCAAAATTTAAGATGCAATTATCTATATTTTTTATAATGTTTCAAATTTGCATCATTTCAAACCATTAACAAATTTATGTTAGCTATATAGAATATTATATAAATAATTGAAGAGAAATAACTTTAAAATCATAATGTAATTAATCACATGTTATCATATCAAATTAATATCAATGTTATTTTAAAAGTGAAAATTTAAAGAGAAAATGAAGTCTTTTTTAAATAATATTGATGTTTATTTATGAGAAATAAAATAGTCAATAATAAAGAGATTTATTAAGATATTTTTTAAGTTCTAAATATAAAAATGATGAGAATAACTTTTTTATTTCTAAATAACTTAAATGTTTTGACTTTAATATATATATATATATATATATATATATATATATATATATATAGTGGTTCAAATTCAAAAATATAAAGTTTAGGTTGCTCATAAATTGCATGGCGTTTACGTCAGTATACCAAACATACAAGAATGGTGAATATTACATTGCAAAGTTTGCCAAATTGGTCTAAAAAGAAAATTTCAAATATTATCTATGCAAATATGTTTGAAGCACATGCTATACATAAATAAAGAACGTTTGCGTTAATTACATCCGACATCCTTCTCTAATATCCAGGTAGTAGCCTCAAAAAGCATTACATCAACATCCCATCGACGATTTCCAATCTCAAGGCAGTAGAAAAATAGTCTTCGCTAAAAAAATCTCTATTCAAAATTTTCATACTCTGTAAACTGTTAGATAGTTTTCAAAATTGTTGGCATCCAGGGACGATGGTGGTCTGGACAAAGAAACAAAACACTTTTATTTATAAAACTATAAAGAGAAGCAAATGGAGAAATTCAAGGGAGAAAGCAAAGAGTGCACTCTATTACCAATTATGTTTTGCTTCAAATTATATGATTCTTCTCAACACACTTCACTTTTCCAAATTATATGATTATTCTCAACACACTTTTCTTCCAACCATACATTCCCTGTCACTCCACTCGAACCAGAGATCTTTGTGAGAGTCATGTCCGGAGATGGGAAAGTGCGAGAGGGGAGACTAGAAGGAGAAAGTCCAGAAATTAAGGCCACTCCGACAAGAGAATCCAGACATGGGTGTCAATGGGTGGGTGACGTGTTCTCAGTCCGAGGTGTCGACTATTTCAGCAAGAGGCAGAAAATTCCGTCTGGGGATTCGCTGATGAAACCTTAGGGCATGGACTGGTTCCGCTCCTCGGTCAGGTTGCTATGAGAGTTGATACCATATCAAGCATAACAAAATAACAAAATATTGGGCGCTCAGTTTGAAATATTTCAATTAATTTCAAGAAACTTGGGCACCATTGCCAATTTGAAATAGTAAACAAGGACGTTTGAAATCGTAAACGGAGGATGTGACATTGACATTAAATCTGCATTAACTACCTGATGTGACGAAATATGAATTATGGATGCAACGAATATTTTAATGGCGGCTGGAGATTTAATGGTGCGCTGCAGATCAGATTTTCGATGGCTTGAGACTAAAGGTGAAGACCGCAAGTATGGAATGGGTGGCATGGCATAGACATGCCCATTAGTACTCTTAAGAGTATTAATGGGCTAATAGACTGGAAAATAAGGCTTGCCCTATACTTGTATCAATCTAAATAGTTTGTCAATACAAATTTCTCTTACATATATTTTTTTGTCTTGTTACATACTGTTAGTTCACATTTCAGTTCTTATATATACATATTAGTATATAAATTTGAAAACAATACTACGAAAGCATCCAATATTCATGTATAAGTAAATTCTATTCAGATTTAATTCAGTATATTGTTGATATCAGAACTTTAGAATAGTCAATTAAATCCCAAAGTTTTCTGTGAGGTACCTAACCTCAAATCTAGACCCATCACTGGGTTATAAACATTCTGAGAATTGATTTTCTGCAGAATATGTCTGTGCAACTATACAAAATAAATTATAACTCTATAGTGAATTCTGTTAAATGTACAGACTACGAAAATATAATTATAACTCATAAAATTTCTAGTTTCTAAACACAGATTTAAACTTGGAATTTTCATATAATCATGACTACTTTATATTTTCAGTAGTTCAGCACAACATTAAAATTTAAGTCCAATATCATTCCAAAATAAATGTACATACCATTTAGGTTTGACTAGTTGCCTCCCAACCTCCCTAAAGTTCTTTCTCCATAGGTCACCCCTAAGCAGAGATCTCTTCCTCCAGGGATAGAAAACCCCTTGTCTATCCTAAATCAGCTTATTTAAGCTTACTTTTCTCCAGTCTATTTCCCTTAACTGAGTCCAGTTAATTCAAGATGTTGTATTCCTGTTTGTCTAGGCTTTCTCTTTGTTTCTTCCACAAAAATAATTTTAAAGCTAGTTTTTCTGTTTTGCAGCTTTATTCCACCTCTTCCCAATAATTTCCTCTTTACTGGGGTATTTTTTTAAATATTTATATCCAATTTAATTTCAGTATTTACTTTATTCCTTCCAAGGAGTTTTGGAAGTATGGGAAAGTCTTACAACCTTATCCATCCTCATGGATTTGGTTTCAAATCTCTAATCATAATCTATTCATTGCACATTAATTTCCATTTTATTTTCTTAGTTTGAAATAATAAAATAAATCCACATAATTGTTTTTCATTGGGGTCCACTATATCTTTTTGAACTTGTTCAAATGTCTAATAAAAGCATAGCAAACTGGGGACTAAGACATTTTCTATGTTTTTATTAAACATTTAAACAAGTTCAAAAGGGTTCAGTGGACCCCAATGGAAAACAATTGTGTAGATTTATTTTATTATTTCAAATTAATAAAATAAAATGAATATTTATGTTCAATGACTAGATTATGATTAGAGATCTGGAAACCCAATCCATGAGGATGAATAAGGTTGTAAGACTTTCCGAGACTTATAGCAATCCTTGGAAGGAATGAAGTAAATACTAAAATTAAATTGAAAATAAAAATTTAAAAAATACCCAGTAAAAAGGAAATTACTGGGATGAGGTGGAATAAAGCTGGAAAGTAGAAAAGCTAGCGTTAAAAGTACCTTTGTGGAAGAAAAAAAGGGAAATCATAGGCAAACAAGAATACAACATCATAAATTAGTTGGACGCAGTTAAGAGAAACATGCTGGGAAAAGCGAGCTTAAATAAGATGATTCAAGATAGACAAAGGGTTTTCTATCACTAGAGAAAAATATCTCTGCTTGGGGTGATCCGTGGAAAAAAAGCTCTCAGGTTGAAAGTAAACTAGTCTACTTTTAGTGGTATGCACATTTAATTTGAAATGGTTTTAAATCTAAATACTGAGATGAATTACTGGAAATGATAAATGACCATGTTTATATGAAAATCTTTGTTTAAAATTGTGTCCAGGAAATAAAAATTATGAGTTATAATTTTATTTTGGTACTTTGTATATTTAACAAAATTCACTATAAAAGAAATAGTTAATTTCGTATAATTGCACAGACATAATCTATAGAAGAACAAATCTTACAATTTCTATAACCAAATTTTGAGTCTAGATCTAAAGTTAGGTGCTTCACAGAAAGATTTATGATAAATTAAATTATTCTAATGTTATGATGTCAGTTAGGTGCTTCACAGAAAGATTTATGATAAATTAAATTATTCTAATGTTATGATGTCAACTGTAGACTGAAACAAATTTAGACAAAAATTGTTATACATAAACATTGAATAACATTTCAGCATTGTTCCTAAATTTCTATACTAAAATCTGTATACAGAAATTGACACATGGAAGAATAGTATACACAAGAGAGAACAGTACTGACAAACTATTGAGAATGATACATGTATAATTGTGAATGCATAACTATAGTAATAACCTTAATGCATTAAATTAGTAAAATAATTATGTATTGTATCAGTGATCGAAGAATATAAAACATGTATTAGATATTGATAACTAGAAAAACATTCAGATATGTATATGCATGCTGATTTATTTCACATATGAACAAAATAGAAAACATGTTTGTAAAGAACAAAGGGATAGTATAAGAATGTAAAAATTTGTATAACTGATATTTTCAACTCCCCACTGAAGAGTAAATAAATTCCAGATTTTATAGTAGTCATTAATATCCAATAATAATTACAGAGTTCTCTGTCCTTTATAGAGTTGCAAATAATTCACTTATATAGTCTACAAAACTAAGTTCCATATGGAAGTAAGCTAATAAATCACAGTATGGACTCATAAATTGATTTCGAATCTTCCACAAGATGTGGGACCAACGTGAAGAAGAAGGTGGAACATAGTTAATATTGGAGAAAATCTGGAACAAAATTATCCCATTACAAGTACAAGTGAGTGAAATTGCTTGTAACAAAGATTTCAATGGAAGTCAGTACTAGGGATGTAGTAACCAAATATTTAATAACAACAAAAAACGTAAAGAAACAAGAAGATACATATTACCTTGTCAACAGCCGCAAAGGTGAATGATCTGTCACAATAAAAGTCGGGATTAAACCCTGTACAAATAAATCGAACAATTAATTTAAGAAAAAACCAATAGAATAATTTATCCAGCGTTCAGTCAAGTTAAACCTATGAAGGTCCGAACATAAGAGGAATGACAACATCTCTCTATAGCAGTAAGGAAACTAAGTGAGTAGCCCTCAGAACCTTTAGATTTATCTGTTGGAAGATAGATATATCTAGGGTCAGGGGATAATAACATAAAATGGCGATATGACAACGAAAATCAATATCATAACCTCGAGTACATTGGAAACGAAAAAAATGTCTCGAAAATTAAAAAACACAGTGTACAGTGATAATTAATTAAAACATATACTAATCATCAATAAATCATATCATACCTTTCATGGTTCTCGAATGATGATTCTGTTGCAGAAAGCATTAGTGGAGCGAACTTCATAGAGTATCCGCCTACGTTGTAAACTTAATGCAACTAGAAAGGTGGACCTCTAACATGTAAATTTAGAAACTTAGCAAATACATGAATGCCGCAAATAAAGTCTCCAATACATCAAATTAGACATTTATCTAAATGAGGGTGGTATGAGAAATCTACGAGAAAGAAAAACTCAATGCTATAAACTCACATACAATGTACTAATAAACCCCGAAGACCTGGTAAAATTTAAGTAAATAAAATAACAAACTCCTGCGGTTTAGAAACGCATTGAGCTTTGTAAACTTTAGACATCCACAAATTAACCCTGTTAATATTCAAACAGCTAAAATGAAGAAACGAGCAGAGAAATATATATATACTCCGCAACTAATGTACTTAAATAAATTTCTACGTGGGGATTCAATATAATGATACAGCAATATAAAACAGTGGTATATCAATTGAAATAGATACAACGTTATTAGTAGAAACCACGCAAGATTAACCTCTCTTGAAAACGATGAAAGCTTTGGGGGCATTCCAGAAATAAACATAGCTCTTATGAAAATAAAATCCAACACTTACCCATTTGATACCTCGGTGCAATGCGAGTATTTCAATTGGTGCTGGAAGTGGACAGAAATAAGAATTTAGAACTGGAATAAACGAATATTGAAACCACAGAAAACAAACAAAACCTCCAAAATCTATCAGGGGGATAGTTAGAACCAAAAACGTATAGGGACGATTTACCTGAAATTAAAAGTGTCAGTAGCGTCTAAAGGAGATACGAGAATCTCTGTTAGGATGCTTACGCTGCATTATGAGCCTCCTCTTGATAACATCAGAGAGCCATATTGGTAACAATGGAGGGTTTCACCCAAATGATAAAACGGTTCCAGTAAAAAATGAGCAAAGGAAATAAACCTACGTCTAAACTGAAGTCATTTATGGATATGCAAACCCTAATGAATTTTACATCTACATCGTCCTAATGTCAAAGATCTGTGGTAAAGACGAGGTTCCCGCGGCTCAACTAGCATCATTAGAAACCCATGTGATCGAGGATGTTGTCATAAACTCACATTAATCCTAAAGTACCTAATGCACAACATCTCGTTCACCAAGATATACGAATTTAGTACTAACTCTTTCAGATCAATTCAATGAATCTGTATCGAAAATAAGATTTCCTGAGAATTTTGACGATGTATTCATTGCAAAGGTTATTGAAAACTGCATAAAAAAAATATTATAGTACATAAATGCTTATATAGCAAGGAGCAGATCGTATCTATGCCACATGGGAGGAACGAAATTCACATTGGCAGATACAGTGATTTTGGGGTTCATGAAAACCATATACAAGACCATAATTTATATATAGTGAGAATTTGATGGACAGTTGTACCTAGATTCAATAAACTGTTGTAGGTTCCTTAAGGGTAGTCGTAACTTTAGAGTAGTTTTATATACTATGGATAAATGTAAAGTGGGGGTATTGAAACATGTGGGTGTGTTGGGGGATATCCTCCATGGTGTAATACAGTTATGAGATTTAAAGAGTTAGTTAAAAGGGGATCTGACTCAATTCACACACATAGGTGAAATTCTATGGTTAGACGTAAATGTTAAAATGTAATATGGAAAGTAGTAGGATAAAAAGTTATGGTATTAGTGGATATTTTGTATATAATAATCCATGGTTAGGAATTAGTACGTAATCAAAACCATTGTTCATGGTAATGAATAAATGAAGGGGTGTGTAAAAATATTCATAGAAACATTATCTCCTTAGATGAATAAATGTGAATATGTTAGATCTCCGTCTCCATGTTAATAAGAGAGAAAGAATTTTCTCTGAAGGGAAAATTGTAATGGACTTTGGAAAATTAGATACTACCTTATTGGTAAAAAAACAAAAAATAAGGTATGAGCGACATGAGTAATTATAGTAAAATCATAATAAGTAAAAGATGTTACTATAATTAGAAAAAAAATAAAAATTGTGAAGTAAGAGGTGTTACAAGTTTTTGTTTGTTTTCTGTGGTTTCAATATTCGTTTATTCCAGTCCTAACTCAATTCTTATTTTTGTCTACTTCCAGCACTGATTGAAATCTCCGTATCCCACCGAGGCATCAAATGAGTAAGTGTCGTATTTGCTTTTCATAAGCGTTGTGTTTATTTCTAGAATGCCCCCAAAGCGTTCATCGTTTTCAACAGAGGTTAATCCTGCGTGGTTTCTATTAATAACACTGTATCTATTTCAGTTTTATATACCACTATTTTATATTGATGTATCATTATATTGAATCCCCCCGTAGAACTTTATTTAGGTACATTAGTTGCAGAGTATATATATATTTCTCTGCTCGTTCCTTCATTTCAGTAGTTTGAATATTAACAGGGTTAATTTGTGGATGTCTAGAGCTTACGAAGCTCACTGCGTTTCTAAACCGCAAGAGCTTTTTATCTCATTTACTTAACTTTTACTAGGTCCTCAGGGTATATTAGTACACTATATGTGAATTTATAGCATTGAGTTTTTCATTCTCTTATATTTTTCATCTGGGAATAAGACGCCTATCTGAGGCTCTCTAGATCTGTTGTGTTAGGGATATGGTTTTACCCTGCATATTAACGATCATACTATCCGTCAAACTCAAACGATAACCCTACACCAAAATAACCTCAAACAAGAAGATATAAATAATAGAATATTTTCCATAATAACAAAAGATTCGAATATGCCATGAAAGATTAGTCATGTTCTTCAATGAAATAGGTAATAGATTACCAATAGGACGTTGCAGAATAGCAAGTAGTTATCAAAGTCTCTTTCATAATGGGAGGATTATTAGCTTTGGAAAACACTTCAAGGTAATTATCATTTCCAGCACCAACCTTAAAGCACTAGCTTGAATCATATCCCTTGCTTCTTGCCTTCCTTATTTTTGGAATTCTAAAGTAGATGACGGAAATAATAATTATCTTAGAAAAGCTAATAAAGAGACCTTCATCCCCAGTTACCCACAAACAGATTCTGCAACGGCCAGTTCGCAATCGATTACCTAGTTCCTTGAAAACTGGTGCATCAATGATCACGGATCGTCTAATCGTTGAGCAACCGCATGGGTTGAAGTGAAGAAGTGAGATCATGAACACCATGTAGCTTAGGAAAAGGAAGAAAGACACTGCTCAACTCCCACACACTGCAACCATCAACCATCTGGAACAAAACGAATGTAGATAATATATAACCTAATTTTTCAATTTAAAAAATAATATCGAAATATATATTGGCATAGGCATGATGTGGTGAATTGACGGAGACTTCGCCTCCAGTTAACTGTAATTGCACCATGTTATGCATGATTACATAAACTTAACAGTGAGTTTCTTGACAAAGAATACTGCATGATACTGCATGTAAACATAAACTTAACTATTAACGGTGAGTTTCTTTACTAAGAATATTAGTGCTCTTACACTTCAATTCACTAAACTTAATGGTGAGTTTCTTGACTAAGAATATTAGTACTCACTCTCACATTCCACTTCACTTGACTTGACGTGACGTTGTTTCTCGTCTAAAAATATCAATAAGCTTACACTTACACTTAACGGTGAGTCTCTTGTCTAAATATATTAATAATGTTACCCTTAACATGATAACCAGATTACAGATTACTGTAATTTACAGCCGCCCAAGTTGATCCAACTTTGCAAAGTTTACTGATGCGCTATCACAGCGATAACTTAAAACTCCAGCTTCTAAAATAAATATAAGTATAATTTATAATGTTAATAATTCTTGTTAAGTGAAAATTGTGAAAACAACTGATTTTTTTGAACTCGTTAAAACATGACAAAATATATATTTCAAATATAAACGTATTTAAAAGAAAATGTTATTTAAATAAATAAATAAAGGTAAGAAATTGAATCAATTTAAAAATTTTATTTTAATTATTCACGTAATTTAAAAATAATATATTTCAAATATAAATATATTTAAAGAAAAATATTATTTAAAGAAATTGAATTAATTTAAATTTTGTATTTTAATTATTAACAAAATTGAAAAATAATATAGAAATAATAATTTTGTATATAATTAGGTGATAGGCCTTTTCTTTTGAACGAGGGTAATTTTTTTTAATCGACATTTCATTTCTGGTATCGACACTTGTGCAAAATGGAGCCTGCACTCGGATAATAACACCTGTGCAAAATGAAGCCCACGCTCAGTTGACACTTGTGCAGAATGGAGCCAGCACTCAGATAATAACACCTGTGCAAAATGGACCCTGTGCTCGGATAATAATATGGTTATAGTAATATGCATGTGCTCAGATAATTTAAGATTAATAAATTCCTCCAATAACCTCCAAGTAAAATTATGCTCCTTCTGAAATCTGCAATTGAATGTCGAAGCAACTTGGGTTGACATGTCACAGATTTTTAGTGTAAGTGCGCATCATGTTATAGTAATATTAATTCCATGTCACCCTAACTTCTAACCTAACTTCGGCCCACGCTCAAGAAATAATTAGGCCAATACGCTAACTTGTAGATGGCAATGACTCGGACGGTGGCTCACAGAAATCATTGCAAATGAGAAAAGAGATAACAACGATTGTATTCAATTCCCCATTACTCTTCACGACCAACAAATTTCGGGCTTAGGACCTGCACTACCAACAGCTTCTAGAAACTATGGTCACGATGATCGGATTTCCTCTCCGATTAGGTTAGAATTTATGTGTTTTCATTTGTTCTTTCTTGCTTTTATTTACTCTTTTGTGCTTATCTTTCTAGCTTTTATTTACTCTTCTGTGCTTATGCTCTTTCTGTGCGACGACCCATTTGAAATTTTCTGCACAGAGTCACGTAGCTGCAGTTGGAGACCAGGGGCTTGTTTCAAACTAGCACCTACTGAACTCAAGAATGAGGAAGTACAGTTGCTCAATGAGGTATTTTTAACACTTTTTATGCTACGGGCTTCTACTAGCTGTTTAGTGCCTATAATTAACCTGTTTTCTGATTATTCCTTATTATTAGTAAACAAGTGACACAAGATGGCGGATGTCCCTCCAAAATTTCACTATGTATCTTATCGATAAATTTATATGCATATGGTTCAACCACAGTCCCAACTTCACCTGTAACAGTCCTTGTTCGGTTGTTGAAAATAGTGAACAAGCATAGGCAATGTGAACTATTTCGATGATGCACCTGGTTGAATAATTTCACCAATAGAATGGGACTTACACCCACCCAACCTATATATTTTGGGTACCATCTGTAGAATTGTTCAGAAATTGAATGGGGCTTACGCCCACTTTGCTTGTCTAACCTCCTTTCTAATAATTCCACTTTGCTTGTTCACTTTGGTTGTTGAAAAAGCATAAGCAATGTGAACTATTTCGATTATGCATCTGGTTAAATAATTCCACCAACATAATGGGACTTACACCCCCTGGCCTATATATTTTTGGTACCATCTGTAGAATTGTTCAGACAAAGAATGGGGCTTACGCCCACTTTGCTTGTCCAACCTCCTTTTTAATGTCCCTATCAATCATTATTTTCCTTATTTTTGTTATGTTGTCCCAATCGCCAAAAAAAGCATTTGTATTGGACATCAAGACATAGGTTGCAACATCTTCTGGTTCCAACTCAAAAATACACTCTGTTGCATGTTTCCAAAGTTCCATCTCACCATGGATCCTACAAGTTCTAAGAAAAATTTTCCATACCAAAGCATTGGGTTTAAATGGCATGGCATCTAGCATGACCAAGAATGTCTACCATTCAGGCATAGTGGTCCACATTTGTCACAACGATGTGATCTCTATTCATGGATTCAAAGTATTCCCAACCTTCATTAATTAGGCCTACATGGCTCCACGCAGAGTGTACACGGACAAATGTTACATAATTAGGCTTGATTCCTTCAGATTTCATTTGTTCAAAGAGTTCGAGAGCCTTCTCATCTTCCCCATGTTGTGAATGTTCTCCAATCATTGCAGTCCAGGCAACGACATCCCTTTCGGTCATTATGTCAAAAAAAATTGTGACTATTCTATGCTTCCAGATCTGGAAAGTTAGACTAGAAAAGTCACCCAATTCTTTAGGGATGTTTCGAGATAGCTGATTTTCATAAAGAAAAAGCAATTTCCTCCTCTATTTTTATTTTTTTCCCAGCTACTACTCTATTTCAAGGGAGATTTACTACTACTCTGTATAGTTAAATATAACAACTTCTCTCTTCCAGATATCTCTATATGCATAAAGTGCGTGTAATGCTATTACATATTACATCAGAAAGTATATAGAATATCTGCATATGCATAGACTGCTTGTCATGCTATTACATCAAGAAGGAGGCTGATTTCAAGTGTGTTCCAGATCATCCACACTTTTGGCAAAGAAGTACGATCCACCTATTGGAGGGCTCAATTGATGTTGCTTCATAAAATTCCCCACTTTGAAAAGCTTCCTGTCTTCAATAGTGTCCACCATTATCTCTGCCTTCTACAGATACAGGAAGCCTTAATTTCTTTTACTAGAGAAAAGAAAATAAACATTCCCTATGGAATATTCCAGAGTTCAAAACCCACCTGCTTGAAAACGAGAAATACATAACGATGGCAACCTTCGGGTGGGGTTGGACCTATGTATGGCACCACTTCTTTTCCAGTCTCCCATATCTCTACAAATCACAATAGTTCAATGAAAATAAATGCAAGTCTCAGAAAGAAGAAAGTTTGCTATCATATACATATATAAATTTTGGGCATATCAAGAAACCCTATCTATGTATATATAAGATTCGAGAAAATCAAGAAAGATTATATGTTTTGCCTTGAAGGCAAGCTATATGCCTTGGGCATATCAAATTTCTTTTAATAAATAATTTAGATTTAAATGATTGATGAAGGGCTAGCAACCTCTCTAGATATATGGGACAACTCCCTTTTGCAGTACTTCATTGTTTTCCCACTCAGTGGGGAGTGTTCCTTAAAACAACTTTAGTTTTGTAAATATTTTAGATCTATTTTTTCTAAATATTTACCTTCAATGCAAATAATCTCATTGCAGCCATGCAAAAAACCTTAATATCCCATACATATATTATCATTGCCAAACCTATTGTATTAGTCCAGAAATCATTAAGTTATATAACAAGGGATTTGGTGGAACCAATGTCTACTCGCATGTATGCTTTTCCTAAAACTTAAATATGGGATTATGAGTAATGAGTTGGTCTCATTTGCTCAAATGGGTAGTCCACCTAGGAAGAATGGGTTTTAGAATCCCACCCATATATTTCTCTATGGGAGTGCAATAGTTTACATGATAGAATGAAGCAGACCACCATTGTCACTAAACCAAGCACCCATTGAAATTTATGAACTTTGTAACACTCCTATATCTTTACACCTCAAAATTTTACCCATGTTTATTCTCTAATGTGTATTGTCTATATTGTAAAACAAGAATAACTTGTGCCAGATTTCACGGGCTTCATCGTTGGACTAAGGATCCTCAGGATGCTCTTTTACTCAGATTTCATAGCTAATTCTAAAGCACTAGGATCATTTTTAGAGTATACAATTTGGCTTGTAAGCTTTATTATAGTTTATTATGATATTCACATGGGAGACTAGGGTTCAAATTAAACATATCAGTTTCTGTTCAAGTAAAATCCTCACCTGGAACTGAAGAACTAACATCCTTACTGCCAAAAGTTCTTAACATAGAGCTCTTGAAGCATTAGTGTGCCCAAATATGGGTAGTTATAAAAAACCTCTAGTTCACATTTCGATTTCACATTAAATCTAATCTGTAAATTTTAAGACCAAGAGATTGTGAGGAATGAAAGATATTATACCCTAAACCGAGTTATAAATTACTACTTTTCAACAAACCAAGGATGAGAAAATAACTAAACATACGTTTGAACCCCTTGGTCATCTATTAGATTTTGAAGCATCTCACAACATATATTAATTATTTAATTTTATTTTAGATTCCAAGTCTTTAGGTTTGCACCGATTCTTACAATGTTGCTCCATTATATTGTGGTAAAAGTGTTAAGGCAAGAAGAGCAAACCTTGTGAGCAAATAAATTATAAATTTCCATATTTTTTGTCATGTTGCATAGTGTCTCCTCATTTGATGTTAACTTCCAACAGTTAAAAAAATTCTCCCACTAAAGTAATGCATAGATGATTGTTGTATCCTATATGTCGTAAAATCTAATTCAATTGTAGGTTAAGAAATTATAGCTTTAATAGGTTCTTAAATTTTATATTTAGAACTTGTCATTAAATACATCATTAGGAGAAAATAAGGGAAAATTACATAAATGTTATTTTGAGTTGTGTATTTTGGTCACTGTAGTAATATTCCTGAAGAAATTCATTATTGCGTTGCACTATTATTACTTGAGTTATATTGCGAGCTTCATGGGTCACAATTTTGATTCGATGCTTTCTTCCTCCTTAAACTTGTATGTGTCTCATTTGAAGTTGAAGTGCAACTTAATTTGTTTCCTTGTTTTTATACTAGACACACTCACCTTATTTTTCTACTTGACAGCAAAAATTTAACCACAATAACAGGGGTAGGATTGTTGTGCTTGGGCTATGAGGTTTTATTAGCTTCAATAAGAATTTTTGCATTTTCTTGTACTTTTAAACATCCGATGTATTACTGCATTGATGGAGGGCTAGCAACCTCTCTAGATATATGGCACAACACCATTTTACAGTACTTCATTGTTTTCCCAGTCAATGGGGAGTGTTCCTTAAAATAGCTTTAGTTTTGTCAATATTTTAGGTCTATTTTTCTAAATATTTACCTTCAATGCAAATAATCCCATTGCAGCCATGCAAAAACCCTCAATATCCCATAGATATATTGTCATTGCCAAACCTCTTGTATTGGTCCAGAAATCATTAAGTTATATAACAAGGGATTTGGTGGAACCAGTGTTCCTAACCTAAGGGTTTTCTTATGATTCAAACTAAGCTAGATCATGTAGTAAAGAGGAAAGGCTTTTCTAGTTTGGCTTGGTAAAATATTTGGTCAACAACTCTATTCATTCTAAAGTAACAACTATATATATATGTGTGTGTGTGTGTGTGTGTGTGTGTGTGTGAAAAATGTGTATCAATTATGAATAAGTGCAATATGTGTCGACTTAGGAGAAGAATGCATATTCAAATTTATTCCTAGAAATGAGATATTGCTCAGTGGACCATTCAAAAGTGCTCAAATTCAATCAATAGAGATAAAAACAAATGGCACAATGATTTACAAATATGAATTCACATATCATTATTCATCATACTTATGCCAGCCCAATAGGAATACTCTATTTTACGATTGTAAAAATTAAGTAGGAGTGGCACTGTCATGAGAAGTAGCTTAGATCAGAATAATGAAATAACACTAAGTAATATTTGCAAACAAGATCATGACTCTAATCATGTGTCAAATTGTTACTCTATTTTAGGAGAGAAGAACTGATTTCAAATAGTATCAATGGAAAGTGAATAACTAAGTGATCCATAGTTCTTCAAAGAGGGATATTCGGAGTATATTTACAGTGTTATCAGTAGTTTGTAGCACACAATGATTACCAAATTAGTGGTGTGATGTTTAACCTCAAAAGTATGTGATTAGAAAACACAAACTTCTGTAATAAATTGAGCTTAAAAAAAATCTTAGAACATACCCTCTGTTCTATCTAACGCTGAGTAGCTACTAGATGATAATCTAAAGATGGTGCACCTCAACCTGAGAGCTGGTTATTTGAAGAAGGTACAACTGACTATTATCATTTTATATGGACAAAATTCTAATCACCATCCATGATGATACCAATTACTAGAATTGGATGGTTTCTTGATGACTATTTTGGACTGTGAATATCCCTGTCACCAAAATAAATCTACTAGCGACAAACCCAAATTCCAAATTGACTAGGAAGGCATGCCTTCATTATGATTCCTATGTTTAATCTTGAAGGTATGTTTTACAATAAATGTTAGAGACCAAGGTCAAATTTGAATGGACGTTTAATATTCTGTACTACCTCTAAAGTTTGAGCCTACATAGTGTTCCTACCTCAAAAAAATGACAATATTCAAAGACAAGTTTTAGCCTTTGTTGTTTAACCTATGCCTTGTTCACATTCATATCCACAAAATTTTGTTTCTCATTAGTTTATATTTGTACCCATTCTAGATCTAGCTTCGGATTACCTAGATATACCAACTGCAAAATCATACAATTACTTTGTCACCTTTTCTCTTCCTCTGATACTAACAACATCAGTGTTTTCAATGTCCTACCTTGTGTAGCATATTTCACTTGTAATCGTTATATATGTGATGCAAGTGATCTTACACAATACAACTCCAATTACTTTTGCCTGCATATTTCCCATGACCTAAATTGAATTCCTTTGAAGAAATACCCAAAATTTAAAATGCTGATGGAGGAAGACCTGAGACGTACCCCTTTTCTTGTGGCTTATTTGGTGGTTTTTCATTAGGACCAGTCTTAAAAGGTGTTGCAGGGGCACATTTTCCCAGTAAATGGTATTTGTGGAATTGGATAAGGAAAGGGAATTTTTGGTGGTTTTATGGTGCTGCCTCTAATTGGAAATCTAGTAAGTGTTCACTACGAACGGATCTATTAGATAGTGATTAAAGAAGTGCTCTTGTAGAAGAGGAGAAGAAGGTAGTTAGAATGCATATTGAGCTAATCATGATATAAATTATATTTTCAATTCTAATTCATGCTTCTCTTACATATTATTTTATGTTTTAATATCTCTTCCAATGCATTAAAATGAATTACAGATATTACCATTACAAAAATAAGGTTATACTTTGATAATATCATGGAGCCAAACTTGACTCAGAATTCCATCCCTCTATTGCTGAATGGTTCCACTGAGATTCAACCTCTACTCCAAATAATCAACATCGGCTTTGTTATCTCATCAAAAACTACATCCTCGCACTTCCACATCACTCTCTCTAACAGGACGCATCAGCAAAGGAATTTTCTACCATCTGCGTATAGCACACAAGTTGCATTTGAAGACATCCAAATCGGCTCAGTCATTTCGCTTAAAAAAGCAGCTTGCACAGTGTTTCAAAACTCTTCGTAAGATTAAATTATGAATTCAACTTCTTCTGTTTTTTTGTATTTGCATTATTCCTGCATAACAAAGGATTCTGCATTAATTTTTTTCCCCTTAATTCACACCAGGTCCATTCAAGTTCTTGAACTTTAGGTTGTGCGACATAAAGCAACTTTGGTTAAGGAATCATCAATGCTATTACACGCAAAGGCAAGCGAATCCTAATCAAGCTCTTCATCGGCACAAGAGATTATGCCCTCTATTGTAACTCCGACGAATATGACCATAGCTACAATTGTATCATTCAAGGCACTCAATCACTACCAAAAGTATTGGTCAATCCAAGGTAGAGCATCAGCAAAGAGAACCCTAAAAAATTACAGCACTGAGCGTGGCTTCGGAAAATTCTATGGCTTTGACCTTATTGATCATGATAGAGATGAGATTCACCTTTCTGCATCTTTTGAATTGGCTGAATCCCTTTATAACCTAATCCAAGTTGGGCAACTATATATTGTTTCAAATGGAACAATTAAACAAACAAACCCAAACTACAACCACCTAAACAACAAATGGGAGATTTACTTATTTGTTGCGTCGACTGTCAAACCATGTTTGGAAGATGATCCAACCTTCCCTTATCAATGCTTTCATTTCAAAACAATCGCTGAAATCATGTCCACAAGCCCAAATACCATTATAGATGTTATTGGTGTTGTTAGCTCCACCTCACCTACTTCAACAATTCGAAAAAGAGATAGAACCGAAACATTAATAAAAACACTCACGTTAAAGGACAAGTCAAGTTTTAGCATTGATGTAACAATATGGGAAGATCAATGTGACTCTATAGGAAAGAACCTTGCTTAATTATGCCCTTCTGGAAACCCACCAATCCTTGGTATCAAGGGAGGTCATGTAACTGAATTAATGGAATCACCATAGGGACAGTCTCCACTACCACTCTTGTCATAAATCCAAACATTGAAGAAAATCAACAAATCCATACTTCATTCCGTGAAAGAGGCTACAACTCTTCGTCTCCATCTTTGAGTAGAAACAATAATGTCACTTCCAACTGAGCTTTATCACAAAAGATGATTCAAGAAATTACTTGCATGGAAGCCTCTGAGAAGGAAATATAGGTTTCGGTTCGTACCACCGTGACTTCTCTACACATGGACGACTTCTATTTTCTTGCATGTCCATTAGATTTCAACAGAAATCAATGCATGAAAAAATTAGTGCACCATTCTAACAATCTTTGGCATTGTACAAAGTGTAACAGTGAGTTCCCAGAATGTGACTATAGTTACAAACTTAAATTCGAGTTACATGACCACACCAAGCACCTTCAAAATGTCACAAATTTCAATGATGTGGGACTTAATGAACTAATAGGCATCACATCAAAAGAGTTGTTCCTTCTCTCTATCGAACCAACTAATCTTCAAGAAATGCGTGGTCATATCTCAGGTCATCGCTTCCTTTTTGACAGTTTCCATCAAAACAGAGTACTACAATGGTGTCGAGCATTTGGAAACAATACTGATAAATTCAGAGGAAATTCAATATGAAATTGCATGCAAGGAGGTCCTTAAATACATTGAATCATTAACTATTTCACAGCAATCTATTATTCGTCACCTTTGAGCTACCTTCTTATATGCACGAAATGCTACTTTTCTGTACATGAAATAACATCTTTGTATAGATCTTTGTTTCATGCCATTGTAAAATACAACCATGTTGTTGTGCTAAACACTTTCTTTTACAAGACTCTTTTTCAATAATTGCAAATATGTATATTTACCCTTTTACAATTTACATAATATACATATCGAAGTTTGATGCTACAATAGCGTGTTTTTTTGTCAATACTCTTGTTCAACATGTTTGCCAAAGTCTATTTAAACTTACTAGAACATGTATATGTTTATAAATCAAATGTTTATCCATTTACCTTTTCTTTCTATCATTTTATGATAGTCAATTACAAAGTTGAAATTGTTAAAAAAATGTCAGAAATTTCCTATGCATTCATAACTCAATTTTGTTTCACTCTAAATTTCTCACGTCTCTCCTGCCTAACAGAAAATTATTTGTACTTTCTTAGATATGTCATCCAACGATCAAAAAGTGGATAAAAAAGCATGAAGGTGCCTTATTTATTCTCAAAATAAAGATACAATAAATTCACACTGATGACTTCTTTATAAAAACCAAAAAAAAAACCTTCATCAAAACCAATATAACTCCCCCCCCCTTAATGAAGAACATCACCGCTTTCGACAAAGAATAGATAAAATTTCTACAATGCATGTTTCAACACTATGAAAAGAATCATACTCAGGTATGAAAACAAAGCTTTCACATGGTAAACTTTCTTGCTTTCGTTTTGCATCATCTAAATCTACGAATCATTTCACTCGTATGAACAACATGGACCCTGGCGAACAATCATATGTCCTTCAAAATTTAAATCAAGTTGAGGAAATTCTCATTGCACGTGTAAATCCAATTCTACAAGAAACCCATGCCTGTGGTGGTCAATACAAATATAAAGGCCATACAATCAGCTTCCCTCAAGACATGCTACTATTTCCAAATTCGTACCTCAAATGGTTTCTGAATTGGACATCCTAATTGTGAAAAGGCACAATCCTTCTGAAACAACTTATGAATTCTTCGTGTACAAATCATGTGTACTTGCAGAACTTGAATACAAACTCACTAAAGATCCCTACTACAAAGATGTCAAGCTCAACCCATCTGCAATTTCTGCACTACCAGATCAACCTACAGATATTTCTTCTCTTCTTCATAATGTAACCACATCCTCTTTTATACCCCAGGAAACCATAGTAAATTCTACTTATGATCTTGATGCCATGCTAAATCCATTAGATATCCAACCTTCTTCATTTTTTCCAATTCTCCCAAACCCGTGTAGTGAACTTGATCACATTCGTGCTTATTTGCACTCCGCCCAACCAAACTCAACAAATTCAATCGAATGGCCTACAATATCTCTATCACCTATGAATGAATACACCACTCAGGGCCTCTTTGCTATGGAATCCCCCACACTCTTCCCTACAGTCATTGCCATGATTAGATAACGAAGAATTACAAATGTTGAGATGCATGAATATGCTCTGCACCTGTTATACTACCATGATAATCAATTTGTCCAACATCCAAGGTTTCATTACTACCTATATAACATCGTAATGTGCTACCCTAGCCAATAAAATGCCAATGTTTTTGTTAGGAAATACATTATGAACAACTTTCCAACAACTGTTTCAAATTTACGACAATGTCTTCATGAGTTCGAAAATTCAAGAATTCCCGAATAGGTCATGCACTTTGGCTCAACCCTATGAGTTACACGCTCTTTCTAGAACAAGCGTCGTAATGAGCTATCTAACATTATTAAACAAATTGGAAGCCCAACATTTTTCTTCACCCTTAGTGCAGCTGATACCAAATGGAATGACTTGCACAATATTATGCATACTAATGTTCCCTCAAATTCGAACAATCACTACAAGTGGAGAATTCAAAATATAATTAACAGCCCACATTTAACATCCCAATATATGCATTGCAAATTTACAATTTTTCTCAAAGAAGTCCTACAAAAAGGCCTCCATGCAGTTGATTATTGGTGCAAGTATTTTTGTATTACCATTCCTCTTTACACCTAATATTACATTACAAATACATCTGAACCAATAATGACCTTCAATATTGCATTCAGGTATGAATGACAACATAAAGGATCTGCACACATACATGGCTTTCTTTGGTTGCAAGATGCACCAAATATGGAAGCCCTCAACTGGAACACTGAAACAGAAGTTCTCAATGCTAAAAATATTTTGACCATTACATCACTGCTTGGAACCCGCGGCAACCACAACATCGCGATTATGTACTTCACCAATCAGCAGAGCACAACCCATGTCTACTCGACACAACATCAATCTTCACGTCAACTCAAAGTGAAGGCTATGAAGAGCTCGTCAACTCAAATTGAAGGCTATGAAGAGCTTGTCAAGTTTGTCCAACGGCATACAAAGTGTCATGAATCGTCTTGTCTTCGCAAAAAAGAAAATGTTCTCAGTTGTTGCTATGGAGTATCGTGGGAGTTAAAACCCACATCTTTACTTTTCATAGACAACAAAGGTCAGAAAACCTACAAGCACGCTCATAACTATGACAGATTGAACATCCATAATGTCGACTTACTTTCCATCTGGAGAGCGAATGTTGATTGGAAACCAGTTCTATCACACCATGTTGTGTTAAGCTACATTTCAAAATATGTAGCAAAAGCAGAAGCAAAATCCAAAAGCTACCGCCAAATGTTATCACGCCTCGAACAATGTCGCTCTAGAAGCACCTACTATTACTGTTGTCTGGAAACTCCTTACAGAAACCATAGCATATAGAGACATTGGGGCATAAGAAATATTTCATATGTTACAGAATCTACCACTCTCAATCTGCAGGCGCACATTTGTTTCTCTGAATGTTAATAGAACTATTTTCTTACATGTTTTACATGCTTCTAAAAATCCCCTGTCAGCACCACCCTTTATTCTTGCATACATGAATAGACCTGCTTCATTAGAATTGTTGCCCCTCCTTGAAGCGGCACACTCTTGGTCATTTTCTCCTCCACGTACAAAAAAACCAATGGAAACACATTTTACCTCCGATGATTGTCCATATCTTGCCACGGTACACCACAATCCCTTCCCCTAATGATCCTACTTATGCCACTCTTTTTTGGGCTAAATTAATATTGTATTTCCCTTTCCGTACCCTACCCAATGACATTGGATCCACCAATTAAGAAATCATTACACATTAGGAACAAAAGAAAGGGACATATACAACATGGCATGTTCATCACGAAATTGAAAACCCACAAACTCCACAATATGAAGATCAATATACTGTTGTGTCTACCCCTCCTGACCTCCCCCTTGACCTCATGCAAATGAATGAACGGGAAATCCTCTCTCATCTTCACCCAAGCTACAATGTTGAAATTGATAGCCTTGAA
This sequence comes from Pinus albicaulis, assembly GCA_034641835.2. Classification (NCBI taxonomy): domain Eukaryota; kingdom Viridiplantae; phylum Streptophyta; class Pinopsida; order Pinales; family Pinaceae; genus Pinus; species Pinus albicaulis. Next base: position 1,050,903,850 of record CM076574.1, on the reverse strand, counting down.
ATCATTGGCCATTTCGACTTTGATGTTAACCATAATTGGTCTCATACTTCTCTACCTCTCCACTTGCAAGAAACTACCATAAATTTCATTGAATTCAACCACTCAAATAGTCAAAACCAACATCGTCCTTTTTCAATCCTTAGCAAAAATCACATATTATCTCCCACCCAACAAAAAAAATTCACACTTGTTATTTCTCACTTAAAAAACCCTTCACCAAAACCCCCACTCAGAATCATCATACAAGGGACAACTAGGACATGAAAATATTCTTTGATTAAATGTTTGCAACGTGTATTCATGGAAGACTCCCCAACAAGTAGAAGCCCATTGTTGCTACTTGCACCCACCGACGTTGCAGCTTTCAACATAAAGGCCCTTACAATCCACTCTGCCCTTCACATCTGTATCCAAACAATGCAACCTCTTGAAGGACAATCGCTCCTACACTTGAAAGAGTAGCCCTGCCATGTAGAGTACATCCTCATTGATGAAATGAGTTTCATTGGACCAAAAATTCTTTCCCGCATTGATGATTGCCTACGAGAGGCATTTCCCCTTCATTAAAAATACACCATTCGACAATCACTCCATTATCCTTGTGAGGGATTTAGGCCAGTTGCCACTTGTGAAAGACATTCCTTTGTATGATGCCACGACACTTTGGCGCAGCTTTGATACATTTGTAACGTTTACAACTATTTTTCGCCAACAAGATGTTGACCCTTCCCAGGTTGCCTTTCGCCGAATTCTCACAAATCTCATAAATGGAACACTTACAGTTCAAGATTGGAACCTCCTAATGTCGAGGAAAAATTCCTCTATTACGCATGAAGAGAAACAAACATTTGAAGACTCCATGCACCTATATGCAACAAACAGTTCAGTTGCCTTGCATAATAAAACAATGCTAAAATAGTTAACATGCCAGTAGCGCTCTGCTTTGCAAAGAAACAACGGCGACAAACCTTTACTACATCTGAAGAAGAACAACTAGACGCAAAGGTTCTCTTATGAAATGAACAAAAAGTTATGCTCACCAGCAATTTGTGGGTACATGCAGACCTTGTAAATGATGCACTTGGAAAATTCATTTCAATATTTTATGCACCTGACTCGAAGCCCCCAAAATTGCCATCGTTTGTGGGAGTCGACTTCAAGCAATACAAAGGAACAACATGGGACATTTCACACGCAACATATGTACCCATTTCCACTATCACAAGAGGTGCATGCCGACAAATACCACTTCAAATGACATGTGCTTTAACAATACACAAGTCACAAGGAATAACATTAGAGAAAGCAACAGTCGACATTGGCCCTAAAGAATGCCAAGGTTTAACATTCACCGTCATTTCAAGAGTAAGGTCTTTGTCGGACCTTCGAATCATTTCAACATTTCCATTCTCACTCATATCACGAATGGAAGAGAACCCATAGCTACAACGCAGAAAGTAAGAAGAATCATTGCTCGCATCAAAATCTATGTAGAAGTACACTCTAACCAACAATAGACTCTTCCTTTCATCTTTACCAATGGTAAACATCACTTCAGGATTTTCCAAATTCCAGACACAATTAATTGCAGTTACATTTGATCCCATATTGTTTTTTCTCTTATTTTTCAAAAAATGTTTATTCTTACTTTTAGTATTTTTTTACTCTATAATTATTACATTTTCATCATCTGCTTCCACTAACAATTACTATTTCTCTTTCTTCACGGCCAATAGATATGGATGCACACTACTTAAATATGCTTTATGAATGTTGCTGAGAAATTCAGCAACAAGAACTTACCTTACATGACATACCAATGAGATTCCTTTCGCCACAAACATTGCCTCTGTACTGTTTGTGTACAACTATTTCCTTGTTACAAAAGATTCAGAAAATAATAGGAAAATCAATCCACATACAAGAAAGAGATGCACATCGCAAAATGCGTGTTGAATGGCAAGGACGACTTTCACACCGTGGAGTCACAATAGACATCAATTGGTGTTGCCGATGCTGTGCCTCATCATGTATATATGATTAGATATTCACTACCAGTTATATTTACATGACATCACAAAATTCTATTGTACACATGTATATTTATTCACCTTCAAGTGCATTCATTTTTCGTTGAACTATTGGGAAATTTTGTATATCTCTCTATATGCAAGTCATGTTTTGTTGAACTATTATGCCATTCAATTTAATTTCAAATGTTTCTTTAACAGTGTTTCTCTTCATTGTTGTGCTTCAAACCCATCTCCAAATTCTCCTTCTCAAGATGAGCATTATATGATATCATAGCTTTCTTGAGTACGAGTCGTTTTCCTTTGGTTCTAGAGAGTAGTTGAATCAGAAAAATGTTGTATTGCTTCAATCACATTTTCTATTTTTTCTTATTCTACTACTTTTTACTAGCTTCAAGGAGTTCAAATTTTCAAAATTTTATCTAGTAGGAATCAATTTTATGTATGAAAATTCACATGATATTCTTAGTCATGCTATTTTGTTACGTTTTGTGTTAATACCTCTATGTTTGTCAACAACTTGGAGTACGAATTTTCTGAAATGCTTATTTTCCTCTCTGGTTTATTGCATAAACCACATCTTGACATGTTAATTCTCTCCATCTCGTAAGTTTTTCATAGCTGAAAATTTTATTATACGTAAAGCTTCATAATGCCATTTGTTTTTCCACTGGTAATAAGCATTTAATTTTGTTCTGAGCTCAGTTTTTCTTATTTTGTGTTGCTGTGAGGTTGATACAACTAATTCAAAAATATCACTAAGAAAATATTCTAAGCATATTCAGTTTCCAGCGTTAAATTTTGTCCAAAATTTCAATTCTATTTTTTTACATTCTAGTACATGTGTTCCCAATGAAATAGGAACTGGACACCCATGTGTTTCACAGTTCTCAATGCATGTTACACTTTATATGTCAGCCATTGAAGCTCTCGTGATAGGAGCTACTTTATTCTCTATTCGAAATGTCTAGGGCTATGCTTATAGCAACAAAGGAGAGGTAGTTGACTATGTTTCAAGCATGATGCTGCTACTTGCATCCTCAACCATTTTGGATGGCATCCAAGGTGTTATATCCAGTAGAAAATATTTCCCATAGATTTCTTCAGATCTGGAATAATCTAGAATCACACTCACCCACACACACCTACCTCAGAGGTCATGTTTTCTAAAATTTCAACACCTTTGTAGGTATTTCTAGATGATGTGGATGGAAAAAGTTAGGTGCCTATCCAAATCTTGGGCATACTATGTGGTTAGCATTCCAATTGCAATCAATTTTGCCTTTGAACTCTATCTTCATGGTAGGGTCATTTTTATCCTTTTATGCTTGATTCGAGTTCTACTTCCAATGTTAATAAGTGGAGTGCAAATGCAAACATTACTCAAATTTAAACTACTTGTTGCCAGATGAATAAAATCATACTTTCTAGGAATGAGAGAATAAATGAAACACTAATTTTATTATGAGTCTCGCTATTTTCATCAAATTTCTATTTTCTATAGCCCATAGATATAATATATTATATACTTGATGAGATTTCAACTCTCCCCATCCTAAAATTAGTTTCTCAACCTCCGAAACAGATGCCTAATATCACCTAATATTGAGAGCTACTATGGTGTGGATATATATGTAAATTGTTTGAAACTAGAAATAAATTGAAAAATTGTAAAATGAAATGGCTATGCATCATTTGTTGTTACTGATTTATAGTCATGGATGTGTGCAGGTTAGCATATTTACATGAAGCATTGGATCCCAAGGTTGTTCATAGAGATATAAAATCTAGCAACATTCTCCTAGATAAGCAATTGAATGCTAAGGTTACAGATTTTAGGTTGGCCAAGCTCCTTAGATCTAAGAAAAGCTATTTCACAACTTGGGCAGGGGAAAATTTTGGGTAAATATTGATCCCAATCATGCTATTTGTTTTCACAGCCCAGTCTTTGGTACTAAACCTCTAAAATGTTTTCTCATTTTGCTAGATTATTGGCCTACAAGTTGAAGGTAATCATTAGCTTTGGTGCAGGAGAGAATCAAGTTTATGCAATTTTTTTTGTTTTATTATGTGGTTAGAGCATATCCAAACAGTGATAACACTAGCGAAGGTGAAGATAGCATCCTGCCATAGAACGTGTAGGGGATTGTGATGACAATCATGGGATTTTTTTTAATTTCACCGCACATTTTGTTTTGCCTGATGTTCCTATGCTCCCTCAAAGTAGACCAAGATAGTTTGTTGACCAACCAGAAACACCTAAACGGTGCCTTCGTAAAAGCCTATCATTGATTTAAAGTAGTATGAAGATATGAAATTAAAGATTTTTTGAAATGATTGTCTTCAATGGTTAACATTTCTTATCCATGAGAAGTAATGGGTTTACTAAATACTTTCAATTTATCTTTTACAATTTAGAAAGAAAAATATAATTTTTTTATTAACCTCTGTGAAGGGTTTATTTATTTGATTTCAAAATGCTAGCTAATAGCCTAGATATGGGTTGACTTAAAATATTATGAAAATATGAAATGGATGATTACGCAAATCGAACTTTGATTTCTCTCTTTAACATCTCCTTTGATGTAAAAATTATTACTTTACTAAATTTTATTACTTTGAAATTGACATACACTAGTCTATGCTAGAAGACATTCTTAAAGACATTCTTAACCGTCAAAAAGAAGCTATAACACCTGCTTCCACACTAATTTCTATATCTACCGTGAGGGCTGGAATTCTTCTGGGTCGCTTCAAGTGCTATTGTAACACTTTAGTGTAATATTTGTCTCACCTTGACTAACAACCTTTCTATATCTTTTTTCTATGAAAAGATATCATATTCTAGTCTCTCTGTCACTTCATTCATTTCAAGGTAGCAAATCTTATTCTATAGTCACCTCCAGCAAGTTTTATATGTGTAAACCAACCAATCATTGCAATCCATAAAATCTCAACAAAAATTCTAGATATACATCAAGATATCCACCTGCATATATCAGGTAATCATCGATGTCCACGAAACAACATTACCATCCAAAATTTCCATGGCATCATCAACGATCCCACTTTCCCATTTCTAATTTAGTGCCTCCAAGGTGAAATAGGTTGTTCAGTCGCAGTGAAGAAATGCTCTTACTGCTTGAAAACTAGCTAAATTCGTGCATATCAAAAGATCATTTAATGAGTGCAAACTCCACAGACTTGTTAAAGAAATAAAATAATTTTTGTTTTGTTTTATTGCTTTGCTGTTTCGCAGGTTCAGCGGTTGTAAAAATAGGCATGGTCCTATTTCGATTCTATGTTTCAGCCGTTGTTTTTAAATTTGTATTGTCTGAAGATTGATTGTAGTTGAAATTCGATCTTATTTTGCCAATATTGAGTCTATGGCCTTCGAATTATATGCCGAATAACTCAAGCTTTGTACATATTCGAATTACTACTTGAACTTGATTTGAATTTTACCTCACAACATTTTTTAACCAGAAAATGCACATGAAGCCTAAACAATTTGCGCCCTTTCCCCAGTTGCTTGATCAACATAGAAATTTCATGTAAAACCTCCGTTGCCGGAAGGTCTCAATTTTAAACGGCAATTTAGCTTGAAATCCTCCTGCTCAAATTTTACTGTTGTGAATGTGTTTCAGTTCAAAATCTCTGGCACACTGCGTAAAAGACGGGCCGCAATTTGAACTCTTCTAAATCATTCCCAATTAAGGAAGACATAAAGCTATTTAATACTCTCACCATTTTAAATTTAGCCCCTTTACAGAATACTAAAGTTACTTTACATTAGCAAGAAATAAATCGCTCAAAATTGGGCAACTCGGGGTCGAAAATCATCAAATTATGGATCAAATTATGGGCAACAACAGGATTAAAATTTCACCAAATACCTGCCAAAATGTTAAAGAAGCTTCAGAGGGCTGAAACACTGGCAAGTTTCTAGAATATATGGAAGCAAATGTGAACACTTGTAAATCCTCGTTCTCTTTTAGAATTTGGGTGATCAATCTGTTTCGTGTAACAAAATCGAAATTGTAGAATGTATTAAACTACATTGAAAACATCGCTTCATGTACAAAAGAAATGAAGGTTCGATGGGTATTTAAAATTAACTCAATTGTAAATTTAATAGAGGAAACTTACAAAAACTTAATACATGTAGAAAACGAAGAACGGAAACTATGGAACTGTATAACTCGACATGCCAGAGGAAATTATTATTTATTGCAACTATCTTACTCACGCTCAAATACAAATATGAGTGAAAAATCTGCATCCATGATACGAACAAAACAAATTCAGAAAATTGCTCATATTCGAAAAAAAATAACTTTGGTTATCGCCTTATGTGAAAAACTGGTGCAGGAATGCTTTGTTAAGGAATCGTCCCTATGCAAAATGCGTTTGGAGAGCCCTGTTAACTGGTCCCTATTGAAAATACGTTTGCAGAGTGCTCGTTACAAACATTCAAATACCACCCCAATAATTTTTATCAATGCATTAAACAGAAGTAAGTGAGGTGTTAATTATGATCGATGTACTATTGCATTAAATGTTTTATAAAGTGGAGTACGAAGTTTAACTTTGTGACAACCGTCAATATTTTTAAAATATTTTTATTTATGTTTAAATATATTTATTTATAAAGTTTTAAAGTGAAAGATTTTCTGAAGATTTTCTGCTCAAAACTGATGCAAAAGCCATGGAAAAAGTTTTAACAAAAGAAATAAAGAACCCAGAAGATGCAACGTTTGCTAGATGGCAAGCTCTGTTTGCATATTTCAGTTTTAAAGTTGAACATATTAAAGGTTCTGAAAATTGTATTCCAGACTTTTTGAGCAGAGAATATATCCAGCACCAAGAACAGAGAGATGACCCTGAAAATGAAGAAATACATGTTATGGTCATTCTCACAGAATGGAATCAGGCCTATCAAAGAGAAGAAATCAGATATATTCCAGATGAAGAATCATGGCCTGTATATGCAGAAAAATGGAGGCTAACTTGGCAGCTCCGAAATACACAAGTGCTTGATGCAAACCTTCAAAGTCACAATGACCTTCAGCACTTGGTACCTGGAAGGAGAGTGTATCCTAAAAGAAGCAGGTGGATACATGACATGATGTATTCACACAGCATGGCAGCTTTAGAAGAAGCAGAACGGTCACTCTCACAAGATTTTTGGGATCTCTCCGTCATATGTACTAGACGCGGAGACAGAACAAGAATATATTATAAATCCTTCACCATAAACAGAACAAGGAATCCTGGCCAGTATACTGCTGGAAAATTCCAAACATGGCCAGATAATAATCCAAATCTAATTTTTCCTGACACTATTTATGATTTTGCAGGATACAAAAGACTGTGGTGGGACTTATTAAACAAAGATGGAAGAGATGAGACCCATTATACAAAATTGAAATTTGCTCCTACTTGGATTAACTCAAGGGAAGCTATTGTTCCATGGTTATCTGACTCGTGGCATCACTATGGTGTCAGTCCATATAGTATGGACCCAAATTTTTATGAAACCTATTGTCGTAGGTTTTGTACAGATTGTATCGAAGGACCAGCCGGAGAGTGCTTTCATTATCCCTGCCAGAAAGTGGGAGAAATTGGTGGATTAGAATATAAAATGGTGAATCCTATCTTGAAATCCTACATGCAGATGCATTATCAATGGCTTGTCATGACCAAGATCAAGCACCAGATCGTCCTCAATAAGCCCATGATTGTTCGACGAATCTATACGAAGGCTTGGGACGATGAGTTTTACGGATTGAGATATCCTGGTATCACGATCTTGGATACTCCTGCAGCATCAACCAGTACAAGTGGTCCTCGGGAGCCCCACTAAAAAGGTTTTCCCATTGTAAATAATGATACCTAGTCACGAGTCTATTGTGACAGAGTTTTCTCGTGGGTTTTTCCTCTGTTTGAAAAGCATCCACTATGTACTTTAATTCCTTGTGGGCCTTGTAAGGTATCCACAGTGTACGCTCACCCACTATCACTAAAATCTGTCGGTAGGTCAGGATCTCCATGCGGATGTCACGTTATGTGTTACCCGAAAACGATGATCCTACTGCCAAGTGTCAATAATCGGATGGTCTACAGGAATTTTTGTCCCCCTCTCCATTCTATATAAGGAGGGGTAAGGCTCATTTGTAACCATCGGCATTTGGAGTTTGGGTCTTTTGCATTTGTGTGTTTTTGAGTCCGAGTTTGGCTCCCTGCTCTGCATCTGCGCAAGTTATTGCGATCTGCTTGCATCACGGAGTTTGAATTCACAGTCCTTAGGAGAACTGAGAAGCCTGCGGGTGTATGTGCTCGGCATACATCAGAACCTAAAGTGGCCAGTTCTGAGATTGAGTCTGTAATTATATGTCTGTGTGTTATTAGCTCTGAGACAGAGTCTGTGATTCCGCCAGGAAGCCTCTGGTAAAGATCGCTCATTCGTGAGTATCATAAGTCCAGTAAAAGCCATCACAGTCGATCTCTGATACAGATCTGAATCCATAAAGTCTGTAATCTGATTGTGAAGCATTATGCTTATCAATAAAGAGAGATTTTTTATCATCAATTCCGCATTTGAGTACTCTGTGTTTAAATTTGCTGTTAAGATACTTGCATTGCTTGAAAGTTCGCCATAAGTTTGCCGAGTGTTCGCGAAAATACTGAGGGACGCCATAGGCCGTGGAAGGCGAGGAAGCTGTTGAGAAGGCCGCTGAGTGCGTGAAGGTCCAGTAGGTTCATTTGGGTTCACAGTTGGGTTCACATAAAGCAGTGTTCATAGACACTTAACAAGGCCAAGTCTGCCCGTTGAGGATAGCAAGCAAGCTTGAGAAGCCTCTGCTAGAAATTTGTATCGGAGCCAGTAAGTCGGTGTCGCCTGGTTCGTAAAAGGTCAGTACTTAAACCAGTCTCTCTTTGAAAAATATAAAATGGATTCACCTATGAGAAAATCTGTATCTTTCAGAGAATTAGAAGAGAAAGATAGAACTGAACAAAACCCATTAAGGGATATGTTTGCTAGTAGTAGTAGTAAAGTAATCAATGAGTCTAATCATCTCTATGAAGAGGTTGAACCTCAAGCAAGATGGGTTTTGCCTAGAATATCCGCCTCTCAAGTTTATAGTGACCTAGGTGTCTGGCATCTGAAAGCAGCCACTAGGATCACCATTAAAGAGTCGGCCAGCTCAATAGAAGAGAATAATGATCGTGTATAGTTAATCCCTATTCTAAATCCGAAGGAACTTCAAGTAGAAGCACGAAAGCTGGGGACCCAATTTTTACATTTGGGTTGTGTAAGAGTTGGTATACATGCTTTGGTCCACCCAGGTGTAGATGCTTATGTGCTTGCTACTGTCAGAGATCTTACGCACAATAAGTACACAGATTCATTAATTAGAGGAATTGTTGCACCATTGTCAAATGGTCCAGTATGGTTTGATTGTTACCCAAATTTCTTGGTATCAATCACTGATGAAACTCTGGCAGACATACTGCAGCTTCAAATCCAAACTATGGGATTTGACATGAGAAAAAAGAGACAAAACATTGCCATTCAGTTTCGTGGTTGTTTCCGCCATACTTCTACCATGTTTCCTGCTGTCCTCCATGCACATAGTAGAGAGTCTAAGACCAGTGTTGTTGTTTTAACTGATCCCAAGAATCAGAAGATTGAACACCAAGCTATAAAGTGGGAAGATCTCACTTTCCCAGAACACTGGACAGTGCCAAATCCTAAGCCTCTCTCTGTGCAGAAAATCACCTCGGCTAATATAACAGAAAATCAATCCTCTGCTGTCCTATATTTTCCCAGAAGATCAACCATAGACAGAAGAATGATTGAAGCCGAATGTAAAAAGTCATCCCAGTATATTTCCTCAGATTGTACAGATACTGCATGTAGTTCCATTGTTTCAAACTGTGTACATACTACCTTGTTTGAATTTGCTCAATTGTTAGATTTCCAGCCAATTGTTGTACAGTGTCCACAATGTACTCAACAGGTCAGTTTAAAGTCGCTTGCTGTCGTCCATAGAAATCATAATAATAGCACTGGTGAAGCCCCCCCTGTGTCTTCTAATAACCCATGTCCCAATCCAAAGTGCTCTGACATTCCATTTCCCCATGAGGACGAGCACGTTCTTATGATGCATGTCATTCTTGAGCTTGAGAATGAAGATTCGAGACTGACGGAGATTCTTATGAATCAAAGACCTCCAAACAGTCCAAGATATGGACTTGGTTTTATTGAGCAAGCTGATAAATTGATCCCAGAGTGTAGATTCAGAGATCTACCACCAGGAACAAAGAAACCATCAGTGCCTGAGATCCATAAGTTTTATACTTTGATGGATGGCTGTCCAAAACATGAGATCCCTGCTCAATGGATGAAGCAGATGATTAATTGGGATCTATTCACCCATCCACAGGCTGATGCGTTTGCCGCAGTCTTTCCCAGAGAAGAAAAATTGAAAATGGCTAATGAATGGAAAGCTTACATGGAAGAAGAGAAAGTATGGATTTCATTTTACTCATGGAAAAAGAAAATGGAATCAGATGTGGTATTAATGGCAGAATCAGTAGCCTCTTCTTCACATTCCTGGACTACACCAGATGGCAGTAAAATTGAGACCCATTCTACTTAGCAGGTTAATTAGACTAACACTACTTTAACTGGTCTTGAGAAAAATGTTGCAAAGACTGCTTTGGTCAAAGATCAAATAGATTCAGTTCAAGTTTCTGTAAATGATGTACATAGAGTTTTAAATTCAGTACAGTTTGATTTGCAAGTAGTTAGACATATTTCTGAAAAATCTCTTGATAAATTCGATGATGTGGAAATTTGTATAATAGAGCAGTCCATTTCCACAAGAGATTCAGTTTCTAATCTGTCTGACAAGTTTGACATATTAAATTTGAAGAAAGCTAGCAAGCCTATTCCGGCTTCATTTTGACCAAGGGAAATAGTATCCATCCACATGAGATAGAAAGCCCTGTGTCTAAGTTTCCTCATCTCTTTCCTAAAGAAGTGCCACAGCTGCCTCAGTCCCCTGAGCCTAAGCCAGAAGAAAAATATGAAAAAATAACCATAGCCACTGCTCTTGAAATCTCAGATTCTGAAAAACATGGTTTTCCTATATATGAACCTTTGGAACCTCAGTTTACCAGACCTGCAGCCCCTGATCTATATGGTGCAGGAAAGATTTCACCAAGAGAGACTTTCCATGAAGGAAGTCATAAAGAATGGAACATTGATGGGTTGTCTGCATCACATATCAGGCAAATGCTTGATCAAATGATCATTGAATATAAACTGATGTGTGTGGAAGGGAAAAGTGAAATTGAAGCATGTAAGACACTAATTCAGTGTTTTACAGGTACTCTGGCTAGATGGTGGGAGTTAGAGTCATCCCCTGTTATGTTAGATAAGATGGAGAAAGAAGTTCTCAAGGATGAACAGGGTGATATAATGTTTAATCCAAATGGCACAAATATGAATATTATGATTGGTGCATTGACAGCACTAATCCAGGAACATTTCTGTGGTGCAGAATTTGCAGTCACAGATAAGAATGAATTGATACTGATGAATTTGAAATGTAATAATATTAATCAGTAGGAAGATTTCCACAGAGATTGGATTGCAATAATATTCTTGGTAAAAGACCCAAAGAACATCCTATGGAAACAAGTCTATCTGGCAGCTCTACCATCTAAGTTGGAAGGTATTCTTAAACTCCAAGAAGCATTTCCCCTACCTCTCGAAGTCTATCTTTGGGGAGATCTTTATGATACAATTACTAAAGTCTTGATCTCTTTGTGTACCAGTTCAAAGATGCAAAAGTCTATACATAAATTAAATAGGCTTCCTGGTACTAATTATTTTTGCGGTAGATATGGTATAACAGTTGATGATCCTTTGGTGCATCGTAGAAAGCATAAGAGACAAGCAAAGAAGGCTTACAAAAGAAGTAAAGCCTCCACCTACAGACTGAGTTCAGGAAAAAGACAAGAACTCAGAAGGCCTAAAGAGAGCAGAAGGCCAAAAGAAAGAAGAAGATCTTCAAGGTATAAGCCCAATACTCATTACTATCAGCCCCATGATATCCATCCTAAAGATACCAAGCTGAATAGAATGAAAGAAATTGTCTGTTGGCTCTGTGGTCAACCTGGGCATACTTCTAATCTATGTCCTTCCGCCCTTGAGTCTAAAAGAGGCCTTGGTAAGAAATCTGCTAAAAACAAACAGCCATCTACTAGTCAGACTGTTAAACAAGAACCTAGATGTGCACACTGTCATTCCACATCCCATAAAATAGTAGACTGTACAAATCGCCCTCAGCATCTCTCGATCCAACAACATGCTGAGTAGTCCCTTTCCTCTTCTTCTGACTATTCCTCCTCCTCTTCCGAGGAACAAGTCAATATGTATTGTAATTGTTCTGACTCAAATGCCTGCCATTGTTCTGAGTCTGATTCTGAATCCTTCTCTTCTGTTGAAGAAGAACTTCCTCATGTCCTCATGGCCCAAGTCGATGATGATCTCAAGCTTTTTGCTCAAATTCGAGCCATGGAGGAAGGTGACCTCAAAGCTTCCCTCCTTGCAGCCTACATGAAGAATCTTCCTGGTTCTTCCAGTTCTTCATCCAGTTCTTCTAAGAAGCCCACTTTTGTTGAAGCTTCTTATGAAAGAAACACTAAATCGTATCTCCAGCATACTTCTATCAAAGCTTTTAACCTCACTTTGGGGGAGGTGAGCAAGGAGATACATGACTTAAAAACTGAAATCTGCAGCATGAAAAATGAAATTTCTATCCTGAAATCTCAAGCTCAACAGCCAGCCGCCTCCTCTTCTACAGCTATTTCAGGCAGAAATACAAATTATACGCTGCATTATACTCCAAAGACTGAAGTTCAGTTTTCAACAGGCAAGTTTGATCCTTCAGCTGGCTTCAGTGAAATCGGGGATATGTAGCTCCTCGCCATCCAATACCAACAACACCATGTGAAGGTAAATCTTTGTGTTGTTGGTCACGTGTACAAGGTTATTGCACTCATAGACTCTAGATCCGATATTAACCTTGTTTCTAAACACATAATCCCATCAAGATATTGGACTACATCTGAAAAGGAAGTCATGGGATTAGGAACAAAACAGTTGAAGTTTGAAGTTGCCAAAGATGTTGTATGTTTTGATTCAAAATGTGTGAAGCTTTCCTTTGCAGTTTCTGATATTCCAGTAGACTGTATTTTGGGAAATATTTTTCTAGCAGCAGTAGAACCACATGGGTCTTTTAGATTTCCTGACAAATCTGTAGGATATTTTATCACCATTTCTGGAGAAAGAATTGAACTGCCATATACCTCCAGACCCAGAATTTCGCCCATGGTTCAGGCCATGCAGGCAAAAGAAGAGAAACTTCAAACAGCTGTAAAAAGCCTGGAAGAACTCAAGGATCACAAGAACACAATAAGAATTGAAGAACAGTTGAGTTCTCCAGCTATCCAGAAAAGAATCTCTGAAATTCAGAGAGAATTTGAAGAAACATGCTGCTCAGAAGAGCCCAATGCCTTTTGGCACTGAAAGCAGCATAGTATTGAGCTACCTTACAAAGAAGGTTATACTGGCAAACCTTGTAAGTCTAGAGCCATTTCCATGTCTGTTGAGCACAAACAACTTTTCCAAAAAGAGATTGAACGACTTCTTCAGAAGAAACTCATCAGAGAATCCAGCAGTCCTTGGAACTGCTATGGGTTCTATCTCAATAAAAGGATTGAACAAATCAGAGTAGTTCCCAGATTAGTCATAAACTACAAAACTCTGAATAATGTTCTGGCATATGACACTTATCCGATCCCCCATAAAAGTGATCTGATGAGAAGAATTTCAGGGGCCAAAGTATTTTCTAAGTTTGATTTAAAGTCAGGCTTCTGGCAAGTTGCTATTGCAGAAGGTGATAGATGGAAGAATGCATTTAGTGTTCCCCATGGACACTATGAATGGAACGTAATGCCATTCGGTTTGAAACATGTGCCTTCTAAATTCCAAAAGGTAATGGATTCTATCTTTAAGCCCTATGATGATTGGTTACTTTCCTATATAGATGATGTGCTAATATTTTCCAGAAACTTGCAAGACCACTTCAAACATTTGAGGATCTTTATAAAGCTGGTCCAAAGGAATGGTTTAGTATTGAGCAAAAATAAAATGGAGCTTTGCAAGACTAAAATCAAGTTTTTGGGGCATGAAATTGAAAATGGTCAAATTGCTCTTCAGGACCATGCACTGGAGTTTGCTGATAGATTCCCTGATGTTATCATGGATAAAACTCAGTTGCAAAGGTTTTTAGGCTGTTTAAACTATGTGAGAAATTTCTATCCATCATGCGCCCTCGACAGGTCTCTGCTCAACCAGAGACTCAGAAATAATCCGAAGCCTTGGACAGAGAAGCACACTCAAGCAGTAAGAGAAATAAAATCCAAGGTTTGTAATTTCCCTGTTTTATATGTTGCTGATGATAATGCTTTTAAAATTGTTGAAATAGATGCAAGCAACATAGGATGGGGAGGTGTCCTCAAATAGAAGCCAAAGAAAGAAAGCCCAAAGGAGCAAGAACAGGTTGTGCAGTTTGTTTCAGGAGTTTGGAGCAAGGAAGAATTAAATTATGCTCCTATTGAGAAAGAGGTAAAGGCATCCTGGAATAGCATCAATAAGTTTTCTATCCATTTGGCTAATAAATATTTTATGCTCAGAACTGATACAAAAGCCATGGAAAAAGTTTTAACAAAAGAAATAAAGAACCCATAAGATGTAAAGTTTGCTAGATGGCAAGCTCTGTTTGCATATTTCAGTTTTAAAGTTGAACATATTAAAGGTTCTGAAAATTGTATTCCAGACTTTTTGAGCAGAGAATATATGCAGCACCAAGAACAGAGAGATGACCCTGTAAACGAAGAAATACATGTTATGGTCATTCTCACAGAATGGAATCAGGCCTATCAAAGAGAAGAAATCAGATATATTCCAGATGAAGAATCATGGCCTGTATATGCAGAAAAATGGAGGCCAACTTGGCAGCTCTGAAATACACAAGTGCTTGATGCAAACCTTCAAAGTCACAATGACCTTCAGCACTTGGTACCTGGAAGGAGAGTGTATCTTAAAGGAAGAAGGTGGATACATGACATGATGTATTCACACAGCATGGTAGCTTCAGAAGAAGCAGAACGGTCACTCTCACAAGATTTTTGGGATCTCTTCGTCATATGTACTGGAGGCGGAGAGAGAACAAGAATATATTATAAATCCTTCACCATAAATATAACAAGGAATCCTGGCCAGTATACTGCTGGAAAATTTCAAACATGGCCAGATAATAATCCAAATCTAATTTTTCTTGACACTATTTATGATTTTGCAGGATACAAAAGACTGTGGTGGGACTTATTAAACAAATATGGGAGATATGAGACCCATTATACAAAATTGAAATTTGCTCCTACTTGGATTAACTCAAGGGAAGCTGCTGTTCCATGGTTATCTGACTGGTGGCATCACTATGGTGTCAGTCCATATAGTATGGACCCAAATTTTTATGAAACCTATTGTCGTAGGTTTTGTACAGATTGTATCGAAGGATCTACCGGAGAGTGCTTTCATTATCTCTGCCAGAAAGTGGGAGAAATTGGTGGATTAGAATATAAAATGGTGAATCCTATCTTGAAATCCTACATGCAGATGCATTATCAATGGCTTGTCATGACCAAGATCAAACACCAGATGGTCCTCAATAAGCCCATGATCGTCCGACGAATCTATACGAAGGCTTGGGACGATGAGTTTTACGGATTGAGATATCCTGTTATCACAATCTTGGATACTCCTGCAGCATCAGCCAGTACAAGTGGTCCTTGGGAGCCCCACTAAAACGGTTTTCCCATTGTAAATAATGATACCTAGTCACGGGTCTATTGTGACAGAGTTTTCTCGTGGGTTTTTCCTCTGTTTGAAAAGCATCCACTATGTACTTTAATTCCTCGTGGGCCTTGTAAGGTATCCACAGTGTACGCTCACCCACTATCACTAAAATCTGTCGATAGGTCAGGATCTCCGTGCGGATGTCACGTTATGTGTTACCCGAAAACAATGATCCTACTTCCAAGTGTCAATAATCGGATGGTCTACAGGAATTTTTGTCCCCCTCTCCATTCTATATAAGGAGGGGTAAGGTTCATTTGTAACCATCGGCATTTGGAGTTTGATTCTTTTGTATTTCTGTGTTTTTTAGTCTGACTTTTGCTCCCTACTCTGCGTCTGCGCAATGTCTGCGATCTGCTTGCATCACGGAGTCTTGACTCACAGTCTTTAGGAGAACTGAGAAGCCTGCGTGTCTGTTCATGTGACAGGCAAGAACCTAAAGTGGCCAGTTCTTTAGATTGAGTCTGTATATTTATGTCAGTGTGTTTATATCTCTGAGACAGAGTCTGTATTTTGGCCAGGAAGCCTCCGGTATTATACGCTCATTCACTGAGTTGCATTAGTCCGGTAAAATCCAATACAGTCGATCTCTGATACAGAGTTTGAGTCCAGAAAGTCTATAATCTGATTGTGAAGCATTCTGCTATAAATAAAAGAGAGAAATTTTTACCATTCCGCATTTCTGAGTACTGTCACTCTGAGTTTATATAGCTGTTAAGATACTTGCATTGCTTGAAAGTTCGCCATAAGTTTGCCTGAGGTTCGCGAAACAAGTGAGGGACGCCGAGGCCGTGTAAAGGCGAGGTATGCCGTTGAAAAGGTCGTCAGTTGCATGAAGCTTCAGTAGGTTCGTGTAGGGGTTCACAGTTGGGTTCACATAAAGCAGTGCTCAGAGAAACTTAACAAGGCCAAGACTGCCCATTTCATTTATATACTAAACGTCTAATTGTTGACATAGTAATATTAAACTATTTTTTTAATTACGGACTCATGTGATGGAGTGCGATTACATTAAACTTGAATATCGTCCGTTCAATTCATATGGGCTTTGTCAATTTAGAACTCAAGTGTTTCCCAACACCGAGGCCATCGCACCGATCTTCACCTCTCTACTCAGATTGTTCCACATGGATGGTGAGATCTCTTCGATTATTAGGTTTTCGTTTGGGATTAAAATGCTCTTGGCCTGATTCCATTCCCTCTTCCAGTGGTCATTTTTTTCCTTTGTTCCTTCCGCTGAAGCTTAACGGAGAGTTTTGAAAGGCACTTCTATTCAATTCAGATTGACTCAGGTAATAGGAAATTTATTTTGGCTTGTACATCTATTTTGTTTCATCATATGTCTATTACAACAGAGGCAAGAAAATTTCCGCCATGTCTCTGTTTTGAAGTTCTTACTTTGTATTAGTTTGATAACATCGACTCAGCATGTATCAATGTTATCATTTCTCTTATTATTAAAGGATTTATTTCCTTTCTATTTTGTTATGACATGGATCTCAATACGAACCATCGTCCCTTCTTATAATTGTATTTTCGATTAGTTTTGAAATAGCCCTCCCCGTCAACCCCCCCGCACCGCTAATGAACTCGATTTTGCAGGGTCGACGTTATGAGCCTGATGTAGTGCTCAATTAGTCACGACTAATGTGTTATCATTTCTCTATTCACATTACTCTCTGCTCCCTCCTTACCAGGTAATTTAGTTACTTGGGTAGTATAATTTCTTGTATTCTTCTTTGGTTAAATGAATAGAAATTGTTTTATACTAATGACTTCCTCCTTATCCATGCAAAGAATTTACAGCTCTTCAATTTGATATAATGGGTATATTTTTCTTCCATTCTCTCATAGTTTACACATATTTTTTTTGACAAATAGTAATAATTAATTTTAAATACTTTTCGATATGAAGATATTAATACTAACTGTGTTTGTCGCAGGGAAGATTCTTGCCTTAGATGGCTTTGTCTTTGAAGAGAAATTACTTGTATAGATTTCCTGGAATGAGTTCTAACCATGCTTTACACTTTGACACAGGTCTGTCGATGAGCCTCTTCTGTTTTCCATATCGGGAATAATACTTCCCAAGTGACTGTAGACTTGATTTCGCATCACTGTGAACATTGACCCCAATTAATTTTTCGTGGAAAATACACTTGTTAAATTGTAATTTAGGTGAACAGAACTTTGGAGATTTTATATCAAAATCTCTGATCTGAAATGGTTCACTAATTCTTCCAGTAGGTTATTGTCTATTTCTTACAAAATCAGTCCTTGATATGTATATATATAAAAAGAATATTGCTCCATTTTTGGATATCCTAAAAGGTGAAATTCTGTGGCATTCACACCCCTATTTAATATTCTAAATTTTATATCTTTCTTAACTCAAGAATTTTTGTATAGATATGTAAACTTGAAACAAAGATTTCTATTTTCCTCGAGTTTATTAGCAAAGTAGATAAAATTTTATCTTATTTCACTTTGTATAATGCTACAGTGTATAAAATTAGTTGTAGTAGGGTTTCTGTATAATGAATCTCGTCTATTCAGCTATATATCACATACTATTGAGTATTTTTTTCTCTTCTTCAAGTATTCCTCATTGGTGTTGAATGAAGTTAATTGAAGGTTCAACAACATTTTAAATCTATGTTTTACCCAGCATATAAAATATTTCTATATTATGCACTCTAATGAGATTTATGTACTGATATCTTTGTTTAAATATATTTTCTTCCAGTATGATACCTATGTCAGGATTATACTTTCATAATACATATTTTGTTAAATTTTCTATTTCATTGATCAATAGAGATCATAGATTTCCTTCATCACAGGTATATCAATGACACCTATATTTCTATTTATTTTAGCAGTTGAATTTTTAAAGTAATTATATTCTCACTGTACAGTAAAATTTATTTTTCTTGCACAATTAGAATGAGTCCACAGAAATATAGAATATAATTTATAATTTTCAAATTACTATTCCTTACTTACTATTTGAACTAAGATTCTCTTGCCATGCTTCTAGTTTGATAAAATCAGGTATAATCAACCCCAAGCTGAAATGAACTATTAAAATTCTACGTACGTTTCTGTTCATGTACATTTCACATTCTAGAAGAAGATTTATATTACAACATTCAGTATAAATTATGGAAACAATATATATCTCTAGATTTAGACCATCTTCTGGTTTAGAGATTCTAGTTGATAATTTTATATAAGTACTATTCCTACAACTATACAAATTTTAGAGATTAATTTCTCCTAATGAAATCTGTTAAATGTAAGGAATAATAAAATCTCAATAGAATTAATTCATGCTTGCACCCACCTAATTTTCTCAATATTTCATAACATCATTGATAGTAAAAATTTATAATATCCTTTACATCAGCAAACTGGAACCTTAGTGTGCATACCTCTACTTCCTTTGACCAGTACTCCCAACCATAGAATTCCTCCAGAATTAACCCCCTAGCTAAGATTTTCTTCCCCCAGAATAGATCAACCTCAATCTATTCTGGAGCAGCTTATTTAAGCTATGCTCTCCACAAACCCTGTTTCCAATTCTGCGTCCAGAATTTCAGGATGCTTTTATTCCTGTTTTCCTAGGCTTCCCTTATTTAGGGACTTTAAAGCTGCTTTGTGCTTTTCCAACTTTTTACCTCTTCCCAACTACTTTCCTCATCATTGGAGAAATTTAGATTTTTCCTCAAAAATCCAAATTACAAATAAATTCTTTCAAGGCCATTTTGAAAAATTTCGGGGAAAGTATTAACCTCTTTACATACCTCATGGATTAGACAAGTGATCTCAAAAATCTCATTTGGTCATACTGCACACATAAACATTTTATTTATTTTTCATAAATAAATAATTAATCTACATCCACACAATTATTATCCATTGGGGTCCACTCCCCTTTGGACTTAAGTTCAAATGTCCAATTTAAAAAGGATAATAGCATGGGGTGTTACATATTCCCCCTTTGAAAACAAACACCATTCTCGGTGTTAACAACTAACTACTAGAGTTTAATTTGAAAATTAAAATGGATATTTTTCCATCATCTCAGCTTCTATTTCCCACGTAGCTTCTTCAGCAGTAAAGTGCTTCCACTGCACCTTTACTCTGGCTACTGTTCAATTTCGCAATTCAATTTCTTCCCGCCGCAAGACTTGAAGCGGCTCTAGAATTCTGGTTCCCCCTGAATCACATTCCAATCAATAATGTGAGAAGCATCATGTACATATTTTTTTTCAATAAAGAGACATGAAACACATCATGAATTTTAATATGTAGGGGTAAAGCTAGTTCATAAGCCACTAGTCCCATCCTTTCTAGGACTTCAAAGAGTCCACAGTATCAAGCAGCTGATTTTTCACAACTACGAGTATTCAAAGTGTTCTTGCTGGTTTTAATATACCAATAGATCAGATCACCCAACTCTCTTCTGGTCTGAATATCTTTCAGAATTTGATTTTCCCTTGTACTTCATTGCAAGAAGGCTATCTGGACGAACACTTTATTCCACTTTTTCTCTGTCCACAATTCATACCAATCCATGTAAGTACTATCATATACATATATTGATAATCACAACTACATTCTGAACTTTAATAATTTCAATAAATTTAGTTGTTAGCTCAAACCGTTCAGGTTTATAGTAGTTTTAGTGCCCTTTTTGCACAATTACTTATCATTCCGTGTCTTTCGGTGCAATTCCCTTCTCATGCAAACTTAGTCTAGTTTGGCTTTTCTTGATTTTCCAAGTGATTTCTCTGTAGTTATTTTAACCATTTTCTCCTTGTTTCCGGCATGGATAAATTTGTTGTTACACACTTGGCTAAACAAATTTACAAATTTTCGTTAGTATTTATGAATGAAATAAAACAAACTATATCATATGGAGGGTTATACTTACCCTTTCTGAGTTTGTAGCTATACTAATAGTATTTTCGCATTGTTTTCTCTTGTTAGCCAATCAATTTAATTTGTAATAACCAGGCTCATTAGTAAGGTTTATGATTCAATTCACTTTTTCCATTAGCTTACTATTTCTTTTCTAAATTATTCATAGTATATCAGATATTTGTCTGATACTATGGTTTGTTTTCGTGAACTTAACTCGAATCCTTTGTCTGTTTAAATAAAAATTGTATATATATGATTTTTTTTTTTTTTTCTGAGTAAGTTCTTTCTCATTCGAGACATTTCTCTAGAGATTTGAAAAGGTAATTTAATACCTTATTACTTGAGCATTACTCAAATTGTTGAGATATTCCAACCATCCTAACACTTTTTATTATTTTTTGATTTATTTGACTTGTAAAATAGGATCAGTTGTCCAGAAAAAATCAATTCAAATTTTGTTTTTTTCAGCACTTTATGCTTTTCTTTGGGGTTCTGTCTCCCCTTTGAACAAATATGACTAGAATCTACTTAGTCTTACATAGATTGCATAGATTTTAATCAGTAGTACTTCTTATGGCTTCTATTTTAACTCCCACCATTTTTTCATATAACACTAAGTTTTATTTTTATCTTATAACTAACTTCCTTATTTGGAACTAATTCTGGAATTTCATCCACAACTATCCTCTTACCCTTCTTGGGTCGGGAATTTTTAATATGCAACATTATTCCATTCTTGCAATTTTTATGAAAGTTTTGATTTGATGGGTTTTCTCCACACATGTTGATCCGATGGGTTTCCTCCACACCCCAAATCCAAATACAACTCAACCTCCTTTCTCTAGGTTTGTAGCTATCGGATGTAATGCTATTAAAAATTTAAAAATCATGGAATTTAAATTTTATAACAGCAAAATTTTATGGGTGTGAGTACCCATAATTCAATACTTTCTATTTGATAGTGCACCTGATGTACTTTCTTTACTTACAATTCTTCTACATACAAAATGTTTAAATCAAGTCATTTCTCTGTGACTTCTTCATTTTATCATATTCCTACACAATTGAACCCCAAAATTTTGTATGTATATATATCAATCACTCAATTCTCTTCCCTGCCTACACTGCATTCCCATTGTACATTCATTTCTCATCCTTAATGGATGTCGAACTTGATTTGACATTTCTGAAATTATATTGGTATGTTTGACTAGTTCATTAGAAGTTAAAACTTCCTCTCCCATAATTTATAAGTTCAATAATCCCTCTGATTGTATTTATAGTATTCATTCTGATAGTTTATTGATCCGACTATATACGTATATATATAGGCATATTTTTCCATCAAGATTTCCTATACTTATAACTTACATACCTGATTTAATTAAAACTATAATTTTGCATTACTTCAGTTATAATTTCTTCTTTTGCTTCAACTACTATCCTTTTATTATACCCCATAACAGTATATCTCATTTTTCAATCTGTCTTGGATTGAAATTCTCCATTGTAACTATTAGTTATTTCAATATGATGTATTCATTATTATATATTTCCAATTATTCCCCCAGTGTGCCATTGGTGATACTATGAATTGATTTTTCTTTTTTCCAATTAGGACATAAATCCTCAGTACATGCTGATATAGACCTGGTCTCTAATGCAGATACAGATTCTTCTTTTTCTCTGTTTCCCCATACTTTATTTTAGCCATGTATCTTTTTCATGGTTTGCACTTTCTTTTAACTATTTAAAGGCCGATGTTCTCTAACCCAGCTTTCCATTTCTTTTATGATTTTATCTGATTATATTTGATTTTCTGCTCCTACCCCATAATAACTGCTACATCTTGAGTTGGAGATTTGGGATTGGGACTCGGCCTTTCTCTGGTTTGAGCTATTTCATTCTGTTTGCATCATAGCTGTGGTGTATTTATTATGGTTAACAAGACCGTAAGTACTTCTTTTCTCATATGGATTTATGAAAAAATATCGTATTATTATTTTTACTTTCATTCCACTTGAACTTTCATCTGATAATAGTTCTATTATCATTTTCTCAGAAAATATTTTAACCCATATCGGTTACCGATTTCTTTCATCCATACCCAAGGTAATACAGTCTAACAATGTTAACATAATTTTATTAATTTTCATGTAACTGGGTTATGAGCTTTTGTTACACAGTTGTATACAACTTCTTTACTTTTTTTTTCTTCTTTTATGATGGTCTATCAACAGAGAATATGACTTGCATCACTCTATAAGGTATGAAATTTAATTACAAAGTCATGTTTTATTCTTCAGAATTCTCAGGATTCCGGTTTTCTAACTTAAATTTTTTTTTTTCCTGCTTCGAAGAAATCTCACTATCTATTGTAGATAACCCCGGTTACTTCTTAATACACAACATCAATTTCTAACTTCCATTTCTCACCTATGCAGGTCTGAAAATAATTTTTCTTCGTCGTCTTCAACCTTAAATGGAAACTTCCTATATTTAATTTTGTAAATATCTTAGGAGTTTTCCCATTTTCTGTTAGCTATTAATATTCCATTAAATATTTTGACACCTATAGACTGATCATTATTATAGCAGAAGGCTAACTCATATTCAATTATTACCTAAAATTTACCGCTACTAAGATTGGTATATGAGTAAGTACGAAACAAGTTTGTCTTGCTTCTCACTAGTAAAAAAAAATAGCCCCTTCTCATCAGTCATCATTCGTAGGTCTATAGTGTGTTACTATTTCTATATAGCTTTTTACATTAGTAAAATTTAAATTTCATACAGCAGCATACCATTTTTGTGTGGTTACATAGTTTGTCCAGTGTTTTAACCTTGCTCTGATTTTATATATGCTACCATGTCATTGTGGCTTTCAAGCTATACCATTTCTCGTTGCATTCATGCAACATAGTCTTATTTGGATTTGGCGTGTTTTCTCCCCCACCGAGATCCACATACAACTTGTCCTATTCAATCATGGTTTGTAACTGTATCCCTTGGTAATTTTCAATGTACAGTAAACCAACATTGGTAAAATCAGCAACATAAACGTTTCTGGGTGAGCACATAAGTTGCCCAGAGTTTCAACTATTACTCTGATACTATTTGTAATGTCTCTCCTCTAACATCAAATTTTTTTTTTCCTACCCTCCCCAATCTTCTGCTACGTCTTCTGACTTAATTTTAATACTCCTTGTAGTTCTTCCTTAAGTATGTATTACTATTACTAAGGAATAGAATTTTATCGAAGAGTGGACTATGCTCTTCTATAATCAAATTATAACATTCACTTTGCATTTTTTTCTTTCTTCCAATTTTGTAAAAGGAAAGTATTATGCATTGGACAATTACCAGTAGAGTATTGACCTTTAGGCAATTATATGTTGTACTAACAATTATATGTTTCCTTATAATTGAATTCTTCCCTTTATAACTATGGTGTGTTGAGGTATTATATTTTCATGTCTTCATATAATTATTTTTCGTCAGCATATATATATACATTGGTGAATGATTAAGTTCATTACTCAATTGACTTATGCTATCTAGGTTAACTTCAACCCTTAACACTCTAATTAAAACCGTGACCATCCTAAGAAAACCCTCCTCAAACATACCATAATGGTTGTACTATTGGCTATGATATTTATCTTTTACTCTACCCTAAGTAGCTTATGCCTTGGTGTACATTGGGAAGTGAAATCCATAATGGAGTTATTGGCGTTGTATCATTTCCAGCCCTTTGCATTTATATACTAAACATCTAATTGTTGACATAGTAATATTAAACTATTTCTTTAATTACGTACTCATGTGATGGAGTGCCATCACATTAAACTCGAATATCATCCGTTCAATTCATATGGGCTTTGTCAATTTAGAACTCAAGTGTTTCCCAACCCCGAGGCCATTCCATCGATCCTCACCTCTCTACTCAGATTTTTCCACGTCGACAGTGAGATCTCTTTGATTATTAGGTTTTCATTTGGGATTAAAATAAGCTCAGCCTCATTACATTCCCTCTTCCAGTGGTCATTTTTTTTTTTTTGTTCTTTCCACAGAAGCTTGACGGAGAGTTTCGAAAGGAACCTCTATTCAATTCGGCTTGACTCAGGTAATACGAAATTCGTTTTTGTTTGTATATCTATTTTGTTTCATTGTTTGTCTATTACGACAGAGGCAAGAAAATTTCCGCCATGTCTCTGTTTTGAAGTTCTTACTTTGTATCAGTTCAATAACATCGACTCAGCATGTATCAATGTTATCATTTCTCATATTCACGTTGGAGTTATTGTTATTATTAAAGGATTTATTTCCTTTCTATTTTGTTCTGACATCGATCTCAATACGAACCATCATCCCTTTTTATAATTGTATTTTCACTTAGTTTTGAAATAGCTCCCACCCCTCCCCCCCACCCCCCTAATGAACTCGATTTCGCAGGGTCGACGTTATGAGCTTGACGTAGTGCTCAGTTAGTTAGGGATAATGTATTATCATTTCTCTATTCGCATTAACTCTCTGCTCCCTCCTTACCAGGTAATTTAGTTACTTGGGTAGTATAATTTCTTGTATTCTTCTTTGGTTAAACGAATAAAAATCGTTTTATACTAATGAATTCCTTCCTATCCTTGCCGAGAATTTATAGCTCTTCAATTTGATATAATGGGTATATTTTTCTTCCATTCTCTCACAGTTTACACGTATTTTTTTGTGTGAAATGGTAATAATTGATTTTAAATACTTGTTGATATGAAGATTTTAATATTAACTGTGTTTGTCGCAGGTAAGATTCTCACCTTAGATGGCTTTGTCTTTGAAGAGAAATTACTTGTATAGATTGCGTGGAACGAGTTCTAACCATGCTTTACGCTTTGACACAGGTTTGTCGATGAGCCTCTTCTGTTTTCCATATTGGGAATAATACTTCCCAAGTGACTGTAGACTTGATTTCACATCACTGTGAACATTGACCCCAATTAATTTTTTGGGGAAAATACACTTGTTAAATTGTAACTGAGGTGAGCAGAACTTTGGAGATTTTATATCAAAATCTCTAATCTGAAATGGTTCACTGATGCTTCCATTAGGTTGTTGTCTATTTCTTAAAAATTCGGTCCTTAATATGTATATATATAAAAAGAACATTGCTCCATTTTTGGATATCCTAAAAGGTGAAATTCTGTGGCATTCACACCGTTGTTTAATATTCTAAATTTTATATTTGTTCTTAACTCAAGAAATTTTGTATGGATATGTAAATTTGAAACAATTTTTTCTATTTTCCTCGAGTTTATTAGCATAGTTGATAAAATTTTATCTTATTTCACTTTTTATAATGCTACAGTGTATAAAATTTAGTTTGTAGTAGGGTTTCTGTAGAATTAATCCCTTCTATTCAGCTATATATGACATACTATTGAGTAGCTTTTCTCTTCTTCAAGTATTCCTCATTGGTGTTGAATGAAGTTAATTGAAGGTTCAACAACATTTTAAATCTATATTTTACCCAACATATAAAAGATTTCTATATTATGCACTCTAATGAGATTTATGTACTGAAATATTTGTTTAAATATATTTTTCTTTCAGTATCATACCTATGTCAGGATTATACTTTCATAATACATATTTTGTTAAATTTTCCATTTCATTGATCAATAGAGATCATAGATTTCCTTCACCACAGGTATGTCGATGACACCTATATTTCTATTTATTTTAGCAGTTGAATTTTTAAAGTAATTATATCCTCACTGTACAGTAAAATTTATTTTTCTTGCACAATTAGAATGAGTCCACAGAAATATAGAATATAATTTATGATTTTCAAATTACTGTTCCTTACTTACTATTTGAACTAAGATTCTCTTGCCATGCTTCTACATAGTTTGATAAAATCAGGTATAATCAACCCCAAGCTGAAATGAACTATTAAAATTCTAAGTAGGTTTCTATTCATGGACATTTCACATTCTAGAAGCATATTTATATTACAACAATCAGTATAAATTATGGAAACAATATATATCTCCATATTTAGACCATCTTCTGGTTTAGAGATTCTTGTTGATAATTTCATATAAGTACTATTCCTACAACTATACAGATTTTAGAGATTAACTTCTCCTAATGAAATCTGTTAAATGTAAGGAATAATAAAATATCAATAGAATTAATTCCTGCTTTCACCCACCTAATTTTCCCAATATTTCATAACATCATCGATAGTAAAATTTTATAATATTGTTTAGATCAGCACACTGGAACCTCAGTGTGCATACCTCTACTTCCTTTGAACAACCCTCCCAACCATAGAATTCCTCCATAATTCACCCTCGAGCTAAGATCTTCTTCCCCCAGAACAGATCAACCTCAATCTATTTTGGAGTAGCTTATTTAATCTATGCTCTCCCCATAGCCTATTTCCAATTCTGCGTCCAAAATTTCAGGATGCTTTTATTCCTGTTTGCCTAGGCTTCCCTTATTTAGGGACTTTAAAGATGATTTCTGATTTTCCAGATTTTTACCTCTTCCCAACTACTTTCCTCATCATTGGGGAAATTTAGATTTTTCCTCAAAAATCTAAATTAGAAATAAATTCTTTCAAGGATTTTTTGAAATATTTCGAGGAAAGTCTTAACCTCTTTGCATACCTCACGGATTAGGCAAGTGATCTCAAAAATCTCATTTGGTCATAGTGCACACATAAACATTTTATTTATTTTTCATAAATAAATAAAATTTTTTTCTAAGTAAGTCTAAATTCTATTACTAAAACATATAATACATATATCGAAGGGCCTTCACAGGCGACATGATTTCAACAAAATAGTAAGAAAGGGTTGCCCGCAAGGGGAACCCAACTTGAAAAGAGTGAGAGAGCTTCCTTGAATGAGGAAACCAGCTTCAACGTAACCATATAACTGTGACTATAGTTTGACAGACCCAATGACTAAAAATTCTGAAGACAACAAAATGACATAAAATCTGAACAAAATTACTTGAGAGAGCCTGCTTGAACTAGAGGCCATAGTCATCAGAGGGGGGCTATTATTCAATTCTGCACCAGTAGCCGTCATCGTCCTCTGGAATGGGACAATTTCCTGCTTCTGTTCCTTTTGGAGCTGCTTCTCCTCCTGCCGTGCCATAGTCTTCTAGCTTGTCTTTATCCTGTCGAGGACAAGAGCTGCTAGTGCCCGCCTTTGGAGAAGTTTCTTTAACACCAGGTTAATAGACCTGAGCAATATCGAAAGGGCCTTACAGGTTGGAAGGGTGCGTAGGCTGGGGAGGATCAGAGGTAGCTTGCGGGATTTCCTTAAAGGTGACTGAGATGGTTGCTAGAACAAGAGGTCGAATGGTTTGACATTGGAAGTGAAAAAGAGCCGTGGAGGGGTTGGCCAGATAAGCAGAGTCAGCATTGCGGAGGCAGGGGGAAGACAGAGGGACCGAAGCACCACGCGAGTGGGAGGGAATGCTGCTACCAAGCCCACGCCTGCACCCACACCCACTGCGTGTGTCAGAATATACAGGTTATATGCCATGTGTGCTATCAGAATCAGAGGTCGAAGAATTGGTGGAGGGAGAGCGACGACGGTTGGAGGGCCAGGCTCGAGTGCTGTCTCTGTGACACCTAAGTCTGTGCCTGAGTCTGGGCATTGTCCCACCAAAGCTGAGCGAGCGGGGCGAATTGTGTTGCGTGGAGGCTGAAAAACACAGAGAGGCAGGAAAATTTGGTTGAGACAAGAGGCTGAAGTGCGAAGGGCAGAAAGGACTATGGGAATGGTGATATCTAGGGAGGAACTCCAAATAACAACTTAGAAGACAGTGTTTTCCCAGCGCAGTGTGTGAGCTAGGAAGCTCCACTTCAGGAGGGCGGCTAGAATTAACTGGAGGGGGGCAATTCTTCATGGAACATGTCGAATTAAGCTTCCACAGAGCCGAGAACTCATGCGCACGGGTGATGGATGAGAAAATGAAGTTGAAGAGCGGCATTATGAAAAATTCGTGGCCTCGTCTTCCCCAACGACGTAAATGCCTCTGAGGATGGCGGCCTGAAGGGTTAAGTCAATCGAGGCACCATAAATTCTTGATGCAGGCGGCCATGTGGCCTTGCCACGCACCGTCCTACTCATTGAATGCCATCGGCTCACTGAAATGCACCCGCATCTAGGGATAAATTAATAATTAATCTATATCCACACAATTATTATCCATTGGGGTCCACTCCCCTTTGGACTTAAGTTCAAATGTCCAATTTAAAAAGCATAACAGCTTGGGGTGTTACATCATTACATCAGATTCACTGTTTTCATTATTATTCATTTTTATTTTATGTTTTTTATAATTTATACTGGAAAGTTAAGTAATTATATTTGATATATATATATTTGGTATTTATTTATACAATAATTTTATCTATTTCATATATATATAAACACATTTTTATTTTATATGTAAAAGAAGAGCGGCAAACGTTTGAAAATTTTAAATTAATTAATTTAACTATGAGGTTTTTAAGTAAATTTTCAATTTACATGAATAACAAA
Source organism: Pinus albicaulis (assembly GCA_034641835.2). NCBI lineage: Eukaryota > Viridiplantae > Streptophyta > Pinopsida > Pinales > Pinaceae > Pinus > Pinus albicaulis. Next base: position 1,050,874,331 of record CM076574.1, on the reverse strand, counting down.
GTTTTATATAAAAAAAAAACCAATTAAAAAGGTATATCAAGATAAAGTATCTCTTAATGAAGTGGGCAAAGAATTTATATATTTGTAAAGATAATCATTAATGTTAATCAATTACTAAAAGAAGTGATATGTTAAAGAAAAAAACGATTTTAAAGATTACAAGAAGAAACAAAATATCTAAAACAAAATTTGAAAAGAGAAAAAGCAAAGTCATAGTAATCAATTATAGAGATGGAAGGGTTTTTTTTCTTATTAGGGCTTAACGTCTATCCATTTGTTATGACCTTTGAATCACCATATATGGGTTCCTATTTAGTGTTTCCCTAGTTTGGATTTGCATAGCACTTTAGTTTTCAAGTAAGTAGACACATGATACGAAAATTGTTAAATTAAAGAATTTTTACAAAATTGGAAAATTATTATTTTCCATGCAACTTCTAACATTCCTGAATAAAAAAACTAACTTTATATGAATGGGGACTAGCATCAAAACCTTGAGAGTGGACGAAGTGAGCTATAGAGCCCATGGTAGGTGATTCCTTGTGGAAAGTAAATGTTGTTGTAGCCCCAAAATATGGGTAATCATTGGTGTAAATGTACTACCTCCATATCCACTTTTGCAAAAATATATTTTTATATACAAATGCAATTGAGGACATATGAGGGAGCCATCATGCAAGTGCTATAATTCCAATGCAATGCATTCTTACAAAAAAAATTATATTTTATTTTCCAAACATGATATAAATTCCAACTCTAATCACATACCATGAATGTGTTAAAAATAATGACCCGTGCAGGAATATCTCTCCTAGAAGCACTAATGTAAGGGAAGAACTAATTATGGATATAGAGGCCCAATACTTGTTTATCGTTACAATTTTATCATTTCCGTATCGACGAGAATTTGGGTAAGGCATACCAAAGTATCTTAATTGTATATATGATGATAGAATGCTATGGACATGTTGGATGTATTTAGAATAATATTTTCTAAACACTTATGATAGATATTTTTGTAAATAATATTATTATGCATGGTTTTATGATGTTGTCACCATTTTCTTTTTATGGATTCCCTCTTATTTATGCATGTGATAAATCCCAATCTAGAATGTTATTTACAATGATATCTACATAGTTATTTTAGGCTCTAGGAACATGATTGAATGAAATGCTTCCTAGGAAGATGTAGTTTTTGTTACTTTGCACAAGGAATTCTCATCTAATGAATCTTTTATAATACCCAATAATAAGGCATCACATACTTCATCATATGGGTTATTACATCGATACTCAATCAACTCTTTACATAGAAGAAAATTTTTCATTTGAAAACTTTCCTAAAATATAAAATTTTTACCAGTAAATTTTGGAAGTGTTATCAGATCTCTCTTCATCCATTCATCCTTGAATTTTTCTACTTCATATACTTGTATTTTAGATGCTCCGATTGTGGCGAGAACCTCTGTGAGATATTCAACATATTTTGGATCTTCCTTTCGATTTCTTTTCTTGATTTTCTTCAGTTTTGTTTGATGACCCATGAAATTCATCTTTATTTTCTCTTCTTTCTTCCTTTCTTATTGTGTCAGCCTTCTAGAAATGGACGTCACATAAACTCGATTATATCTAAAACTAAATATTTTAACATTCATTTTAATGCTAGGTCCCAACAACTACTAGCAACTTTCCTAAGATATTCTACACATCTTCTTGTGGAGGATCATGAATACAGCTTACGACGGGGACTGCTTCTATGGTGAGTGACAGTGGCTCTTTCCTCCTTATATGGTGCTGGCTCTCTAGGCTAATGACCCTAATATTTTAGCAATTTGGTTTACAAACTCTCAACGATCTCTAGTTTCTATTTATGGACCAATGGATGCAAACTTTGGTTTTTGGGCTACTCAAAATAACCAAGGCTCTTAGTGGAAGTAGCTCATGAGTTTCTTAGCTCCTTTACCTTGCTAAACCTTGATCTAATACCAATTTTTATTTAGAGGTAGATATAAATATGGAAACAAAAGACAAATAAGTACACAAGGTTCTCCTTGAATAAATAAGCTTTATTCATTAATTATTTTCTCATATACATTTGTTGTTATTATCTCTTCTTACTTAACATTAAAATGACCCAAACATGAATATATAAGCTCTAAGCTTTCTTTTCGTCATGCAAATTATGAACTGATGCTTTAACTAAACTTTTCTAACTTCACTTTAACATAAATAGATATTTTTATTTTCCTTAACTTAGCTTTTATTGACAAGGCATTAAATTTTTAACTCCTTATTTGAATTATAATATTATAATTAACATGCTTTCCTTTACATAAATTAATTCTTCATACCTTGCATGCATATGAGAGTACTTAATATTTCTATCAAGTTAAACATTTTTTATCTATGAAAAAGTTGTGATCGATGACAGTAAATAAAATAGGAAATTTGGGGATAGGTTTGTATAAATTGTGCGCTCTTCTAATTTTTAAATTACTATAGAAGACTAGAGTTCACTTAGTTGTAACACATTTGAATATTTGACAATTGTTAGGCCAATTAGGTTGTTTATTTTGCAATATTACTTTCATTGATATCATTTGCATATTGGTTATCCTAAAGAATAATTGTTCAGAATGAATATCTACCTACTTTAATATGTGTTAAGCTTATGAATTTTAATAATCATGAAATTTTAAAAGTAAGGTGTAGTATGGAATCACATACTTTCAGATTGAAAATCGATGAGATGAAATGAGCCACAAAGTGAGGTGTAGTATGGAATCAATACTTTCAGATTGAGAAAATTGATGAGATATAATGATTCATAATGCACCACAAACCTATAGTGATGGGTCATCTTGGTGCGCTAAGTCAACCTCCGATGTGGGTGACTATAGAGGCGTGACAATGGATTTTTAGATTTAATTAAAGTTTATGTGAGAGGTACTCTTTCAACCTCCTTCATAATTTATTTATATATATCTATACTAATTCCCTAGTTTGAAATGATATCAATTACTAATATTACTTGGTTTATTAATAATGGATTCATGGTTTTCTAATTACTACATGAAAGTATTTACCAAAATCTTAATACCTAACAATAAATTAATATCAAAAAGTACTAAAGTGCATTTTGTATATTTTTTTTTTACAATATTAGTAGAAAGTTTTTTTACAATAAGGAAAATTTAAATACTAAAATATTATCTAAGAAATAATTAAAATCCACGCTAGTTAGGCCAACCAACAAATAATATTTTGTATCTATTTATTTATCACATTTTTTGAACTTGGTATGTATATTGTAATTTTTTGAAGTCAATTATCTTTAATTTATTACTTTTATGTAATTTTTAATATAATTTTCAAATAAATATAATTCAATTAGGTACTTGAAAATTAGTTAAAATTATTCTAGCTTTTTAAAATGTTAAATTTTAATGTCATAATTAGTTAAAAAAATAATATAATCAACATATTCAAATTTTATATTTAATTAAAAATGATTAATGAAAAAAGGAAAAATACAATATAAAAAAATTGTTATGATTAAATTTCATGTGGTTGGAATATATAGTTTAAAATTTTTTAAATACAATTATCCATTATTCACCCATGGAAATTTCCCGAATGCAATGACATATAATTTATCTCTAATCATATCAGTAGAGATCAAACGGAAAAAAGGGGAATTGATGACTGGGAAATATTTCTAGGAAAAGTTGAAACAATCTTCAGAGTCAGCTACCCCCATAAAACAAAGAGACCAACAAATTGTTTTCATTGTATAAGATAACACGAATGGTAATTGAAATAAAAACCTTGCTATTGGCAAGATACAGTAGTAGCCTACAAGTAACCTCCCATTTCAATTCAGGTACATGTATGGGTTGCAACAATCCTGGTGGATGTTGATGCTCCACCTTAACCTCTTGACATGCTAGACATTTGTTTAAATATTCAGCAATATTCCTCCACATACCAGGCCAGAAATAAACTTTCCTAATTGATGTCAGCATTTTGTGGTATCCTGGGTGTCCAAAATAATTACTGCGGTGATATTCATTCAACATCATCTTTCTCAAACTCATCCAATTTGGAATATATAATTTTCCTTTAAAGGTTAAAATATGGGCCTTGTTAATTCTATAATGCGATGATTTATCCTATTTTTTGGTTTCCTCCATTTGCTTCCATAAGAACCGGTATTCAGGATCCTTCTCATCTTCTTCTTTTATATGATCCATAAATTTACATTCTACTTCATTCAATAAGAGTTCATATACAAAATGCAGTTTTCTGCTCAAGGCATCAGCCACCCGATTTTATTTTCTTTTAACACGCAAAATATCGAAATCAAATTCACTTAAAAAATTCATTACACCTTGTCTGGCAAGCGTTCAAATCAACTTGCTTAAAAAAGCTCATTAAAGTATTGTGATTTGTATTCAACACAAATCTTTTTCCCAATAAGTAATGTTTCTACCCTCTGGGTGCATGCACTACCACTATTAGCTCCAAATCATAAGCTAAATATCGATGTTCATGCTCCTTTAATTTTCTTGACTCGTAGGCAACAACCCTTCCCTCTTGGGATAAAATTGCTCCTACTCCTTCCTTAGAACCGTCGGTGCATACTTAAAATTCCTTGTTGGGGCAGCTAACCTCAATACCGGGCAGTAGTAAGAAAATGTTATAACATTTTGAAACTAGTCTGACATTCACTAGTCCATCTAAAAAAATTTCCCTTCCTCTGCAAGAATGTAATAGGAAAATAAATCTTCGCGAACCCTTCTCTGAAACATCTATAATACCCATCCAATCCCATAAAAGAATGAATATCCACTACGTTCTAGGGTACTCTCCATTTAATGATAGTTTTGGATTTCTCTGGATCTACTGTTATACCTTCAGCGGAAATGACATGGCCTAGATATTGTATTTGTTCTTTGAAAAAATCACATTTGTTGAACCTGGCATACAGTTGATGTCTCCTCAAAATCTCCCACACTAGCCTTAAGTGCTCCTTCCTCTCTTCCATGGTTCTTGAATAAATGAAAACTTTGTTAATGAATATAAGAAAAAACTTGCCCAAAAAAAGGTGAAATATGCCATGCATTGGAATCGTGAATGTTGTTGGTGCATTGGTTAAGCCAAACGGTAATACCACAAACCCATAATGCCCATATCAGATGCAAAAGGTTGTCTTGTAAATATACTCATATTTGATTTGGATCTAATGATATCTAGTTCTTAAGTCTATTTTCGAAAATATAGTCACTCCCTTTACCTGATCGAATAGATCATCTATATGTGGCAGCAGGTATTTATTCTTGACTTTCTTGTAATCCATGCACATTGGGATGGTTCCATCCTTCTTCTTTATGACCAACATTGGTTCTCCCCAACATTGGTGCACTCATCCGATATGGTTCTCTTGAAACTGGTGCTTTACCGGGCATTAGTTCAATAGTGAATTCAATGTCTCTTTTTGGGGGTAAACTTGGTACATCTTCTAGAAATACATCCATTAAATACTATACCAATTGTATATTTTCTAGCATAGGGATATTTTTCTTAGAGTTAGCAAATCCCACTTGAATGGCATAAATATCACGTCCTTTTCTGATGCATTTACTAAAGTGAGATGATGTGATGGGATGTAATTGTAAGGGTTCCTTAATTCCTTGTAATTATTGGCATGTCCCATCATCCACTCTAAAGTATATAATATTTTATCTACAATCCAACAAAGACCAGTGTCTTTCTAACCAATCCATACCCAATAGTATGTCATAGGATCCCAAAGGTAGAATATTCAGTTCTACATTTAACTATTGTTCTCTAATTTCCAAAGAACAGTTTGGAACCTTGGCACAAACTCTTCTCTTTGCCCTAGTAATAGCTGTACTAGTGAGGGATTTTTTATTTTCTCACTTTGTAAGTTAAAATTTTCTACTATTCGAGGGTTTAAATAACTTAAAATGGCACCTGGGTCAACCAAAATAGAAACTGTTCATGAAAATAACTTACATTCTAATTCTATCATTGTTGTTTGGTAGTGTGTCTGTTGGTTTTCTAGAGTTGCATTAATTCTGGGAATATTTTGGGCCACATCTCCCACCATAGAGGCTTCTTACAGGTTAGTTGTTGTTTCATTTCTTCCCTGCCGAGGGCAATTCCTGTATTAGTGTGCCTCACCACACCCCAATCATTGCAGGGAAGGTTTCTAGGCTTGTCGATGTTCTAGCTTACTGGAAGCCTATGTGGGTCATTCTAATATAGGCCATTTTGTTCTCTGATTATTTATTCCAGACTTCTTACTTGTTGATTTTCTTGCATAATTCTTAAATTACTAGAGCTAGTATTTTTATAGTTTGAATTATTTTTCTGTCGCTTCTATGGCAACTAGTTCTTGCCTATTTCTCCTTTTGCCTTGGACTGTTGATAGCACATTCGTGCTTTTTGAATTTTGGTGTCCATTATCCTTGGATTCACAAATTAGATTCGTTCCTTCATGTGAGTAGGTAAATTTCTCTAGAACTGTTGAACCTTAGCCTTCTCATCTCTTAGGTAAGCCACATATCTTAATAAGGATGTGAAATTCGTTATGAATTCATCCATTTTCATATGTCCTAGTCTTAAATCATGAAATTCCCTAGAATTTTCATCATAGAAACATTATGTTAAATATTGATCCTTGAAATATTGTTGGAATTGATCTCATGTTACATTTAATCTTCAAGATTTTAAACATTTTTTACTTCCTCCCACCATAGGGTAGCTTTCTCTCTCAACTAATAAATGGCCAAATGAGCTTTAAGGTTACTGCTATATTCATAAACCTGGAATTACTTGTTCATATTAATTAACCAAGCATCAGCCACTTCTTCGACTTCCCCATCAAAATTAGGTGGTCTAATTTTTCACAACTCATCCTACAGTTCCACTTTTTGTTTGTTTATCTCTCGTTGATCGGAAACATTACCACATTCAGCTTCATTATAATTTATGTTCTTATTTCTTCATTGTGAATGAATCCCTACTAGTCTTTCATTATTTTTTTCATTAGTTTATCGTTGTCGTTCATTTTCTCCCTAAGTGTCCCTTTTAGGACTAGGTTGCACCACTCCGCAATTCTGCATATCGAAAAGGATTTTTAGTAACCTCTCTTATTCTTGCATCAGTATTTCATTGTCACTCCTTACTTGGACCATTTTTTCCTGTAGCTTTTGCACTGTACTAAGCAGTATACTTGTTTGATGTTGTTGTTCCTCCAACAGTATACTAGTCTATTGGTGTTGCTCTACACTCAGTTGTATCCACATTTCCAAATTTATTTTCAGATTGGTTTGGGGTGTAGTTTCCCTTTCCTTCTTGGGTACTTGATGCGTCGATCCCATTCTCATTTGTCTTTTCTACTTTATGTGCCCAATTTTACATGCAACGATTATTATTTAAGTGACCCTTTTGGGTCCCAGCATATGAAAGTTTCTCTCATACCACTTGTAACATCAACATACATAAACAAATAAATAAAATATTTAATTTTACCCTTATTATTATGATTCCTTTCAGTATAAGAAAGGTTAACTATTTGAAATTATCATGGATATTACAATTATCGCTCTAATTACCATACGCCTAAGTTATAAATTTTTTATGGTCACATTCAAATTCATATACCTGATTGTTTATCCCTATGATTAGGCGCTTTCCATATCAGATTTCCGTCCCTTAGCATTCTAACTTTATAAACTAATTTAAGCTTACATTTTATATTTATGATAATGATTTGACCGTGGGAATAAGATGGCTAAATTGTCAAGTTAATATTTCAGCCACAGCAATACATACGAAAGGAATTTATTAAAGGTTTTTTTGTTCTACCCCTGTCAGGTGTTAAATTATTTGGGATTTGTTATGATATGTTGTACTTTGCAAATCATCTCTGCATGGTTTATATTTCATTCTTGTGACATTTTTCAACCCTTTGCCCGTTGAATCCAAGGTATGATATCTACAATTGGGATTCTTTGGTATCGTTTTAGGGTATCGACCACCCCTCCAACCCTAATCGTCTTACTAACTCTACTCTCATGAGGCTCGATGTGGCTGCTCTACAACCTCTCTGCTGCCATTGCTACGAATTATTGGTTTCTTGTTCGCACCCTCAAAAAACTCGCTTTCCTTGCACCCTATGGCCAGGTAATGAGACCAGTTTTCCATTTATATTCTTTTAAGAGATTACTGTGTTTTCAATACATCGTTTTTCTCTGTGTTTCAGGTTTATGTTCAGTTTCTTATTTCCTTTTACATATTTACCTGGTTATTACTCTGTTTAGCAGGTTCAATGTTTATTTTCAGTGTTTATGCTATTGTATCTCAGTTGTGGAGTGAACCCTTGATGTGGCTCCTAGATTTCCATTTTCCAAAGTCTGCTTCGACCCTTCGTCTTCAACAACCTCCTGTAACTTGAGAAATTTTTTTCAAACATATCTATTTTAGTCCTGTTCAAACTTTCTCTGTCAATTCTTGAGTCAATGTGTCACTTTTTTGTGATTGTCCGCGCAGGGTTTCGACATTGGGCCATCTTGAACTTCATGGCTAAGGTAATACCTATGAACACTGTCTTAATGAGATATTTTCTAGTAACTTCGGCTCAGAGATTTTTAATATTAAACCCTAATAGAATTTGGTTTCTATGCAGGTATTACTTCGGTTCCTGTCAAGAAAATATTTCCATAAATATAATTGATTTCATCTTCATAATGTCGGCTTAATTTCACTGTCATAGGCACATGGAATTTCGATTTTGGTGGTTGACCCTAGATGCAAAACCACCCCTTCTTTGCTCTCTAGATATTTCCTTATAACTCATAGCATTCGCTATCATTTGTAACCTTTAGTGTTGTTTTCGAGTTTCTTTGTTTTGGTTAATTTACAGTGGGCCTTGCCCTAGTTGAGGGTTGTATTATTTGTATAATTTCACCCCTTTTAGATTGTTACTTTGGCCAAACCATCGGCTCCAACTTGAAAAGGGTTTCTTTCTTGACTTGCCAAGATTTATATATATATTTTTAAATGATATATCACATTGTTCTTTGTTATGGGTCTTGGTATATTACCTTCATTTTTGGTGCAAAGCCAGTTAGTTTTAAGGTAGCTTCTCCTTTAGGGTTGTATATTGTTTTGTATTTGGAACTTCACATTTCCGTTTGGATATCTGTACTTGAATTTGTTGAAAGGTACCTTTATAACGTGTTAGTTTGTTATTGGTTATCTACATATCGTTTATTTAGTCTCTTCTTTCGGCATGATATGGTTTCTACCTTTTTTTAGTAAGATAATTTGTTTATATTATGAGTTATTCTAAAGCTTCAACTCATAACCACAATTATTTTACAATGTTTTGGCTTATATATATATATATATATATCCTTCAGACAGAAGTATCATATATATTATGGGAAAACTGATATTGTTTAATTAATTCTGTTTTATTTTGGTGAATTTTTTGTGCTCCAGTTAGTAGCGTAACTGATGTCTGGACCATCAAGAATTCTAAGTTACTTCTGTAAATCACTTGTTTGTGTACAACATAGAATAGTTAAAGGAAAATGACTTGGTCTGTCAAGGGTTTCTACCCTAGACTAAACTAACAATATTCTACCTTATAACAGGTTCTATATTTTATCTCTGGTATGGTTTATCCTTTTATATTCTATAACCTAGCTTCCCTTATACTAAAGAGAGTACCCTACCTCTAGGTATGAAAAATATATGTAAATATCTACCAACATTTTATTAATCATGCGATCAATAAATATGAACATATTTATATAATTCAGCAAATATAGTTTTCCTGTTATTTGATAGTAAAAAACTCTTGAGCCAGATAAAATAATGATAAAAACATCTACTTATTTTTAAATTGAACATTATTTTCATTATCTGTAAAATATTCTATGTTTAAACAGAACTTTCATAGGCAATTTTCCTAGTTGTTACTTTTCAAGCAGACTGTTTACTCATCTCAATTTGGAAACTGTTGATGATGTCATCCCTACCATGATAGAGCCTATTACATCATCATCTCCCCCATGCTCTACACCAAAGTAGGTATATTTAGTAGTAATTCTGGATGAGGGCTTCAGACCTCCAGTCCAGTACTATTTTCTTTCCAGACTTCAAGGATGCTCAGTTTCCACTGGTCACCACCAGCTCTGGACTAAATCTTCCCCTTTCCATCTGATTGTTTTTCCTTCAGTCATAGAACCCCTTTTCCTCACTGGGATGTACCCTTTATCCTCAAATGAAATGTAACTGTTTTAACTGCTTTTTCCCAACTACTCTCAGATCCCAAAATAATTAATCATTGGTATTTTATGGAAAACATTCATAATTAATAGTAAAAATAGAATAACAATGTTGCTTCATTTAATCTCATATAAAAAAATAAATGTATAATCTCCTTTAAAAAAAAAAAAAAAATTAGTTTGGAATTAATCGAGGTGTCATAGAATAATTTGTTTAGTTTGTTATTAATATTTAACAATTTTTTTTTATATAGATATTTATGAAGTCGATATAGACATAAATTATTTAATATATATCTTCAAATAGTTTATTTAAATCATGTGTTAAATTATTTTTGAAAAGTATAGGGTTTAAAGATATTAGTCACTTATTTTTTTACTTATAATTACTTCACATGATATTATATTACATCATATGAACATTTAATTAGGCATACATAACATATTCATTTTTATTTTATTAAATTTTTTTATTATTTCCAATTATTTCACATGAAATTACATTAGATCATATGTACAATTACTTAAACGTGCATAACATATATCTTTTTATTTTTTTATTATTCCTATTTAAAGAATATCTTATTTTTATTTTGCTATAAACTCTAAACTGAGCATGGAAATACTTACACATCTTCTTCACACTTGACTGTAAAATAAGCCTTTTGGCTCCACAATAATATGGGATTTTTCCCACGAGAAATTTCTTCAAACTAGAAATGAATAGATAGGCCAATAGCAAAGCGCACATCATGGTATAGTTAGAGTGTCATTAAGGGAAAGTGTGTAGCCCCACTTGGTATTATTGATTGGATTCATGGGCCCTCCATTCACAACTTAACTTATGTTATGATACATGTGGTATTTACTTTTTAAAATGGGCGTTCATTTATTTATAAGTTCAATGAAAATGATAAAGAATATATAATTGTTAAAAGTTTGTTAGTGTTAAGTTTGTATAAAGTGATTGAATTATATTATTATATTGTCAAAATATTGTTTAAAATGTATTGAAAATGATAAAGAATATATAATTGTTAAAATTTTCTTAGTGGTTAAGTTTGTATAAAGTGATTAAATTATATTATTATAATGTCAAAATCCTCCAAAATAAAATGTATTGAAAATGATAAAGAATATATAATTGTTAAAAGTTTCTTAGTGGTTAAGTTTGTATAAAGTGATTGAATTATAATATTATAATGTCAAAATATTTTAGAATAAAATGTACTTATAATCTTTATGTATATAAGAAATTACTTGTAAGGTTTATTTGTCTAAGATATTTTATGACACAAATGCCAATGAATTATATGAGCTTAAGATGGGTTCCATGACATATGAAGAGTACACGAACAATTTTTTTGTATTGTTGAGGTATGTACCCTACCTTAAATATGAGAAGGTAAAGGTCTAAAGGTTCATTAGTAGACTGAATTTACCATTTAAAGATAGGATTGAGTACGATGAGCCTCGGTCATTGGAGGAAGTTATGTATAATTTGAAGCATTGTTATGAGAATTTTAAGCACAAGTGTGATGCTAAGCAAGATGGAAAGGTAATGAGAACACTAAAGGAAATTAATTTAAGAAGTGAGGAAGACCTCAGGATATAAGTGATAAGGAGAACGTAGAACCTTATAAGAAGTTCAATGCAATTTACAGGGGACATGGATTTCAGCCATAGCAATAGAATAAGGATAATGGAAAGAAACCTTTAAGGTGTTGGACTTGTGATGAGAACATTGGCAGACTCAGTGTCCATTGCACCAAGGTGGCATACCTGATTTTTACATTGCTTAGGAGGCACAAACCGTTGGGGATGTTGGGAAGAGTATTCCTCATTTTATGTAGCATTTTATAACAAGAAGGTTGATCATCAAACATCCATTATTGAGATGGAAGTTAAGATTTGTGATCAAGTGGTTTCCATTTTGATTGATCCTGGAGCTAATTATAGTTATATCAATCATAACCTTGTGGAGAAGTGTTTCCTGAATAAAAAAGTGCACACAAAATCTTGGTTGGTGTAGCTGGTTAGAGGGACCAAGATAATATTTTATCATTTGGTGAGATCTTGTGCATTTGAGTTGAAGGGTAGGCCTACATAAACATATCTAAATGGTATTCCTTTGGGATCATATAATATAATTTTGGGCATGGATTGGTTGTTCATTCATATGATTAAAGTAGATTTATATGATAAGGATATCAAGTGTCTGTTGATGATGGGGAAAGGAGAGTCTTGCAGGGGAAGAAGAAGCCCACATCAGGGAGAATGGTTACAATGATGTGGACAAAACGTGGTTACAGGAAATAATGTTTATTGTTTGTACTGCATATTTTGAGTGAAAAAGGGAAGGATGTTGAGGACGAGGAAGTCATGAATAGGTATACTATTTTGCAATAGTTTCAGGATGTGTTTCCTATAGATATTTCTGATTTTCCTCCTCGTAAAGAAATGGAATTTTCTATTGAGTTACTATCGGGAGAAACACTAGCATCTAAAGCACCTTACAAGATTAGGACTCCGGAATTGGTGGAATTGAAGCTGAAACTTAATGAAATTCTTGATAAAGGATACATAAGGCCAAGTGTATTTCCTTTGGGTGCACCGATATTTTTTGTAAAGAAGAAGAAAAATACTCTCAAATTGTGCATCGATTACTAGCAGGTGAATAAGGTGACTATTAAGAACATGTATCCACTATCACTGATTGATGATTTGTTTAATCAATTGAAGAGAGTTACAGTATTCTCAAATATTTATCGGAGATCAGGATATGAGTAGGAAGGCATAAAAGAAGAAAATTTCTATAAGAGTGCATTCAATGCAAGGTATGGAAATTATGAGTTTGCGGTGGTTTCTTTTGTTCTGACAAATTTTCCAACCACTTTCATTTTTTTAATGAATAGTGTGTTGCATCCTTATATGGACAAGTTTGTGATAGTTTTTATTGATTATATATTTATATACTCCAAGAATGAGAAAGAGCACGCAAAGCACCTGGCAACAGTGTTGAGATTGTTGAGAGACCTTCAATTTATGTCAACCTCACCAAGTGTAGTTTTTTTTATTCTTACATTTACTACTTGGGACATGTTGTTTCCAAGAAAGGGATAGTAGTGGACGAGAAAAATATTAAAGCTATCATGGTGTTGTATACTCCTAGTAAAGTGGATGATGTCATATCATTTATGGGACTAGTAGGTTATTACAGGTGGCTTATCAGGAACTTCTCGTGGATTGGCTACCATATTACATATTTGTATAGAAAAGGGAAGAATTTTCAATGGAATGAGGAGTGTGCAACTAGTTTTGAGCAGTTGAATCATTTTCTCAAAAATACTTTGGTTTTGAAGATTGCAGATCCTGATAAGGTGTTTGTAGTATGTACAGATGGTTGCATGGAAGGACTTGTTATAGTCTTGATGGAGGAAAGGAAAGTGGTATGCTATGAATAAAGGAATTTGAATGAGCATGAGAGGAACTATGTGAATCATGATCTTGAGTTGAAAATTATCATTCATCCATTGAAGATGTGGAGACAATATCTTCTTTCTAGGAGGTTCGTCTTGATGAGTGATCATAGTGAGATAAGGTACTTGTTTTGTTGAAAAGTGTAGCTCGATTCGGTATTTGTAATGACTTGTAATTATGAATTTATTTAATGAAGAGACAAGAATAATAAAATGATTTTTGTAATCTTTTCCAATGGGTTTCATGATAAAGGAGTTTTTATTATAGGTCAAAGACTTCTTCTTGATGTCTTTAGGGATGTGTCATCTTGTCATAAATGTAATTAGAGTCATGTATATGGAATCATGTTACACTTTTGAAAGGACAAATTATTGATGTAAAATGTATGCTCCAGGACCTTGTCAAGAAGCTCCAAAGAAGTCAACTCAAGTATGATGAAGATACTCATTGGTGAGGTCGACCTACCCACATCAAATCATGTCGGCCTAGAGCAAGAGAGAGTCACTATATAAGAAGGAACTTCAGCCTCATTTGAACACAAAAAACTCATACAAGTTTGAGATAGCAATCCGAGATAAGGTTTGTAGTTTGATGTGAAGAAGGGAGGTTGTTCAATGAAGGTAGAGAAACTCTATCTTGAGTCTAATAATATCGATCAAGTTTTGTGATAGGTTTTGGAAGTTTACGATGCAATTCAGTACAAAGAATTAGGTTAATAAAAGATAAGGTTTATCTCTTTTTGAAGGAGCCATACCTACCTCACATGGTTCATGTAGGGCAAGTGATATCTCTGTAAGGAACATTTATGTAATACAGTGCAGAATAAGGTGACTAGGAAGGGAAGAAAGGAAGGTTGCAAGGAGTGCAAGGGACTTTTCTTTGGTCATGGGTTAACTTATTTTAGATATATCAGAAGTATAATTGCTGCAGGAAAGGATACATATGTCTTGGGATCAAGGGTGCAACAAGAAGAATGAGGAAAACTCTCTAGGAGGTCGAGGCTAGATTAAAGGAGAGTAGAAAAGGAGTTCAGTGGTTAGGGCTAAGAACCGAGCTTTCCTAGTGCTAGTGCAAAGCAGCGCAGAAATGAATATCAATGTAAGGGGCCTAGAAGAGCAAGTTACAAGGGCCTTGGATACTAATTTCAAGGATCTTTTTTGTGGTCTTGGTACTCATCAGTGGAAGATATATAAGAAGAATCTTGATCGGGGTTTCCTCTCCAAGAGGGAGAGATTTTGGCATTGGCCTGAAATCATAAACATGATGTCTCTTTTGCATTTGATAATTGACTTGTTTAAGAGCATAATAATATTATTAACATAAGATATAAGTGAAATAATTATTATGAAATCATAATTAATTACCAATGAGAGAATTTTTTAATAAAATCCCTAATTTCTCAGCATGTTTGACCAGCCCAATATGAATGTAAGATAATCTAGATTGTTGGCTACCCTCAGTGAATTTGGCTTTGAGATCAGATACATGAAGAGTAATGAGAAAAAGGTTGTATATGCCTCAGTAGGAGAGTGCAGGTGAATCATATTTCAGTTGTGAGCTCTTATGGGACATTTTTATAGGATCAGAAATTGCATGTAGGGAAGAACGATGAGAGGTATCAACAATTGATGTATATATTTCATTAGAAGGGTGAAGGTGATAGGGATGAGAACTATCACCTCACATAAAATGGCTTGGACAAATTATTAAACATGATTTATGTCTCAGATAGAAGTGAGCTCAAGAATATTATATTAAGGTAGTTTAATGTCAAGCTATATTCAGGCCACCTAGTATACCAGAAAAATTTGACAGTTGTTAAGAAGCTCTATCATTGGATTAACTTGGAGAAAGAGGTGGCTTAGTTTGTTGTGAAGTTATTGGACTACCAATGGGTGAAAGAAGAGTTTAATCATCCAGCTAGTGTATTGGAGCCTATTCTGATTCCATAATGGAAATGCGAGTCATTTTCATGGACTTCATTAAAGGTTTATCGAGGACATTGAGACAACATGATTCCATCAAGGCTTTGGTTGATAGGTTGAGAAAGGTAACCGACTTCATTGGAGTGAACTCTACAATTTCATCTAGTGAGGTATCTCAGATATTCATAATGGAGATAGTGAGGTTGCATGATGTTCCTAAGAATATTATATCAAACAGATATGCCAATTTAACTTCCATATTTTGGAAGGAGTTCTTAGTAGGCTTAGGGATATATTTAGCTTTCAATACGACATATCATACACAAACATATGTGTTGCCATTATGGTGTACATAGATCTAGCTAGTTGATTTTGTGATTGGTTCATTGTGGCAACTAGCTCATGTTAGAATTAATGTAAACTCCTTGTAGCCCTGTTGATGTATCTATGCCTTCATTGTAGCATGGTTGTATCTAGTTAAGATGGCATTGGCATTATTGTGTTGGAATTTATTTCAATAGTATGACATCAGTAATTATGGTCATATGATGGCATTTTTTGATTTTTTATGCTACTATATGTGGATGATGTAGATCTACATGTGATGGAGATGATGGTTGGAACGCTAGTTGAGTTGGTAACTAGGTATTCATCTAAGTCTTCATGGTCATGCTCATGGAGATGACTTCTTGCAGTGATGGTTTGGAGTCATGACGGTGATGGTTTTTCAGATGTGCTATAGAGGTTTTTTAAGTGTGTTGCATCTTGTACAAATAGTTTTTGGAGAGTGGAGGACTTGGTGGAACTCTTTCCAACTTTATTTGTTGGCATTTTAGGTCAATTCGGAAGTGAAACTTAGGATACATGTTTGATCCACTTGAATATGTGTTAGAGGCTGTGAAAGAAGTTTGAGGGCTTGTACAGGAGATGGAGAATGTGATCAATAAGTTGGCAAGGGTTCTGGAGTAAATTTCATTGTTTTTCCTTATGTTCTTCCCCATTTTATCCCATGGAGGCTTATCCATGCAACTGAAAGGCTCTATTCATTGCAAGACATGAAATTGCAAGCGAATGAAGGTTCCATTTTATTTTATCCACTATTATGTATGCGACTAAGGTTTTTCATGAAAATTTATCTACATTCCTCACACAAACCGGATGGAAATTGGCATGGAATTTCCTAAAGGCTTATAAAATGGGTTGTAAAGTTTTTACATTGTATGAAAAGGTCATCTAATGATGTGAACCAATTTACTGCACAAGTAGTGTTGTTAGTGGATTGATTTGGTCCAATTTTTTTACCTTGGATCCCAGCCCAAAGGTCAAGTTTTCCCTCCATGTTTTGTATTTTTTATTTTCAAGTTGGTTGATTTTAGGTTAGTATGGGAGTAAATGAGTGAAGGATACATACATATGGAATGATTCAAAATCAATTGAGAGTGTATAACCATCAGTTGACTAGTATAAATTGTTGCATAGTGATCATATTTGAATCATGATGAAAAAGAGATCATATTTACAACTACTGGAGCACAGATTATGTCAAGAAAAATGTTGATTCTTGAGAGTTTTATTGCTGGTGATTTGGTATTCATATTTGATGCATATAATTGATCCACTATTTTCAAATTTTGATTATGATTTGCAGAGAGTCTAGTTGTTGAGAGCATGATTGTAAAGTTGAATTCTTGTTAATTAGAGCATATTGGACCTAGTTTGGAAATAAATGAAATGAGTTCCACATAGTGTTGAAGAGTAGTGACTTCATGAGAGAGGAGTGGTGATTTCGAAGTATAAACAAAAGGAATAGTTTCTCCATCCAATCAGATTTGGGAAAGGATCGTTGATCATTGTGGCCTTCAGTAGATGGTATTATATAGATACGTGTGAGAAATGAATCTTTTGTGCTGATCAGTATAATATTATCTTGTTGATTGGTGTTGGCCTATTATGTATGAGGTCGATTCTTAAGGCTGATCAGAGTCATCTAGCTATGTAAAATAAAAATTTCTTTACATAATAGAAATTTAGAGCATAGAAACAACAACAAGGGTGGTATTTCTCCTCAAAGAGTTTCCACCAGAAACCTTGTGTCTTATGTGTGATAATGCGAGTGTGTGAATTTTTTATTTTTTATTTTGTTACTTATGATTTTAAATAATGATTATGTAATGCATATGTTTAATGATTTATTTCTAATATGTATTTAATTCAATAAGTGAAGTTAATAAAAGGAAAAAATGATAATCAAGTCATGCTACTAATTCACCCCCCCACTCTTTGAGTAGTGCTTAAAGGTTTCCAACAAGGTGGATATATAGAGAGGGTTACCAGGATCCTTGAGGAAATGTTGAGGATGTATGTCATGCATTAGTAGAGGAAGTGGGAGGAGTCTCTTCCACTGGTAGATTTCTCATATAATAATGGGTATCATTAATCCTTGAGGATGAGTCCATTTCAAACTCTCTACGAGCATAATTGTAATACTCCTATCAGCTAGAGTGATCTAGTGAACACGTTGTTGACTCGAACAGATAGGCTGGTTGAGATGGAACATGAAATGCAAGTTATTAAGAGGAATTTAAAGGCATCACATGATAGGTAGAAGGGTTATGTATATCAACATATATATATTTCAAGGATTTTTAGGTTGGACAGCATGTGCACATGTTCATCAAGCATAAGGGGAGCTCCTTGAGGATTGGCTCATGTGCCAAGCTAAAACCTCGGTATTGTGGGCCTCTTGATATACTTAAGAGGATTAGACCAATGGACTACCAACCTCCACTATCTCCAACAGTGAAATTCCCTGAGTTTTTCCAGTTTTCATTTCGTAAGGGATATGTCCAAAATGTTAATCATGTGAGTGATTGGTATGTATTGTAGGTGGAACCAGAGAGATAATTCCAGGCGAAACCTCAGTGCATTTTGTAGTATAAATATCTTATGCTCCAAAAGACAATAATCGAGAAAGTTGAAGTGTAGTGGAAACCCTTTGGGACCGATGAAGCTACATGACAGATGGATAATCTTATGTGGAATTTGTATCCTTATTTATTTACTAGTTGAGAAGATGTGTTTGGTTTATATTTATATTTGCATATGTGTTCTAAATATAAATCCCCTTTGCAGATAGAGGTGATATCTCTAGACCTAGAGTGGGTCTAGGAACTTGAGATACTTTCTAATGCAAAATTTTCTTATCTAATTTTCAAAATGAGACAAGAAAGGAGATAGAGGTACCTTTTCATGATTTTATGTTAGAACTCGTTGATGGTGGCCTTGATCTACGATCCTTTTAGGTTCGATCCTTGCTATTCGTGGCAGAAAAATACCTGCGGATGATCAAGAGGCAACAACAGACATAATACAATACATAATAACCATTGAACATTAGCTATCTAGTAGATCAAGGAGTACCCGAATATTTGCAGAAATCATTACAAAATTATAGAAAGAAAACATCAGATGTTTTATTAATGAATATAAAAGAGAAAGCTTACAACCCAAGCCTTGATGTTGGAGGCCTCCCTTTGGTGAAAATATGAGTCCTTCACTGATGCTCTAAAGAATTCCTTCTCCCGAACAACTTAGGTGTTATCATAGTGGAGGAATGTAAAGGGAATGAGAGTTTATCCCAGCCCAACAATGACCAACGAATAGTGGAAGGATGGGGACAAATTTATAGGAATGGAGAAGAGGTTGGGAGACCATGAAAGGAGGAGGAAGGTCCACTTCTAAGGTATAAAACCCCATGGATGAGATCACAGATCCAAAATCAGAGAGCTCAACTCTGGCACCACCGTTTAACAACCAAATTGTCACCCTGGAAATTATAGAGGTGGAATATTCTCCTCCATTTGAGGAAACAAGGTATTAGGATGGTTTTCCAAGAAATAAGGGCGCTGACAGTGCTAAGCGAGAACTTTCAACCTTCCATCAGCACAGGCATGAAACTAGGAAACACGCTGACCCAAAAAACTAAGGTTTTGACCAAGTGCCTTCAGTAATCTTCCAAGGAAGTTTTCTTTGGGTCTTCAGGGGATGTCTTTACATATTTTTTCATGGTAGAAACATTGCACAAGGTGTGTAACGGGTTTCTTCAGGATCAAGGATGGGGAGTGAGCATGTTGAAAAATTACTATGTAACTAATTCCCCCTAAAGCATGAAGGCAGAATGATGATCGATGGCTGAAATGATTTATTAACCAAGGAAAAGAACTCATATCACCACTAGGAAACCTACCAAATCAACCATAATACAATATACAACATCTTTGCTATGAATATGCCTAACCACATAACTTTGCACTAACGCATAAAATAACACATGAACCCATGGCATGGTCACAATCATCCATCTAAAAAGATGATAGAAATGGATATGTGGCATCGACACAACCATCCGTTGATTTGAATATGCATGAACTAGTTTCTTGTGCTAGCTTCCTCATCAGTATAAAATAAAAGTTCTTAAGGATTATGTGCATAGATTTGAGCTTAATAGAAGGTTACTTCAATGGTTTATTTTAAGTTTTCTCCAACCAGTATAATTTCATGAAAAAATTGTAAAGCATGAAATAATCATACACTTGAAAAGAAATGTGAATCAAACAACAAGACAAAATCCATTGATGAAGGAGTTCACCCCTCCTGGGCTACATCTCCTTGGCTTGTCAACATGACTAGATCACTCTTGTATTCAGTGTCAAAAGTACATATCAATTTTCTGCCAAAAACATGTGGCTATTACCTCATTAAAGGTAATTTTCTTTTGCAAAAAACTCTCACAATATCAACAACACAACATGTATGCTATAGAGATGACATCCTTTCACTGGTGAGAGCTAGAATCCCCTCACATACACCCTTCCATTTCACACTGAAGAATACAATAAAAAAACTTAATAAATAAATAATTCAAGCTAGAGTTGAACCATGCTAGTCACATCTACTGCAAAAAGTGTTGTGGAATTAGGAAAACCCCTACAAGGTCCCCTCCTTGCTCAAAATCTTCCAAAACTACTTCAGACATCTGATTGATCAATACACATTACTTTTCAAACTTGCAATATGATGTTGAATATCTTCTCAAATCAGTAAAAAAAGGCTACCAATGGATTCACAGCATCTGAAAACCCTAAGTAGCCTCTTCTGGCTCTTCATTTGGTCTTCAGGTGAAGTAGATATGGCCTCCTCCCTTGGTGGCCCTAGTCATCTTTAATCTTCAAGATGGAAAAATCATTCCGAAAGTGCTCCTTTGCCTCTAAAACCTATACCAATCCACTAAAAATATCCAAAAATGCTAGGATAGACTACTTATGAGCCCAATTTGGTCGAAAGTTTCTTAAGTTATGGCCTAATAAATTCTGGCCTAGGAAATTTCCTCAAAAACTGGAGCAACTGTGGTTAACTCTGCCAAAACTGGAATTCCACTGAAAATGGTAGACTCCACCAACTTAACCACCAAGATAAGCACACTTTAATTATTTGATAAGCATGATTAAGTGGTGGTTTAGTGCGCTAATGGAACATTTAAAAAATCCACATTTAGCAACTGAATTAGCCCATTTAAATGAGGATTAAAGTTTAATTAACTTGCATTAAGGTGGGAGCTCCACCATGTTCACGAGCGCGTGGTCCTATGGACTGAGGATTGGCCCTCTTTACCCCCACCACAAACTTTGGTTAAGTTCAAATATATGTAGATAACATATATATGTAATAAAAATATTGTAGCGAGAGTGGTAAAGCTGATGCGTGTTGTGGGCAAGGTTGACCCCAACCTCCGCTGGTCCTCCCATATAAATTTTTACTCCACAATTTAATATGGTGGGGGGGTGGGGCATGTGGTGGCCTCTCGGATTGCCATGTTCCACACCCAATTGGTCTGACTAAAACTAATCAAATTGCCAGAAATAACTAACCAATCTGGAAATGACACTTGTTAGCAACTCACTGGTCCACCTGGGTGGAATATTCCAAGAAATATTCTCGGAATAGTCCAGGGAATATTCCTTGGGATATACCTTTTACTGGCTGGGTTGTACAGATTCATAGCCAAGATCCCTGTCACCAAAATTTGTCTGTTTGTGCAATCGAACAAATCACTCTAGCCTTCTCATGCAAACCATGTTTTGAGCGAAACGAAGTGCGCCTTAATCAGGAAGATGAGACCTATATGGTCATTCTGGTTTTGAGTGATTCTAAGTATTTTCATTTTTTAGCAATTTTTTTCCCCCAATTTAGTTTTTGATCACTCCTCCCCATTGAAAGGCTTTTGGACCCACAAAATTTGATTATTTGATGAGAGTTTAATACTCTTATCTTTTCCAAGTTATATCAACTTGATTCTACTTGGAAAAATATGCATGACAACCGCTTTGGTTCGATAACATGCCTTGCCTTGCAAATGGATTGGAACTTCAACAAATGTCCTCCTTTTTCTGCTGAACCAATCCAACACTTGTTGGCTGCTTGTTGACTAATTAAACACCTTGTTGTACCATCGCGATCCCTCGGTGCTTGGAAAGCTGACTGATGGCCTTCCCACTGAGAATAATGTTCCTCCTTTGCACACACATGCATTCGATACAAGCTTCTCCTTGGAAACCAATTTTCCAATTTAATCCCATTTGAGTGAACTACAGAAATGAGTTATAATATCACTAATCACAAGAAAATAAATGACCATTATTTTTACCTCCACGGTTCCAAATTCCACATCTGGAAGAATGCATTCACCTTCTCTTTCGCTTCTTGGCGTCAACATGTCAAACGGTTTACAATTGCTATTGTTTTGGCCACAATTTTTTTTTGGCATCTTATCCACTGTCCGCTTTTGGATTCCATCATCCTCCAGTTCGACATGCTACTCATGCCATGGATTTGAGAATCAAGGTAAATCATGAGCCTATCACTGAAGAGTGGACCTTATAAAATACAGAGACATATTATCACAAGAAAAACAAGTAACTTGAAAAACACATCATGCAAGAAACACAAGTTAACGACATCTTCCTTTTCCTCCTTCAAAGCAACACATGTCACATCTTGTGAACATCGCCATGCATTCTTACATCTTGGTGTACAAACCCATCAACCAAACACAAGTTGACAAAACATGTGTCTTCAAACCATTGTCTCTTAAGTCAAACAAAAGCATGTACAACACTTAAAGATTATTTTCCCAAAAAAACAAGAATTTCGGATCTCATGAAACAATTCGTGAAAATCTCCCTTTCGTCCTTGGAGACTAAATCAACTCTTCCAAGTCGATAAGACATACATGTAACAATCAATGAACCAACACAAGTCGATCACTCATGAATGTGAAATGATCAACACTCTCAAGTTGACAACGCACATGTTAACAAAGGAATCAACCAACACAAGTCAATCAGTAATGCATGTTCAAACACAATGAAACTGATAAAGAATTCCAATGTTCACACACACAAATTCTCATGCATGTATACAATGCTCAACTCTCTCGCAAGTACAATCACAAGTACAAGAATCCCATTGGTATGTACGAGTACTTAAAGAGCTGAAATGACCAAATTTGTTGCAACAAAGTGAGTCAACATATTCCACTTTCAAACCCCTTCTTGGAATAAACATGCAACATGCATTCTAGAGAAAATGATATGCATTTACATTCAAATTGCAATTACAAATTTCCATCTTTGCCGCATCTAAGTGAGTCAACATAACTCTACTTTTCCAACATCTTGCTTTGTGAAATATGCATCATACTTCCAAGAGAAAATAAATGCATTAAGATAACAAGAAATGCATCAACAAGGAAAAATTTACATCAATTATCAAAAGAAATGAAAGGACTTAAATGGTTAAGAAATATTACCATCTCTTTCCAAACAACTTCAATGGTGCTTCTATCAGCTGCAATTCATCAAGTGAATCAACCTGACTTACATCAATTATGGAATCCTCTTTTTCCATTTTTGTCAAAATCTCTCTCCACCTTCTTCAACATTTGTGGATGACTTGTTGGATGCAAATCCCAAAACTTGTCGACAAGATGACCCTGCTTATGGCAATGAGTGTAAAATAATTGCATCTTCTTTTCAACATGGTTTTCATTGTCCATTGGAACTTTGTTTTTAAATTTTCATGTGTATGGATATCTTCTTCCAACACCTCAAAACAATATAGTTATTCAAACCACAAAAGGAACATGTAAATTTTCTTGAAATATTATGTGAGGATTTTCCATGTTTATCATAGTTAAAAGTAACTTAATTAAAGGTAGATTTATACCTTGCACATTCACCTTTGTCACCTTCTTGAGGAGGTGAATTTGATACTGCAGTGTCTCTTTTCGGAATACAAAAAATGGCTTCAATGGATTTAATTCTTTCAACATCCTCTTATTTTCCATTTCCATTAGATGCATGCTTATGAGCGTCTTCTTGCAAAATGGGTGTAAAAATTTTGTATTCATCTTGAACGAAAACTTTACAAGCTTGAGGTAATGAATATGTAATGGAAGTATTTCTTGGAACAACTTCTTGTGCCTCCTTAGCTTTGGAGCGTTCCCCGTCTTCTGTCTTGCCAAAACCTAAACCCATGTACCTAGACCTTCCCTCAACAACAATAGGATTTATAATTACTTGTGCAAGTTTCCTAACCCATTACCTTCATAGCCAATTTTTTTTAACAATTTGTGCCATATTCCTCTAGTGTGTCTTTCAAAAACACCAAAACATTCATATTGAGAGGAGATTGAAAATAAAATTTATTTTTATACCTAAATTTCATGCACATACTTAGCTAGGGTTTCCTTGGCATAATGAAGTTGAATCTCCATCTCATCCATCTTTTATAGGGTTTCATTTGCAACATGGAGTTGAGTCTCCATATCATGCATATTTTCAAGAAGATATTGCTTCTCCTCCTTCATGGCCATCAAATCCTCTTGAAGTATAGTTCTCTCCTTCTTATCTTCAAACATCTCTTGCACCATATATATTATTATGAAGAGCTTATGCAACAACTCTTCATCAAAGAGTCTTGCTAAGGAATATGGATTAGAAACATCACTTGATGAAGTTTCCATCACACTTGTAATGCATAAAAATGTTCTTTCTTGTGATTTGAGATTTGGGTCCTCAATCTTTACCTTCTCCTCTCTTTAGCTTACACACATAAACTTGCACACAATTAAATTCTCCTAGAACAAATACGAAACAAACAACTGATTTTCAAGCTATCCTTGACAAAATATGAGATAAACTTGGGCTAAAATGAGCCAATTCATGCTATGATACCAACTTGATCTGAATATGGACAAACCCGTTTTGTTGTGCTAGCTTCCTCATCAGTATAAAATAAAAGTGCTTAAGGATAGTGTGCATAGATTTTATCTTAAGAAAAGGTTACTTCAATGGTTTATTTTAAGTTGTCTTCAACCAGTATAATTCCATGAACAAATTGTAAAGCATGAAATCATCATACACTTGAAAAGAAATGTGCATCAAACAACAAGACAAAATCCATTGATGAAGGAGTTCAGCCCTCCTGGGCTACATCTCCTTGGCCTGTCAACATTACTAGAGCACTCTTGTATTCGATGTGAAAAGTACGTATCAGTTTGCTGCCAAACACATGTGTCTATTACCCCCTTCAAGATAATGTTCTTCTACAAATAACTCTCAAAATATCAGCAACACAGCATGTATCCTACAGAGATGACTCCTTTCACCTATGGGAGCTAGAATCCCCTCATATACTCCCTTCAATTCCACACTGAATAATACAATAAAAAATTTCATGAATAAAGAAGTTAAACCAGAGTTGAATCATGTTAGTCACAGCTGCTGCAAAAAGTGTTCTGGAATTGGCAAAACCCCTAAAAGGTCTCCTCCTTGCTCAACATCTTCCAAAACTGTTTCAAACATCTGATTGATCCATGTCCCTTGTAAATTGCGTTGAACTTCTTATAAGGTTATGTGTTCTCCTTATCACCTGCATCATGAGGTCTTCCTCACTTATTAGCTTACTTTCCTTTAGTCTTCTCATTACCTTTCCAATCTTGCTTAGCCTAAGACTTGTGATTAAACTACTCATAACAATGCTTCAACTTCTCGATAACTTCCTCCAATGACCAAGGCTCATCATACTTAATCTGTTCTTTAAATGGTAAAGGCAGTCTACTAATGAACCTTTGGACCTTTATATTCTCATCTTTAAGGTAGGGTACATACCTCAACAACCCCAGAAATTGTTTGTGTATTCTTCATATGTCATGGAACCCATCTCAAGCACGTAGAATTAATTGGCCTTTGTGTCGTAATATCTCTTAGAGAAATAAACCTTATATGTAATTTCTTATATATAAATATTATAAGTGCATTTTATTTTAAAATGTTTTGACATTATAATATTCTAATTCAATTACTTTACACAAACTTAACCACTAAGAATTTTTTAACAATTATATATTCTTTATCATTTTCAATACATTTTATTTTAGAAGATTTTGACATTATAATAATATAATTTAATCACTTTATACAAACTTAACCACTACGCAACTTTTAACAATTATATATTATTTATCATTTTCAATATATTTTAAACAAGATTTTGACATTATAATAATATAATTCAATCACTTTATAAAAATTTAACCACTAAGCAACTTTTAATAATTATATACTCTTTATCATTTAAATTCAACTTATAAATAAATTAACAGCCATTTAAAAAAATAAATACCACATGTATCATAACATATGTTAAGTTGTGAATTGAGGGCCCATCAATCCAATCAATAATACCAAGTGGGGATACACAGTTTCCCTTAATGACACTCTAAAGAGACCATGATGCTCGCTTCCCTATTGGCCAATCTATTCCTTTTTAGTTTCAAGAGCTTTCTCGACGGAAAAATCTCATATTATTATTGAGCCAAAGGGATTATTTTACAGTCAAGTATGAAGAAGATGGGTAGGTATGTTCATGCTCAACTTAGAGTTTATAGGTGTCCCTCTTAAAATAAAAATAAAAAGAAATAGAGCCAAAAGATTTATTTTATAGTAATGTGAAGAAGATGTGTAAGTATGTCCATGCTCAACTTAGAGTTTATAGGTGTCTCTCTTAAATAACTAAAATAAAATATTCTCTAAATAGGAATAAAATAAAAATAAAAAGAAATATGTTATGCATGTTTAAGTAATTGTCCATATGATATAATATGATTTCATGTCAAAAATTGAAAAAAAAAAAAAGGAATATGTTATGCATGTGTAATTAATTGTCCATATAATGTAATACAATATCATAGTAATTAGAAGTAAAAAAAAACGAGTAATATGTTTAAACCATATACTTTTCAAAAATAATTTAACACATGTTTTAAATAAACTATTTGAAAATCTATATTAAATAATTTATGTCTATATCAACTTCATAAATATCTATATATAGAAAAAAATATTAAATATTAATAACAATAAAAAACAAATTATTCAATGCATATGTTATGTAAAATATTTTATATATCATATAAAATTATTGAAAAACTTAAGATTTTATGTTTAGAATCTTCGAAGTGGTTTCATAAAAATTTTGGACTTAGAAGTTTAAGTTATGTAATTTCTATAGCAATCCAAAATACAAATGAAACTATAAAAAATTACCCATTATTTTTTGCACTCTAAAATATGTTTTCACTTAAAAAAATTTGATCCCTGTAAGCTCATGTTATATATTTTCCTACTGCAATATTCATCAACATCCGGAAATTCTCATCCATATCCAAAAATCTTCATTGCTCCTATGCAACAATATTTTCATTCAGCAGCTACAAAATTTTGTAAAAGCTACCGGAGCTGCATTGTAATTTTTGTGCCCACAGAAACCTGATTCAACATTCGTGTACAAAATTTGGACATTCGTGTACAAAATTTGTAACGCAGAACTGAATCCCTAACACGATCTTCTTCTAATATCTACTATTTCGATTCCCCAAATCATTAGCAGCCCACTATTAGAGTAGTATCTCTATCCAAATAAAGGATTTTCAAAATACAACGGGGTAATACCCATCCCTAATAAAGAAACAAAATGATATGGTTACTTTAGGCTATTCTAAATGAATGGTAAATAATAATAATATTTTGAAAAATAACATTAAATTCCAACATATAACTTACCACCATATTTTACCTTTCTAAGTCATGAAGTTCAAACTCGTAAAGTAAACTATTATTACTTTTCGTTATTAATGGATCTTAAGGTAAGTTCTAGTCGTTGAGAATATAACAAATTCTTGGTTTGGTTACATTATAGGTCTCTCTCTTAAAATAAAAATAAAAATAAATTATAGTTTTTATATTTTTTTGGTGTGAGCTTTGAGTTTCTGAATTCAGAATCTCCACAGCGTGCATTTTTGTGTCTATGTTTTTGTGTCTATGTTTTGGGTCTAGAACAAGACCCATCATCAGGACAAATTCTGTCAAAAAGAGAGGAGAGAGGAGGTTAGACCTGAAACGTAGACGTAAAAATGTACTTTGTGGAGATTCTGAATTCAACGACTCAAAAATAAGCTATTCTCTAAATAGTAATAAAATAAAAATAAAAATAAATATGTTATGCATGTTTAAGTAATTGTCGATATGATCTAATATAATTTCATGTCAAAAATTGGAAAAAAAATAGGAATATGTTATTCATGTCTAATTAATTGTCCATATGATTAATACAATATCATAGTAATTAAAAGTAAAAAAAATAAGTGAGTAATATGTTTAAAGCATATATTTTTCAAAAATAATTTAACACCTTTTTTAAATAATCTAGTTGAAGATCTATATTAACTAATTTATGTCTATCTCAACTCCATAAATATCTATGTATACAAAAAAATATTAAATATTAAAAACAATAAAAAACAAATTATTCAATGCATATGTTATGTAAAATATTTTATATATCATATAAAATTATTGAAAAAAATTAAGATTTTATGTTTAAAATTTTTGGAGTGGTTTCATAAAAATTTTGGACTTAGAAGTTTAAATTATGTAATTTCTGCAGCAATCCAAAATACAATTGAAACTATAAAAAAGTACCCATTATTTTTTGCACTCTAAAATATGTTTGCACTTGAAGAAATTTGATCCCTCTAGATATTAGACGTTTGCACTTGACAAAATTTGATCCCTGTAAACTTATATCTTTGCCTAATATAAATTTATTCTAATTCGAATTTATCTCTCTACCAAATTAATATCACCACCACCACGGTTGATGGTATCATTTACTCACCCATCCAACCTAGGCTGATGTTTTATTTCCATCTGGGCGAGATTCTGTTTGGGTGTATTAAGAAGAACTCGTGCTGGATGGTATCATTTAGTCACCCATCGAATCCTGGCTGACGTTCTACTTCCATCTGGGTGAGATTTTGTTTGGGTGTATTAGGAAGAACTTGAGCTTTAAATCATATGTTCGATGTAAATGGTAGTATGTTTTATGTTTTTCTGAATAGATAAAATAAATAATTTTTAATCATTACGTTGTAAGGTGTATTTTTTAAACAACTCTCAAGATGTAATCGTGTATTGATTTAAGGTAAGACGATTAAATAATTTTTAGCCGTTAATTTGAGTAATTCTTAGCCATTAAATTCCACCACCAACTCATTACACGGAAAGCTAGTTACTGTACCAGATTTGTTCTCATGGATTTTAATGTTCATAATGCACCATGTGTGGATAGTGGAAAATTAGTTTCCTGGATAGGATATATGCATTGTCTGAGTTTTCCCCATGGCCAAATCGTAGAGGAGCACTGCAATCACATTCATATAGTTACTGTGCCAGATTTATTCTCGTGGATTTTTATAATGCTCATAATGCACCGAATTTCTTCTCGTGGATTTTTATAATGCTCATAATGCACCGCTTGTGGGTGGAGGAAAATCAGTCTCTGGGATACAGCATCAACGACATGTGGTGCTTTCTGTCCATTTGTTTTTTTTGGATGCAATGTTCATAGCATTACAGATGACAATGTCTCACTCTTAAGGTAAATTTCTAATTCCATAGTTGTTTCAGAAATTTTCAAAGAAATATTTTCATACAACTTTTAGAGTTAAAAACATAGTATTTTAAGCTTTTCAGTGAAAATGTTGGCATCTTTATATGTGTTTTCGGGTTGTGTTGCGGATTTTTATTTCTTCTTTAGGTTTTATAGTAATTCAAATCCGCTCCTAATTTTACAAAAGGTCTGAATTTTCGAGTAGTAATGTTTACATTTTTATGTTGAGCACGAACTAAGAGAAAACTTCAGCGAATTGTATTTTTGGAATTGTTATAAAAATTTAGAAGGCCTATTTTATCACTAGATCTATTAAATAAAAAATACCTCTCGATCTAAACTCTGTAATTAAACAGTGGTTACCAAATTCAATCGAATCACGCCAAAAAAATGCGAAATTAATTTGACCATTTGAGGTTTGTTAGTAATTTAAAAAAAAATAGACCCTCAATACACATAATTGTGGAAATTACTTTAACCAAGACAACATATTTTACTAAAGTTTACACAGAGTTGCGGAATTCACTTAATCCATACCATATAGTTGCGGAAATCAAATCATATGAATCTTCTTTTCAATACAGAGTGGGGGAGATTAAAATCGCAACTATGGAGAGGAGTAAAAAGAGTGTTGCTGTAAAACACATACCTAAATTCCAGAACTATATCGCAACTAACCAAACATTATATTAAAAGTTCAACACATGAAATACATCAACATATGGAGATTGGGGCTCCTTGACAAGTAAAACAAGACATCTTACTTGGATTTACATTCACCAGGGTTGCAGTAACACAACTGTTTTTAGGCACCCACCAAAATTGGCTCCACGATTTTCTCTTCTTGTCTTTCCAGACTTACATCCACCACATTACACAACATTCACAACACTCTCTATCTTGCTCACTCTCTCTAACCTTACATGTAAAATATAAACACATATATATCTAAGACATTTAATTCATTACAGACACATTTAATAAAAAGTATGGGCGGACATCATTTTTTGAACATTACAGAGGTTGCGTGGAGTAAACAACACTTGCGGATTAATTGTTTGCCTATACTCATTCAATAACAATGCATTAAATTCTATTTCATTTTGATTATTTAACTCTCTTGCAAAATGGGTTTTGAACTCTTCTCAGTACTTGTCCTTCTCTGCACATGCAATCCGCAACCTGAAAAAAACTAACTGAGGTATGGTTGTTGCCAGTACTTTAATGTGGTGGTTGAGATTTATTTCCAACACATCCCCTTAATTGCAACTGCCGCCATTGACCATTCCCAGGAAATCTCTAAGATAAACAAAATTTTCATGTGAGATACTCAACTTCTGCTGTTGATAATGACACTATCCCCTGCTTCTTGAAAGCCCATGAAATGGTTCCCGAACCCAAATGAAAAACATATCCTGACATGCTCTTTCTATCATCAACACTTCCTTCCCAATCACTGTCAGTGTAACCAATCAGCCTAAAATCATCAGTTGTGGAGTACAAAATGCCATACTCCTTTGTCCCATTGACATACTTTAAAATTCTTTTCGTTGCTTGCCAATGTTTCTCCTTGGGTGTCTCCATGAATCTCGACACCAAACTTACTGCATACATTATATCAAGCCTAGTTGTGGTCAAATACATTAGGCTGCCCACCATGCTCTTTTATAATATCGGATTGACATTGCTACTATAATATTCCTTTCTCAACTTCAACCCCATGACGGTTGGAGTTGCTGATGGCTTGCTATTCTGCATATTAAACCTCTCCAAAATTTCTACTACATACTTTGCTTGAGAAATAAAAATTCCATTTTCATTTTGCTTTACTTCTATGCCAAAGAAGTATCTCAGCAACCCCACGTCAGTCATTTCAAACTCACTTTTCATGACTGCTTTGAAATCAGCGATGATAAAATCATCACTAGCTGTAAAAATCATATCATCTACATAGAAAACGACAATAAGAATCTTACCGTCACTTTGTTTGATGTAGAGAGTAGGTTCACTGTCACATTTTTCGAACCCATTGTCCAACAAGTAAGAATCTATCCTGTTGTACCATGCACGCGGTGCTTGATTCAACCCATAGAGAGCTTTCCGCAACCTATAGACCTTGTGTTCTTGCCCTTCTATTTCATAGCCAGGAGGTTGCGCAAGATACACCTCCTCTTTTAGCACTCCATTCAAGAACGCTGACTTTACATCCATCTGATAGACTTTCCATTTCTATTGTGTTGCAATTGACAACACTGTACGCACTGTCTCCATCCTCGCGAATGGCGCAAATGTTTCCTCATAGTCTCTTCCATGCTACTGCTTGTAACCTTTCACGACAAGCCTTGCTTTGTGCCTTTCTATCTTTCCTTCTACATTTTTATTGGTCTTATAGACCCACTTCACTCCAATGACTTCTTTACCTTGTGGGAGGTCCACTAACTTCCATGTGTCATTCTTTTCTATTGCTTCTATCTCCTCATTCATTGCCGCAACCCATTTGTCTTCCTTGACTGCATCTTCAAAATGGATTGGGTCATCTATATGAAAAAATAATGCAAATAATGAATTTAGACCAGCATTTCTATCAGCTTAATCTTGCTGATATATTTCACTTATATTTATGAATTTTGGTCTTCTTTGTGTGCTTGAAGTTCCACTTGAACTCGAGGGAGTTTCTGATCCCTGCGGTGTGCTTGGAGAAACACTTCCTTGATTTATCAAGGCTATTTTGTTTCCAACTTGCGATGTGCTCTGATGTGCTTGTGTAGGTGGAGGAGGAACCACCGTGGAGGAATTATTTGCTGCTGTGCATTCCTCTTGCTCTTCGTGAGACACACATGTCTTCACATTCACCGTTTTCTCTAAGCTTCCATCCCAAGCTTCGTCTTCCATGAACTGCACATCTCTGTTGATTATAGATTTCTTGGTGGATGGATTATAGAGTTTGTATGTCTTGGACTCATCACTGTATCCAACAAAGATACACTTCTCCCCCTTGTTGTCCAATTTTTTCCTTAGTTGATCCGGTATATGTGGATATGCCACACATCCAAATACTTTCATGTGAGTGACAAAATGATTTGTTCTACTTCATGCTTCTTCCAGAACTCTGTTCATAATATATTTGGTTGGGCATCTATTCAAAATATACGCTGCAAAATTCACAGCTTCAGCCCAATACTCATTTGGAAAATGTTTATCCTTCAACATACTTCTGACCATGTCCATGATGGTCCTATTCTTTCTTTCTGCAACACCATTTTGATGTGGTGTGTACCTTGTGGTAAATTGTTGTGTATGCCATTCTCCCTACAGAAACGTAGGAAATATTTGGAGATATATTCTCCACCCCTGTTAGTTCTCGACACTTTGATGTAGTGCCCACTCTACTTCTCAACAAGAGCTTTGAAGTGGTAGAACTGTTCAAACACTTCACTTTTTTGTTTTAGAAAATAGACCCATGTCTTCCTTGTGTAGTCATCTATGAATGTCAAAACATAATGGTTGCCAGCTAAAGATGACGTTTGCATTGGTCCACACAAATCTAAATGTAAAATCTCCAAAGGTGCCTTTGCCCTTATATTCTTTCCTGCTGGAAATGATTCTGTGTGTTGTTTGCCCAAGATGCGTCCTTCACATAGGCTGTCCAGTTTTTCCATGAGTGGTAATCCCTTTACCATGCCTTTTCTATGCAAGAGGTTCAAACCTCCAAAGTTGAGATGTCCAAATCTCAAGTGCCATAACCAGTTTTCGTCTTTCACTTCTTCTTGAAAGACCTCTTGTGTGATTGCTGCTACCACACCTTCTTCATTCAAGTTTGTTCTAAGTTTGAGAGGAAACATCCTATTCTTTGTCATGTGCACTTCAGAAATGACCCTTTTACTTGGAGGTATGTCCATGATAGTACACACATCATTCTTAAAAGGCACATTGTAGCCCTTGTTCACGATCTGTCCAATGGTTAGAAGGTTACATTTCAGGCCAGGTACATAATATACATCTGGCACAAATTTCTTTTCTCACTTCCTTGTCAATATTGACACTCTTCCTTTTCCCATGACAAAGACTTTGCTATCAGTCCCTGTTGTCACTTCAGACTTCACATTCTCATCAAGATTGGCAAACATTGCTATGTTTCCAGTCATGTGGTTACTACAACCTGAATCTAAAAACCAAACATCATCTTGTTTTTCTTGTGCTAAATTACATGTTAGAAGCACATTACTCTGATTCTTATCTTCTTTTGCAAAATTTTCATTTTGCCTATTATTCATGTCATTTTGTTTCTTTAAGCATTCATTGGAACAATGCCCATACCTTTTACAATAATGACATTGGACTTGGGATTTTTCATACCTTTTTCCTTGTGCTTGGTGTTGGCTTGGGCCTTCGCTTTGATTCTGATTGCTACCTCTTCCACTTATGCTTGCAGGGCTGCTTCTTCCACCACTATGTGGGCTTCTTCCTCCTCCTCGGTAGTTCGATCTTCCTCGACCTCTACCTTTGCCAAAATACATCTGTCTTTAATTTATGCTCCAAAGAGGAGTCCACTATTCTGTTCAGTCTATGTTCATGAGACATCAGGGATGCACAAAGCTCATCCACTAAAAATTGTGAGAGATCCTTTGTATCTTCTATTGCCACTACTATGGCATCATATCTTAAGGGTAGACTTCTCAAAATTTTCTCCACTATTATTCTTTCCTCAAGTATCTCTCCATGAAACATTATCTGGGTGACCAACCGAATCACATGTGTGAAGAATGAGTATATGTTATCATACTCTTTCATACAGAGAGTTTCAAATTCTCTCCTCAAAATTTGTAGCTTTGTTGTCTTCACCTTATCCATGCCTTGATAGGTTGTCTTGAGAAGATCCCATGCCTCCTTAGACCTTGTTGCTACTGCAATCCTTGGGAATATACTCTCATGCACTAATTGAAAGAGATAGAAGAGGGCTTTGCTGTCCTTCTTCTTGTTATCTCTCAAGACATCTCTCTCTGATGCTGTGAAAGTAGCCAATGCTACTGCATCTACTGGTTCCTGGAAACCTTGTTCCACCAGCTCCCATATATCTTGTGAAGCAAATAGGGCTCTCATCGTAATGGCCCAATAATCATAATTTTTTTCATTTAGCCGTGGTATTTTTGGATTAGTCAAGCTTGTGCTTGTTGCTGCCATTTTTACCTATGTAAACAACTTTCTTACTGTGTAAATATTTTTCTTACTGCGTGAAAACTTTTTCACTGTTGGATAATACGTTCCACCAAAAAACATCAGAACTCCTTTTAGCTCTTTAGTAAAAACACTATCTTTTACTGAGATTTTTAAACCTGCTCTGATACCATGTTAGTAATTAAAAAAAAAAATAGAGGGAGTCAATGCTTTTCCCTCAACACACACAGTTCACACAGAGTTGCAGAAATTACTTTAACCAAGACAACACATTTACTGAAGTTTACACAAAGTTGCGGAATTCACTTAATCCATACCATAGAGTTGCCGAAATCAAATCATATGAATCTTATTTTCAATACAGAGTGGTAGAGATTAAAATCACAACTATGGAGAGGAGCAAATATTCTCAATTAATTTTACTCACAGTGAAACAGAGTAAAACATAGTGTTGCGGTAAAACACATACGTGTAAATTCTAGAACTATATCGCAACTAGCCAAACATTATATTAAAACTTCAACACATGAAATACATCAACATATGGAGATTTCCCCTCCTTCACAAGTAAAACAAGACTTCTTATTTGGATTTACATTCACAAGGGTTGCGCAGTAAAAGTTGTTTTCACGCACCCACCAAAATTCGCTCCACGATTTTCTCCTCTTGTCTTTCCAAACCTACATCCACCACATTACACAACACTCTCTATCTTGCTCACTCTCTCTAACCTTACATGTAAAATCTAAACACATATATATCTAAGATATTTAATTCATTACAAACACATTTAATACAAAGTATGGGCGGACATCATTTTCTAAACATTACAAAGGTTGCATGGAGAAAACAACACTTGCGGATTAATTTTTTTCCCATACGCATTTAATAACAATGCATTAAATTATATTTGACTTTGATTATTTAAATCTGTTGCGGAATGGGTTATGAACTCTGCTCAGTACTTGTCCTTCTCTGCAGATGCAATTTGCAACCTGCAAAACACTAACTGAGGTATGGCTGTTACCAATCATTTAATGCGGTGGTTGAGATTTATTTCCAACAAGGTTGAGGTTGGGTATGGACATATTCAGTTTACACGAGAGCGCAACAGTTTTCCAGGTGGTCCCTTCCTCATAAACCCTTTTAAGATCCATGAAATGGCATACGATTAATTGTTAAATTGTATATTACTTTCCATTAATGAGTTGGATTTAGCATTTTCTGTTATAGGGACAACGGAGAAGGTTTCCAATCAAAATTTTGTAAGGTAAATTTCTTAGAAAGGTTGTTAATAAAATCGGTAACGATTTATGAATTAGGATTTGCAAAGTGAATTTCTCACCAAGACTACTAATAAAATATGTAAAAAATATGACTTAGGATGATTAACCGAAGTGATACACTAGATTAATTTTATTGGAAATGTAAGTAAATATTAAATTTTAATGTTTAAAATAGATTATTTCTGTGTAAAATAAAAAATAAATATATTTGTAGTATATTTATTAAATTCAAATAAATATATTTGCAATATATTTATTAAATTTAAATAAATGTAAGAGAAAATTTGATAATTTTTTTTTATTGAAAGTTTGAATAAATATTAAATTACAGTGTTTAATGTTTTCTAATATATAGAATAGCTAGTAGAAAATGTTGTTGTTAATTGTTACACTTTAGAATTTGATTTGGTTGGACCTAAATGTTTAGATATTATATTGTAAATTTTAAAATTTTAAAATATTGTTAAAATAATATATTTAAGTATTTGTAAGATGTCTACTTCCAAATTTTTATAGTAATAAATTTTAAACATTTGAATTTTTTCCTTATGGAAAGTCGTAAATTTGGTAACTATGGTTTAAATCATAGTTACCAAATTCGGCAGTATTGGCGAAAAAAATACAGAAATTCACTTCGAACTTGTTAACTATGGTTTAAACAAGAGTTGCCAAGTTCGATGGTATTGGCCCAAAAAATACATAATAATTTGATCTTTTCAAATTCGGTACAATAATGAGCAGTTTCAAAAAATAAATAGTGCGAATAATGCATTTAAGCCCATGAAGAAATAGCTACAATGAGTAAAGTGTTGGATAAAACATTGGTAATCCTAACCCTTCACTCCATTTTGCAAACAATGTGTCCAAAATCCTTCCATTCAATAGGTAGATGGTGTTGTCGCACAAAATGTCTAGGCACCGTGACAATGCGTATTTATAATGGGATATTTTGACTCCCCAAGGCACTAGTTTTAAAGCTTCAAATCTAATTATATCTGTAAAATCTCATAAATCTTAACAAGTATTTGATTATCTAGCTGTGTCTCCTGAATTGGTTGGTCTCCAACCAGTTCTCCTTCATTTATGTTAGGGTCTGCCTCCTTTAGCTTGCAAGGAGACAACTTAGATAGAGAGATTGGGGATTAGGGTGACAGCCCCTGATCTGAGCCGTTGTTGCGGTGCCTAGACATTCCGTGTGACAACATATAGTACAAGGCAAACCCATCACAAAAAAGGTTTTAGTAAATCTAAAAGGTTATAAAAAAGACAAATTATAGTTGCAAATTAGTAATTTTATAAAATAAAAACAAAAAGTAAATTTTATATTTGAAAAAAAATTATAATATGGAAAATTAGAGTATAAAAATGAAAATGAGTACATTGAAAAAAATGATAAACATCAACTTGTATTTGTAAATTAGTAGTTCCTATATAAAAAAAGAAAAGAATGGTAATTCTTATATTGAAAAAATTATAAAATGATAAATTACAGTTTGAAATGGATGATTCTTGTTTAAAAATAAAAATAAAAAGATAACTCTTATTGCATTGTTTAACTATAATATACAATGAGCATGAGTAAATGCTTAATTCTGAATATGGATTAATGAGTGCTCATTTATACTTTTAAAATTTTAAAAGACATAATAATACATTTAGATATTTGGTAATTTTTTCTCCTCTTTTTATTTGGATTAGATTGTAAAAGTAGCTAGAAAATGACTTGTCTTGCTGTAATTTTTTTTATCGATATATCAAATTCATAATTTTATCCCAAACTCACATCGTCTAATTCTATCCATTTTTCTATAAAAATACCAGTAAAATCTACCATCCAACTAACAAATTCATGATATCTATTAACCTAAATAGATAAGAAGATGGATGTTTTATTATCCTTCCATCTATTAACCTAAGTAGATAAGAACATAGATGTTTTATTATCACTCCATGACCTTTTAAGCCATTGCAGATATATTTCTTAATACATTGGGTTTAATAAATGGATTTTTATATAATATGTTACCTTATTTGGATAAATTGTCAATTGCAAAAAGCACAATTTTTTTAAAATAGATTGGATTTAAGATGGGTTCCTCTAAATCATTCCAAGGTTCAAGATGATTTACTTGGTTTTTAGAGTCATAACGAGCTTGATCTGGTTTTAAGTAATGAGTTAAAAATGATATGTGGTAGATGGTGGATTGATTCATGTACTTTTATGAATTGTTTCAGATTCATGAAAGTGATTTGTATAATTCCACTAATAGATAATAGAATAACTTAGCTTATATATAAATATAGTGTATTTGTTTTCTTAAGTAAAAGTTGGTAATCATAATTATAAAAATAATTTTACATATTTCTTGAATTTAGCTATTTTGTTAAATAGAAGTTGGTAGTCACACTTATGGAATTAACTTTACATATTTCTGGCTTGTATGCAGAGCATGCATGACCCAAAAGGGTACTCGGGTTGTGGAAATTCCTTTCTCTATTAAATGTAACGATATTTTTGGTGGTGACTTGTTTGCAGGCTTTATGCTATGTGTATAATTGCAAGAAGTGATTTCACTAGACTGGTGTTTAAGCTGAATGTATGTTAAATGTTTGTTTGTCATGTATGGTGTCTATTGTAATAATGAAAATTGCACCTCAGTCCAATCGAGGATGGCCACTTCCATGTGGTTTCGTAGATTCTTGTAAGCTTTTATGTGATTTTTTTGCTGTCATCGGGGTCGGCAAGAACTACTTCCATGTGGTTGGTTTCTAAGTTGCTTGTAAGTTATTTTGTGAATTTTTTTGGTTCAGAATTTTTTCTCTTTTTGTAATAGACCCACCACTAAATATTAAATTGGTGTGGAGAGTTGCTAAATTTATAGAATAATTGTGTCCTTGGTATGAGGTTAATCTATTATCTCTCATAAATTTAGTGAATTTACTTATTCCACAAGTTTTTATGAATTTGAGTCTTCCAAACATGATGTAGGTCATTTCAAGAGTTATAAAACTGAGGATAAATGAAAAATAATTCGATTAAAAATATATCTTAATTTTTAGTATTAAAAAATAATTTTCCAAGTCTTATTATTATTATTTTTAATAGAAAAAAAAAAGAATTTTATCATTTTTAATTAAACATAAATAAATATAAGTGTAAAAGGTTTTTTACACTGAAAACTAAATTTTACTACTTATTAAAAATAAATAATATATAGATATAACTTCACAAATTATAACTCTATGTTTTTCTCTCCTTTTTAAATTTTTATATTGTTATTTTTAATTTGGATATTTTGAACAATGATGATATGATGCCATAAAGTATATTTATATTCAAAACAAATTTTTAATTTAAATTAGAGAAATATATTTAAATAAAATTTAAATTTTAAAATTGTCCATGGGTCTTGGATGAGTTCTCTCTTAAAGCATTACTTGATCTGAGGTCGGGATTGTGATGATATATTGGACACCTTAAAGATGTAGTCCTTCCAAAATAAAATTATAAAATATTTAAATTATAAAATTATATTTTTGTGTGACATAATATATATTTTTTAATATATTGTATTAATATAGTTAAAAATAATATATTTTAAATTTTTATGGGGTTTTAAATATATGGTAATTAGAAGTTAATGATCATAGTTATATAGTTTTTAATGTAGTTTTTAATATGGTAGTAACTGTGAAACCCACCCATCATCACGTTTTAATGTGATTCATTCAAATTTTTATGTATATTATGGTGTGTTGAAATTAATGTGCTCCCATTACATTTTTATGGATAACTTATATTTTTTTGGGTATTAAATGTTGTAATATTATGAATTTGATAATTATGTATCTGTACAATTTCTTTCCAATGAATTCATGCAAAATTTGATGGATACAAGAACAATTTGCTATATATTTTGGGAGAATTAAACCCCTATTTAAAAGGACAACAAGGTTTGAAAACAACTGTTTAAATCTACTTTAACCTCGTGAATGGAGACTAAGTAACAAACACTACAAGCAATGGGTTGTTACAGGGATTAACATTTGTCACTTTATCGACATCTTTTAGGAGACTAAATCAGATTGCGATTTTTTTCTTCTCAATCTACCTAGTTGTTATAGGGAAAGGAGG
Organism: Pinus albicaulis; assembly: GCA_034641835.2. Lineage (NCBI taxonomy): Eukaryota > Viridiplantae > Streptophyta > Pinopsida > Pinales > Pinaceae > Pinus > Pinus albicaulis. Next base: position 1,050,833,932 of record CM076574.1, on the reverse strand, counting down.
CAACAAACCCTCTTTAGAAACATTTGGTACAGATCAATTTGAAGAGGACGATCCAATAGAGAAGAACCATAAAAGTTAAAATCCTTCAACTATTGGAATTGTGGTATATGCATTGGTAGTCTTATAGAAGTCATTATATTCATGTATATTTAGGACAATGTTGGATGCAGTTTGGGATTTGGGATTCCTTTCGTGACCATGGAAATAGCTTTGTTTATCTTCTTTTGTGGAATGAGATTTTAGTCGCATAAAATACCCACTGGTATTCCTCTCACTCAAATTATCCATGTCTTTGTTGCAACATTTCACAAGTTGAATGTTTATAATTCTCATCAAGAAATAAAGAAAGTAGTTATTGATGCAAAAAAAGAAGTTTTGCAGTTTGGGTCAAGAAGGAAATATTTGCCTACTGATTAGTTTAGGTAATTTCTTACTAGTCTTGACTGCTTTGCAAATTGAATTTATTTGAGTCATAGTTGCTTTGCCATGTGGCATGGTAATTTATGAAGTTTAGTTTAGGTAACATCTCATTAGTCATGGTTGCTTTGCAAATTGAATTTATTAGAATCACAATTGCTTTTCCATGTGGCATGGTAATTTATGAAGTTCTTGATGGTTGAAATAATCATACTGTAGGATGGGGTGTACTCGAAATTTAGATTTTAGCTATATTGCATAGAATATATCTACATCTTGACCACAACTATAGTGCAATTCATCCCCAAGTCCTATTTTTTTTCATTACAGTCTTGTTATTCTACCTCCTTATTCGTTTTTTTTTATAAGTCCTTTAAAAGTGATGTGTACCTTAGTTTTCAAGGAGAAAATAGTGTCTCCACAACCATATTTTTTCACATCACTATAATTTATCAAATACAATTCAACAAAAACACTCAACAAAATTATTTTTATATAAGTTTCATCAAATATAAGTGAGAAAAGAGAGAAAACAGGGACATTATCATATCAAAGACAAGAAAAGACTTCATTTGCACAATTTTAATATGCAAAATGTGGGCCTAAAAAATTAGCTGAAATTGAAGCAACTTCCATAACAAGAAAATGAAAAACCGTTCCATAGATTGCATTCATTTTCCCATGTGCTTTAAGTAAAGGTTGGAAATCCATGAATAAACCTGTCATCCAAAAATTTCTATGACTCATTTAGCTTTGTATCTCTTCACCAAGAGATATTGAAGAGATACAAAACATCCACAAGCTAATAATGCCTTTAAATTTTAAAATTGTCCATGGGTCTTGGATGAGTGCCTTCTTAAGGCACTCCTTGATGCGAGGTCTTGATTACCGTGATATATTGGACATGTTGTGATGTAGTCCTCCCAAGCTTAAAGAAATATTTAAATTATAAAATTATATTTTTACATGCTTAATACATTTTTTATATTATATTTTTACATACTAAATAATTTTATATATTGTTAATGATCTAAGTAACCAGTGAAACCCACACACCATTCACTTTCATACACATTTTAATGTTCTCCATTCACACACACACACATATATATATTATGGTGTGTTGAAATTAATGTGCTCCCATTCACATTTTTATGGATGGCTAATATTTTTTAGTATTAAATAAAATTATGTGACATAATATATAGTTTTTAATATATTTTATGAATATAGTTAAAAATTATATATTTTAAAGTTTGTGGGGTTTTAAATATATGGTAATTAGAAGTTAATGTTTTTAATATAGTAGCAACTGTGAAACCCACCCATAATCACATTTTAATGTGCTCCATTCACATTTTTATGTATATTATGGTGTGTTAAAATTAATGTGCTCCCATTCAAATTTTTATGGATAAATGTTGTCATATAATGAAATTGATAATTACGTATATGTACAATTTATTTCCAATGAATTCATCCAAAACTTGATGGATACAAGAACAATTTGCTATATATTTTGGGAGAATTAATCCTCTATTTAAAAGGACAACAAGGTTGGAAAATAATTGTTTAATTCTACTTTAACCTCGTCAATGGAGACTAAGTAACGAACACTGCATGCAATGGGTTCTTACATGGATTAACTTTCGTCACATTATCAGCCTTTTTTACGAGTCTGAGTCGTATTGGGATTTTTTTCTTCTCAATCTACCTAGTTGCTCTAGGAAAGGAGACAACAAACCCTCTTTAGAAGCATTTGGCACAGATCAGTTTGAAGAGGACGACACAGTAGAGAAGAATCATAAGATTTAATTCTTCAACTATTGGAATTGTGGTAGATGCATTAGGAGTCTTATAGGCATCATGGTATTCATGTGTATTTAGGAATATGTTGGATGGGGTCTGGGATTTGGAATTACCGCCGTGACCATGGAAATATATTTTTTTATCTTCTTTTGTGGGATGATATTTTATTGGCATAAGCTACCTAGTGGTAGTCCTCTCACTCAAATTATCCATGTATTTGTTGCAACATTTCTCTAGTTGAATGTTACTACTTCTCATTAAGAAATAAAGAAAGTATTTGACGATGCAGAAAGGGAATTTTTTTTGTTTGGGTCAAGAAGGAAATATTTTCCTACTGATCAGTTTAGGTAAGCTCTCACTAGTCACGGCTACTTTGCAAATTGAATTTATTAGATTCACAGTTTCTTTGCCATGTGGCATGGTAATTTATGAAGTTTAGTTTAGGTAAGCTCTCACTAGTCACCGTTTCTTTGCAAATTGAATTTATTAGAGTCACAATTTCTTTGACATGTGGCATTGTAATTTATGAAGTTCTTGATGGTTTAAATAATCATACTGTAGGATGGGGTGTACTAGAAATTTAGATTTTACCGATATAGCATAGAATATCTCTACATATTGACCACAACTAAGGTGCAATGCATCCCTAAGTCCTATTTTTGTTTCATTTCAGTCTTTTTATTCTAGCATCTTATTCGTTGTTTTTTATAAGTCATTCAAAACTAATGTGTACCTTAATTTTCAAGTAGTGTCTCCACAACCATATTTTTTCACATCACTACAATTTATCAAATGCAATTAAAAAAAACACTCAACAAAATTAATTTGATATAAGTTTCAACAAATAGAAGTGAGAAAAGAGAGAAAACAATGACATTATCATATCAGGGATAAGAAAAGACTCCATTCACACAATTTCAATATGCAAAATGTGAGCCTTGAATATAAGCTGCAATTGAAGCAACTACCATAACTCCTAGTCCAGTAATAGAATGAAGAATCATTCAAAAGATTGCATTCATTTTCCCATGTGCTATAATTCAAGGTTGAAAATCGATGAATAAACCTGTCATCCGAAAATTTATGTGATGCATTTAGCTTTTCTTGTCTTCAACAAGAGAAACTAAGAAGGTACAAAATTTACACAAGATAAAAATTCCATAATATATGTGATATATTGTCCATGGCATGCTATAACTTGTGCCAACAAAGATGGGGAAGACGTACGGGGTCATTTCCTTTGTGATTTATCAAATTCACTTCAAAGAAGTGAGAAAAGAGAGAAAACATGGACATTACAAAATAAAAGACAAATAAGTACTCCACATGCACAATCACAATATAAGCAAAATGTGGCCTCAACAATATAGGATTTTCACCCAATCTAATTTCTTTGAAACCTTATTTTAAATAGCTAAGGTAGATTGCGCCTAAAGGTTGGCTCCTTGCTTCTTATAATTGTGACTTGAGCCCATCAAAAACTTGTCTCCCCCAAGAGTGTACAGCACACTTCAAGGCTAAGTCTCCAACCCTTTGTCGACTAGACTTGTGACCTACGGCCAACACTGGTCTCCTTGCTTTGTAGAAGAGACTGCATTACAGAGGAGATGAATGCAAACTCTCACACCAACTGTTAATGCGACCTGCACCCAACAGAAGCCTCTCTTCCAACAAGAGCACATTTCACATCTCTAGAATCTAATTGTGAACCCCAGGTTTGAGTGTCCTGCAAGCATGAAAAATTTCTATTCCACACCCGTGGAATAAACAAGTTCAAAAATTTCATAGAAGTGGAAAAATATTGTATAATGGATTTTGGCCCGATGTCTCTATGCTTTAGGACTCTAGTATAACTTTACAATATCATCTCATGCAATATTTCTGAGTCTAAGCCAACAAGGCACATGGATCCTAAATTTTTTATTAGAATCCACAAAATAGACATTCCCTCTCATTGGGGCTCAAAGTAACAAAGAAGAAATAAAAAATTTATGGAACACCATTTTTTTCCTATGATGAATAAACACAGCGCGAGCATTCTCTATGGTCCCATATTTTTCATACATGTCCACAAGGGCACCACCCACAAAAGAACTGAACTAAAACCCTCTCCTAAGTATAACTTCACGGGTTTCATTATCCTGTTCCAGAGCTTTGACTTCACAGCTTCCATTTTCATTTTTATAAAAATGTCAGACAATTCCTCACAATGCCCATCATGTGTTTATCCATCAATTATCGTATTCCATGAAATTACATCTCATTCAAGAATTTTCTGAAAAATTTTCAAGGCCTCCTCAATGTGAACATTTTTAAACAAATTGAGCAATCATTGCATTCCACGAAGTGACATATCGATGAGGCATCTTGTCAAACAGACCATAAGCATTTTCTATGCTCCCACATTTGGAAATCACATCCACGAGAACAGTTTCCCCAAAGGCATCAAAATGAAATCCATTTCTCATTATGTCTTCATGAACTTCCATTCCTTGCTCCAGATTTGTCATGTTCATACCTCCTAGGAGAACAACATCAAATGTTTTCATATTTGGTTTTATACTAGCTAGTTGCAATTGTTGAAAAATATTCAGAGCTTCCTCATCATGACCATTTTGTGAAAATGTCACAATAATTGTTGTACAAGATATTACATTCTTCACAAAAATAGCCTCAAAAAGCCTTAGAGCCTCATCAACAAGCCCAACTTGTGCATATCCTGTGATCATTGCATTCCCTGACACCACATTCCTTTTAGGAATTTTTTGAAAAAGCTTCAGTGCCTCATAAACTTTCCCATTCTGAGCATATCCTACAATCATTGCATTCCATGTAACTACATTGATTTGAGGCATTTTCTGAAAAAACCTTGAGAGGTTTTCCAAGTTTCCCATTTTGCAGATACCCTGAAATCATTAGATTCCACGAAACGACATTAAGTTGAGGCATTTCCTCAAAATGCTTCAAGGCCTATTCAATATACCCATTTTGGGCATACTCTGAAACCATTTTCATCCACGAGACTACATTCCTATGATCCATTTTATCAAGCACATCATGCATAATTTATACACTCCCACATTTTTCATACAAATCTAAAATCCCATTTCGTACAAACACATTAGACTAAAAACCCCTTCTAATTATCTCTCCATGAATGTTCTTGAGATCGCCCAAGTTGAGGCATGTCGGAAGAAGACTCACAAATGTGAACTGATTGGGTTGGACATCCATCTGTTTCATTTAATAAAATAGTTATGAGGCATTTTTGTTATGTCCATTCCTGGCATAAGCTGCAATCATCATAGTCCATGATGCCACATTTGATTGAGGCATTTTTTCAAACACTTTTTGTGCATCATCTATATTTCCACATTTGGCATACATGGTCAAAAGGCTATTTTCCAAAACCATGTCCTACCATTCAAATCCTCTCTAAATGATGTTAGCATGGACTAGTTTTCCTTCTGAGAGGAATTTTTCATCAATGCAACCCTGCAACATAGAAGTATAAGCGGTGGAATCTATATATTTTCCCATATAATGAAAAAAAATTGTTGCTTCTTTCAATTGGATGTGTTTATGAATAGTGGTGAAATCCTCGTTGCAAATGGCACCGTGGAATAACACACTTTCATGTTAACGACAATAGCTCTGTTTATATTCTTGTGTCAGATGAGATTTTACCCGCATAAACTACCCATTGGTAGTCCTCTCACTTAAATTATCCATGTCTTTGTTGCAACCTTTCACAAGTGGAATGTTTCTACTTCTCATCAAGAAAAAAGGAAAGTAATTGCCGATGCAGAAACAAAAGTTTTGCAGTTTGGTTTAAGAAGACAATATTCACCTACTTATCAGTTTAGTTAAGCTCTCACTGGTCAAAGTTGCTTTGAAAATTGAATTTATTGGAGTCACAACTACTTTCCCATGTGGCATGGTAATTTATGAAGCTCTTGATAGTTGAAATAATCATATTGTGGTATGGGGTGTACTGACAATTTAGATTTTAGCAATATAGCATAAAATATCTCTACATCTTAACCAAAACTAATTTGTAATGAGTCCCTACGTCCTATTATCAATTTATGTTGTAATCGTGTATTTCTATGTGTGTCTAGGATTTTTTACAAGTTGTTTCATGTGTTTCTGTTCTAATCTAGTATTTTTCTCGTTATTGTAGATTGCAGGATTTATGGTTGGAGCATTTTCTCTTCTTTGAGTGATCCAATTATGCATTTATTTTTGAGTGATCCAAGTATGCATATCTTTACTGGGACAAGAAAATTAGCCAAAGTACTTAACATTAGCCTTGTAGATGGTTACTTATCAGTTTCAAGTCCTCAACAAGTTGTTGTATACAAAAACATTTAAGTGATTAATGCCTCATGAAATGAATATGACTAGAGGGAAACCAAGTGAAAAATTTAACCATCTATATTTGGAGAAAGTGAAAAATCTTTGGCACACATGCCCTAAACCAATAAAGGTCTTTCCATGGGAAAATGCCTACACTTTTTTTTTTTAACCTCATATTGAGGCTCACATTTGAGGTGGCAAAAGGGTTGTTAGTTCTTGTCGTGTTTGTGTCATCTCTAAGTGAGATGGTTTACTGTGGATGAAAAAATAAGGAGTTTCTTATACATATTCAGGTGTTATGTGGAATTTATGGTGCACGAATTTTGAAGGAAATCCCACTCAAATTTTCAGAGAATCTTTAGGTGATCTCATTAAAAAAGTATGTTTCTCCTTATATGTTGATTATGCTTGCTCTCGAATGTGATACCCCATGGGGTTTCTTTGATGCGGTCATCCAAGAGCATCCACCTAGATGTGGGATTGGTGGTGGTTTGTATCTAAATTATTTTCAATTCATTCATATCAGATATACTATGGATCCTGGTTCGAATTCAAAGATCGAATTCTGAGCATTGTTTGTTGTTCTTTAGTTGGGAAGTGCTTGTGGTTTGAAGAGGTTTTAAGAGATGGGGACCCATCTCAAATAGTTGCTGATGGATGCAAGTTTTGTATGATAGTTTAAACATATATTTTGTTCTATAAATATATTTATAATAAGTATATTTTTTAATGTATATATTTTTATGCACAAAATATTTTTAGAGATATTATCTTATATAATAATATTTATACTTTACTATATGTATATTTTTACAGTTTCATTTTTACATTTCATTTTACCAAAAGGGAAAATACACAAACTAAGTAAATTTGTATATATGCACAGAATAGTTTTACATATATTATCTTATATAATTATATTTATACTCTAAGATATGTATATTTTTTACAGTTTCATTTTTACATTGCTTCTACCAAAAGGAAAAAACACAAATTGCAAAAGAAAGTGTAATTTTGATAAAAAAATGTTTCCCTTTCACTATTACAGAACACTCAGTACCATCATAAGCACAGATAAATCAAATAAATAGATTGTACATCCCAAATTTTTAAGTCTTGATGGTGGGTACCATCATAAGAATAAAGAAATAAAAGAAATATATTGCACTGCCTCCAATTGGTGAAATTTGCAACCATGCCAACTATCAACAAGATCAAGGTTGTGGCACACCCAGAAAAAGGCATCTAGCAAAATTTAAACTAAAAGTAACCCCTACTCCTGAAGTTGGCGGTCTGTCTCCCCCAAGGACGACTCGCTCCTCTCCTTCATGAGACAATACTTCCTCAACAACTCACTCAGCTCCATCATTTCCATACTCCCAACAACCTATTTATGTTATTATGCCCATAAAAACAGGGGCTCTTCTAATATTGCTAAGAGCTTGACATCAAATGAAATTCCAATGAGATGTGAACAAATATGGTACTAATCTTCCAACTTACAAGCTTGCATGACTTGATAAAGCTATAGGTTTGATTGGATTGCATGTTTCATATTGGTGAATGTAAAATGCCAGAAATAGAGTTAGGAAAATTTGAATTTATTATTTGAAAACCAAATTGTCATCCCTTGTACTTAATGAGCCTTATTCATTGAATATTTTCTTGAATGACATTTTGTTTACAAATTTTTATCATTCAATGATTTTTTATATCAAGATTCTTCTCTATTTGGCTTTTCCTTTGAGACATTTGATGCAATTGCTAATTTTGATTGTATTGAATTACACGACCGACTTTTCTTTAATTTAAGACAATATATATATATATATATATATTAAATTACAATGTGTAATATTAGTTTATTAAAATTATATAAAATTAAAACAATTAAATTACTTTATATAAAATTAATTATTTTTGAATTATTTTATGAGTGATTGGTTGGAATTTTAATTTTTACGCACTTTGAAAAAATCCATGATTTATGAAAAATTCATAACTCAAGCTTACTCTTCGAACAAATCTCTGCCTAATTTTAGAAAAACCCTCACAGACTTTTAACAAAGAGACGACAGCATTCTCGTAGATTAAGTTCCGTAGAAAGTTTAGCAGAGATTGTGGAACAGTACGGACGAGTTGACCCTCTGAGACTTTTAAAAAAGAGACAACGACATTCTGGTAGATTAAGTTCCGCAGAAAGTTTAGCAGAGATTTTGAAACAGTAGGGACGAGCTGACTGAACAAAGTTATAAAGCTCTTTTTCGTTAAGAGTGAGGGTGCCAAAAGTTGCCCTTTTTCACTAGTATGGAGTGAATTGAGGGTGGCAATAACAAGGGTGATTTTAGGAACATGGTTTGTTCATAGAAGTGTATTTTAACCTTTTTTTAGGTTGTGATTTTTCCTGTTTATATTTTCAGCCTTTGAATTTTGGGGTGTTTCACGCATTTCTATGATGTTGAATCCAATATAAAAATGGGTCCACTGCCCAGTATTTATTTATTTATGGATTGGATTAAGAAAGGAAATCTAGATAAGGGGAAGTTGACACTCACAAATTTGAATTTGAGTAGAACATAAAATGAAGAGTAGAAAAAATGCAAGCATGAACAACATGTCCTTTGTTTTGCCTAGTGTCGCCTTGCTTCAAGCTTATTATTTCGGTATTAATGGTGTGTTTATGAGTGATTTTACATCAAAACCTACCCTTAGATTCAACTACACAGGGGAAAATATTCCCACAAGACTTTGGGCTCCTGAACTGGCAACAAAAGTGAGAGTTTTCACATACAACTCAACCGTACAACTGGTCTATCAGGCAACAAACATCTTCGTGGCAGAGAACCATCCGATGCATCTTCATGGTTACAATTTTTATGTGGTGGGACAAGGTTTTGGGAACTATAACCCAAAAAATGACCCACTAAACTTTAATTTGGTTGATCCTCCACAGCGTAACATAGTAATCGCTCTGGTGAGTGGGTGGGTTGCCATAAGATTCAAAGCTGACAATCCAGGTATATATTGTTGAAAATATTAAATTCACCTACGTACCCTATGCAGGTAGAAATAAAGTACAATAGGGGTAGCAGCAAAAGGTTGAGTGTACACTTCTATGCATTTAATAGAGATGGAGAAAAATCATAAGGAAGTTTTTAGTGTTGATGGGCCACAGCCACCATTGCAGAGATGAATTAATTTTGTTGTGGGCGTAGCCGTATTTGCAGAGAAATGGAAGAAAATTGTGGTTCAACCACGCAAGAATAGAGTTTATTAAAGACAGTATTTTCGATATTTTAAGCCCTCAACAACCAAACAGGAAGAAGTTTTGTTTAAATGCACCAAGTTTTTTTAGGTTTCGAACTGGGCCACATCGTAGTGGTCCCCACCACTTCATCGCCAATCAAAAAGTCTTGAGTTAGTGTCTTGTTGATATGAAGGAGTTCCGATGTGATGTGATGTTGCGACATTGCACATCGCACATCGCAAAGGAACGATGTTAAAGCCCCCTTCGCAATGTTAACCCATCGATGTATTACATTGCGATGCGATATCACATATCGCAATCGTATTCACCCAAGGTTCATCTCCCATATGTTATGTTCCATTGAATGTTTGTCATGTGATGTGGTCCCAACACCATCGCTCATCGCAATTGCTCGTCACAAGAGTTCTCCACCCATCCGAAGTTTTAAACTGTCGATGGTGCAATGCGATGTGGCCCCACCATAGTCACTCATCGCACATCGCAATTTCTCATTCGCCATCCGCCCAGACCGCAGGCTCATTGTAATACTTGCAATGCAATGTGGTCCCACCACAATTGCAATCACGACATCGCAAATTTGTTGTTCAAACTGTTCCTCTCATCTGCCGATCGCCGATTGCGATGTGGGCTCCACTTGCATATCGCGCAAAATAAATTTTAGTTTAAAGTTTTATGTTCCAGCATTATATTAAATTTTTTTTTATTTCTTTGTTTTATGTTTTCATTCCGCCACGCCATATAAAAAGAGTGAAAAAGCCCGTAGGCTTATTGCATTGTATTATATGGTAGTTGTGTTGTATTGTTGTGTAAGCACGTAGGCAGAGAAAACACAGTGAAGCATAACAGAGCACTGTTTTGTATGTTTTGAGAGACAGAGAAGATTAGTGAGCACTGCATCTGTAGCAGTCAATCCATTTTTTGTAAATCCCTAAGAGGAGGAAGAAATCTATCATTTTGTAATAGTTTTAGTTCTGTTAATGAAATAGAAATTTATTTTATGCCATCTCTATCGAGCAGTAAAAAAATTTATTTTTATTCTCTTTGTTATAAGGAGAGTATTATTCTCTCAGTCATTGTTCTAGAATTATCAGAAATTCCAACATGGTATCGGAGCTTATCCAGGCTCTTTGAAGATTTCAAAGAAGCTGAAGGAAGAAGGAAGATTTATTGCAGTAGTTCTCCAATGGCGTGAAGGCTCAGCAGAAGATTAAATCCAGGTATTTCTAAAAAAAAATAGAGTTTTTGTTTTGTTTAAAATAGCAGTCCTTAGAGACAGAGTTTTTCTTTTAAAGAAGGAAAGACAGTTTGCTTGAAAAACACAGTCAAGTTTAGTTTAGAGTTCAGTTTATAAGCAATGGCTGGACCAAGCACTAGTATGAGTATTGGAAATACTCAAATTCCACAATTTAATGGGAAGAACTATGATTATTGGGCCATTACCATGAGAGCATTGTTTGCTTCCCAAGACTTATGGGAATTTGTAGAAGATGGTTTTGATGAACTAGTTGATGAGCAGGCCTTTAATGCCTTAACATAGGCAGAGAAGGATTTATTGAAAAGTAATAGAAAGAAGGACTCTAAAGCCCTCTTATATCTCTATCAAGCAGTACATGAGAGTGTGTTTCCAAGGATAGAAGTAGCTAAGATATCCAAGGATGCATGGGATACTCTTAAGATAGCCTATCAAGGTATGGAGAAAGTGAAGAAAACAAAACTACAATTGATGAGAAGTGAATTTGAAACTCTCTGTATGAAAGAGTCTGATAACATATACTCATTCTTCACACATGTGATTGGAATGGTCATACAGATAAGGTCCCATGGAGAAACACTTTAGGAAAGAAAGATTTTTGAGAAACTATTTAGGAGCCTACCCTCAAGGTTTGATGTTATTGTAACCATTATTGAAGAGACAAAAGATCTCTCAAAGTTCACAGTTGATGAACTTCATGCATCGCTGATGACTCATGAACAGAGATTGGAAAGATCAGTAAACCCATCTCTAGAGCATGCCTTCAAGACCTAGATGCCTTTTGGAAAAGGAAGAGGTCAAGGGAGAGGAAGAGGAAGAGGAAGAAGCCAAAACAGAGGAGGAAGAAACATCCCTTCTCATACTCATGGAAGGAGAAACAGTGAAAATCAAAGCCAAGGCCAAAGTAATTGCCAGTAAGGTGGAAACCAACGTGCACATGGACAAAGGTATGAAAAATCCAATGTCCAATGTCATTATTGCAAAAAATATGGGCACTATGAAAATGAATGTAGGAAAAAGGAAAAATGACATGAATAATAGGGAGGATACTAATATAGCAAGAGAAGAAAAGAACCCATGGAATGTGCTATTAACATGTAATGTAGCACAATATAGACAAGATGATGTATGGTTCTTAGATTCAGGCTGTAGTAATCACATGACTGGAAACATAGCAATGTTTGCCAATCTTGATGAAGAAGTTAAATCAGAGGTAACCATAGGAAATGATACTAAGATCTCTGTAAAGGTAAAAGGCAGAGTTAGTATCCGTGAAAAAATTGGTGAGCAGAAATTTGTGCTAGATGTGTACTATGTTCCTGGCTTGAAATGCACTCTTTTGGGCATTGGGTAGCTCATAAACAAAAGCTACAATGTAGTTTTCAAAAATGATGTGTGCACAATAATGGACATACCTCCAAGCAAGAAGATTATTGCTGAAGTGCAAATGACCAACAATAGAATATTTCCACTCAAGCTCAATATTGACTTGAAGGGAAAAGGAAAGAATGTAGTAGTTGTAACTCAAGAGGTCTTTCAAAAGGAAGTGAAAGATGAGAATTGATTATGGCACTTGAGATTTGGACATCTCAATTTTAGAGGTCTAAATTTGTTGCACAGAAAATGAATGGTAAGAGGACTACCATTGATTGAGAAACCAGACAGCCTATGTGAAGGCTGCATCTTGGGCAAACAACACAGAGAAAACTTTCCATCAGGAAAGAGCATAAGGGCGAAAGCACCCTTAGAAATTATTCATTCATATTTATGTGGGCCAATGAAAACAACATCAGTTTCAGGTAGAAATTACATGCTAACCTTCATTGATGATTTCACAAGGAAAGTATGGGTTTATTTCTTGAAATATAAAAGTGAAGTCTTTGAGAAATTTTGCCACTTAGAGCTCTAGTAGAGAAATAGAGTGGGAAACATATCAAAGTTCTTAGAACTGATAGAGGAGGTGAGTACATCTCAAAAGAATTTCTGCGTTTTTGTAGAGAAAACGGCATACACAAACAATTTACAACTCGGTACACACTGTAGCAAAATGGAGTTGTTGAAAGGAAGAATCGAACCATTATGGATATGGTGAGAAGTATGCTGAGGGAAAAACATTTGCCAAATGAATATTGTGCAGAAGCTGCAAATTCTGCAACATACATATTGAATAGATTCCCAGCAAAAGCTGTAATGAACAGAGTTCCAGAAGAAGCGTGGAGTGGCAGAAAATAAGGAGTCATTCACATGAGAGTTTTTGGGTGTGTGGCTTATGCACACATTCTAGATCAATTGAGGAAGAAGTTGGATAGTAAGGGGGAGAAGTGCATCTTCCTTGGATATTGTGAAGAATCCAAAGGATATAGATTGTATAACCCATCCACAAAGCACTTTGTGATAAGCAGAGATGTGCAATTCATAGAAGAAGAAGCATGGGATGGAAGCATTGAGAAAACAGTCAATGTTAAAAGTTGTTTATCTCATGAGGAAGATGAGGAAGATGTGGCTGAAAATAATACCTCATCGGTAGCACAACCTCCACCAACACAAGGACAACAAGGGACACCTCAAGTAGGAGTAAAAACACCCTTGAGAAGAAATGAGAGTGATTCTCCAAGCACACCACATGGAGAAGATTTGAGTGCTTCTTCAAGTACAACTACACCCAATGAAAGAGGAACCATATTCAGAAATTTAAATGAGATTTATGAGCCGAAAACAAAAAATGAAGGTATGAACTCTTTGTTTGCCTTGTATTGTCATGTTGATGATCCTATTCATTTTGAAGATGCCATAAAAGATAGAAAATAGATAGAAGCTATGGATGATGAAATTAATTCCATAGAGAAGAATAAAAAATGGGAGTTGGTGATCTCCCATAAGGTAAAGAATTCATTGGAGTAAAATGGGTCTACAAGACCAAAAGCAATGCTGAAGGTAAGATTGAAAAGCACAAGGCTAGACTTGTTGTCAAAGGATATAAGCAGCAACATGGAAGAGATTATGAGGAAACTTTTGCACTAGTTGCAAGAATGGAAACAATAAGAGCAATGTTGTCCATAGCAGCACAAAAAAAATGGAAGGTTTACCAAATGGATGTAAAATCAACATTCCTAATTGGAGTTTTATTTGAAGAGGTTTATGTGGAACAACCTCTAGGCTATGAGAAAAAGGGCCAAGAGCACAAAGTTTGCAGATTGAAGAAAGCTCTTTATGGGCTGAAGCAAACACCCAGAGCATGGTACAGTAGGATAGATTCCTATCTACTAGAAAATGGATTTGAAAAATGTGAAGGAGAACCCACTTTATACATCAAAGAAAAGGATGGTAAGATGCTTATCACTGTGTTATATGTTGATGATGTGATATTCACAGGTAATGATGATTACCTGATTGAAAATTTTAAAACAGTCATGAAAGATGAATTTGAAATGACTGACATGGGATTGCTAAGATATTTCTTAGGAATAGAAGTAGAACAGAATGAAAATGGGATTTTTATCTCACAAGAAAAATATAAGTTTTAGAAAGATTTAATATGCAGGAGTGCAAAACAACAATTACTCCCACTGTAATGGGATTAAAACTCAGCAAATATGACAGCAGCAAGAATTTTGATCCAAGTTTGTATAAAAGAATAGTTGGCAGCCTCATGTATTTGACTGCAACTAGGCCAGATATTATGCATGCTGTTAGTTTGATTTCCAGATTTATGGAAAGGACAAAACAAACACATTGGCAAGCAACGAAGAGAATTCCGAGGTATGTGAAAGGAACTAAAAGGTATGGGATTTTATATACTACTTCAGAAAATTCTGAGTTAATTGGTTACATTGATAGTGATTGGGCTAGAAGTGTAGATGATTGGAAAAGCACATTCGGTTATGTTTTTCATATGGGCTCAGGAGCCATTTCATGGGCTTCTAAGAAACATCCTATTGTAGCATTATCTACAGCAGAGGAAGAGTATGTGGCAGCTACAACAGCAACGTGTCTAGCAGTTTGGATGAGAAGGATGTTGAGAAATTTGTGTCAAGAACAAGTAAAGGGCACAGTGAATTATTGTGACAATAGCTCAGCTATTACATTATCAAAGAATTATGTGTTTCACAAGAGAACGAAGCACATATATGCCAAGTTTCACTATATCATAGAATTGGTGAACAATGGAGAAATCATTTTACAACATTGTAGAACAGAGGAGAAGTTTGCAGACATATTGACAAAGCCATTGGGGAAAAAGAGTTTCGAATATTTAAGAAAATGCTTGGGTATGACTGTTAACCCAGCAGCTGACTTTATGGGGGAGTGGTGAAAATATTAAAGTCACCTGCGTACCCTGTGCAGGTAGAAACAGAGTACAATAGGGGCAGTAGCAGAAGGTTGAGTGTACACTTCTCTGCATTTAACAGAGATGGAGAAAAACCATAAGGAAGTTTTTAGTGTTGATGGGCCGCAGCCACCATTACAGAGATGAATTAATTTTTTTATGGGCGCAGCCATATTTGCAAAGAAATTGAAGAAAATCGTGGTTCAACCACGCAAGAACAGAGTTTATTAAAGATAGTCTTTTCGGGCTTTTAAGCCCTCAACAACCAAACAGGAAGAAGTTTTGTTTAAACGTGCCAAGTCCTTTTAAGTTTTGAACTGGGCCACGTCATAGTGGTCCCCACCACTTCATCGCCGATCAAATTTTTTTTGAGTTAGTGTCTTGTTGATATGAAGGAGTTATGATGCAATGCAATGTTGCAACATCACACATCACACATCGCAAAGGAATGATGTTAAAGCCCCCTTCGCAATGTTAACCCACCGATGTATCACATTGCAATGCGATATCACATATCGCAATCACATTCACCCAAAGTTCATCCGCCATATGTTATGTTCCATTGAATGTTTGCGATGCGATGTGGTCCCACCACCATCGCTCATCGCAATCGCTCATCACAAGAGTTCTCCACCCATCCAAAGTTTTAAACTGCCGATGGTGCGATGCGATGTGGTCCCACCACAGTCGCACATCGTACATTGAAATCTCTCATTCGCCATCCGCCCAGATGGCAGGCTCATTGTAATACTTGCGATGTGATGTGGTCCCACCAAAATCACAATCGCAACATCGCAAATTTGTTGTTCAAACCGTGCCGCTCATCCACCGATCGCCGATTGCGATGTGGGCTCCACTCGCATATCACGCAAAATAAATTTTAGTTTAAATTTTTATGTTCCGGAATTATATTAAAGTTTTTTGTTTATTTCTTTGTTTTATTTTTTCATTCCGCCGTGCCAAATAAAAATAATGAAAAATCCCGTAGGCTTATTGCATTATATTATATGGTAGTTGTGTTGTATTGTTGTGTAAGCCTACAGGTAGAGAAAACACAGTGAAGCATAACAGAGCACTGTTCTGTGTGTTTTGAGAGACAGATAAGATTAGTGAGCACTGCGTCTGTAATAGTCAGTCCAGTTTTTGTAAATCCCTCAGAGGAGGAAGAAATCTATGATTTTGTAATAGTTTTAGTTCTGTTAATGAAACAGAAAGCTATTTTATGCCATCTCTGTCCAGCAGTAAGAAAATTTATTTTTATTCTCTGTGTTAGAAAGAGAGTATTATTCTCTCAGTCATTGTTCTGGAATTATCAGCAATTCCAACATATATATTTATATATAAACACTCATTTTCTCTTTAATTCAATTTTATATATATAGAAATTATTCCCAGAGTACACATTGATATTAAATGGAAATTATCTTCCTACTTTGGACAGGAATGTGGTTTATGCACTGCCAGTTAGACGACCATTTGACATGGGGATTAAATATGGTGTTCCTAGTGCAGAACGGTTAGGGTCCTTTGGAAACATTGGAGCCTCCCCCTAAAGACCTTCCCAAGTGCTAGATAGAAGCAAGAGAAGGAAATATCAATAATCAGAGATCAGAATACTTCACCAAGTATGATGATCTGAACGCATGGAATGATCTGTATTGATTTAAAATCTACGGTCATTAATGGCGTAGTTAAAAGAATTGTCAGAGATCTTCTTGCAAAGATTGTTATTTGGAATATTGAATTTATGTTAGATTTTATTAAATTTTTGTAAATTTAAGATTTTTTTATAATAAAATTGAAATAGGTCACTCTGATTATTACATCATTACATCAGATTCACTAATGTCATTATTATTCATTTTTTTTTTATAATTTACATTGGAAAGTTAAGTAATTATATTTGATATATATATATATATATATATGGTATTTATTTATACAATAATTTTATCTCTTTCATATATATAAACACATTTTTATTTTATATGTAAAAGAAGAGTGGTAAACGTTTGCAAATTTTAAATTAATTAATTTAATTATGGGGTTTTTAAGTAAATTTTCTATTTACATGAATAAGGAAGTTATATATATATATATATATATATATATATATAAACAATTAAAAAGGTATATCAAGATAAAGCATCTCTTAATGAAGTGGCCAAAGAATTTCTATATTTGTAAAGATAATCATTAATGTTAATCAATTACTAAAAGAAGTGATATGCTAAAGAAAATAATGATTTCAAAGATTACAAGAAGAAACAAAATATCTAAAACAAAATTTGAAAACAGTAAAAGCAAAGTCATAGTAATCAATTATAAAGATAGAAGGGCTTTTTTTTTCTTATTAGGGCTTAATGTCTATCCGTTTGTTATGGCCTTCGAATCACCTTAAATGGGTTCCTATTTAATGTTTCAGTAGTTTATATTTGCTTAGTATTGAGGTATAAAAGGTATATTTTTAACACCTATTTATCTCACATTAATTATCAATCCGAGAGCGACTTTTTATTTCAAGAGTGTACTCTGTCTTAGGCAGTAATTCAGTCTAAGAGTAATGTTGTGTGAGATGTAGTACAGTGTACAAAAGTAAACAAATGCTTGGAAGAGAAATCTAATTATAGTAACATAAACTCAAATTCTCTTAAAATCTATCTATTCACTCAACAACCATCAATCGAGGATAAAGTAGCAATAACTCA
Organism: Pinus albicaulis; assembly: GCA_034641835.2. Lineage (NCBI taxonomy): Eukaryota > Viridiplantae > Streptophyta > Pinopsida > Pinales > Pinaceae > Pinus > Pinus albicaulis. The sequence continues at coordinate 1,050,815,792 of CM076574.1, read as the reverse complement.
TTCCTCTAGAAATTGATGCAATGGAAATCAAACTGGAACAAGGCAATCAATCTGGGAACTTGGAAGCAATAACCAGTGTTCTCTACAGTTGACAGTCCTGATGTAAAGAAATCGAAATGAAATCGAAATTGAACTAACTGTTGTTTGAAAATAAACTAAGAAGAACTCTATTTAAAAGCAAGAATTAGAAATGAACAACAATCTGCAATTAAATGGCTATGTGCATAAACAACAAACTGAAACAATGTAAATAAAAAATCTTTCTGAAATCTGAAACTAATGAATTAGAAATGAACAATAAACAGAAATGGAACAACAAACATTAATTGAACAACAAACATAAACTTAACGCGATTAGGCAATGAATCCTCTTAATACTTCAACCCTGTCGACGGCCAACACTATGGAAGAATTCATTGGAATGAATCATAAATCAATGGAACAACAACACTTTATAAAAGATAGCAGGATGAAGAGGATAGGAAATATGATCCTTGCTAAAATAGAATAGCAGTGCAATTCATTAGCGTATACAGCAAATCCGAATTCAATCCAATAGAAATCAAATAACTCTGTAATCGTAATGAATCTAAATGCAATTATCACATGAAAGAAATAAAAGAATAAAAATACAAACAACAGATCGATCCACCAGGGTCGGGCCCTCAACTACCGGTGAAACGCCGTTGGGCTACTGCAAAGCTTGAGAAATGGAACGAGAACACGTTTTTGTATTAATCAAACATGAATAGCTTTTACATCAACTTCTCTTTGATCACGAGAGTCAAGGAATTATAGTGTTACAAGAGGAATTCAATAATCATCCATTCTTCTCCAATAAATAATACATGCTCTCCTTTTATAATCAAAAGGAGGAGAAATTAAATAGCAAATATGATCTCCCATAAAAATATTGGATTTTTCCCAACAACTTGATCAACCAGAAAATACATTTCCAACAATATTTCAACAAGAGCAAGGCGAATTTGGCTTTGCAGCTGAGATTTGGAGGACGGCCGCAACAACAAATCTGAGAAAATATTTCTCAAAGAACCCTGTGTTTCTCTCAATACAGGCCTAATTTGGGCAAACCTTTCTTAGATAAAATTAATTGGGCCCGTTCTGGACAAAACCCATGTTTCCGATTTCCTAGATTCTTCTTCATTTTCCCAGAATCTCAACTGCAAAACTGTCACTTCTTATTCCACTGAATTTCTGAGTTGGAATATTTGATGATGATTTGGAGATCAAATCTACAATCTGGAAAATATCTTGGAGGCTAAAATGGTGAGTGATATTACAAAATATATTAATAAATTATCATTGATAAAATTATGCATAATAATCATCAATTTATTAAAAATAAAGGAGAAGAAATAATATTCATCCATAAGAGCATAAATCATTATAAATTGGATTTATATGATAAATTATAATAAATGACATGATAAAGAAGGGTAAAAATGAATGAAATAAGTGTTAAAAAGTGGTCGTATTCACGACCCAACATACCCCCAAACTGAATATATTGCATGTCCTCATGCAACCCAGAACTGAATATATTGCATGTCCTCATGCAACCCAAAGACAAAACCCATGTGTTAACCAAGCAAAGAAAATTGTTCATCCCAACTCATGAAATGGATGGAACAAATGAATTTTTCCTCAAATAATGAAAATTCAATTTTAGCAATCTTGATAAAGGCATAACAATTTTTACAGTTGACGTTCAACTATATGTATATGAAGTTGCAGAAAAATGTGACATAAGTAACAACAAACTTCATTAACCATTTTCTCAAAAATCAGATCGTTTTGATGCACGGATCATGAGATATAAACAAAATGGTTGTAGGTGATAGTGCATAATTTTCGAAATTTTATGAACTAATTTAGTGTGAAATTATCTAGGTTTGTGTATTTTAATGATACCTCTTTGTTATCTAGAAATCACAAGAATTCAGTTCATAGTTTTAAAGATATATGCAAATCAATTTCTGCACTGTATAAAAATGAAATTGTATTCCTTAAACGAGAAAGAGAGTAGAAAACATCCATCATGTGTAGCAATTCCCCCCCCCCCCCCCTAAATTGAAGAATTAGCATGTCCTCATGCAATGCTAGAAAACAAAGAGAGGTGGTTGCTACAATCTGTTGAAATCTATGCTTGGTGTAAAACAACATGGAATAAGAGAGGTTTTGAGAATGAATAAGAATATCAAAGAAGATTACTGACATGGTCATAAGAAAGAAATGAAGGAAATCAACACTCCCCCAAACTGAAAGATGAGACATGTCTAAAAAAAGGGAAGCGGTAAAGATGTGGAATGAATGATGATAAATAATTCTCAATGGATGTTCATGAAATTCTCCTAAAATCATAATAAATCAGAAAATTATGCTATTTTAACTCAAGTGTTACCTCCGAAAAATGTGGAATGACATGTAGGGACTGGCCTTTGTTGAAGCTGATGTAGGCTGAGCAGATACTAAAAGTGATGCAAAAGGTGGAAGCCATGCAAGCATATAATGTCTGAAGAATTGTGCGTGTTCACAAGCCTTCGTTGTTAATTGCAATAGCGTGGTCATGCTGCAAATAGAATTTCCCCCCATACTTGTTCTCTTGTAAACAAATCAAAATTCTGTATGCAATTTTCTGGAATCCACAGTTTCAGTTTGGAATGGCAACAGATAAGATGCATGCAAAAAAGTTCAAGCAGAAAAAAAATTCTGTAAAAATGCAGTATCAATATTGTGGAAAATCAGAAAAACAGAAGAGAAACATATTGCACATCAATTGTACAGCATGGAAAGGCATACATACTTATGATACAATCAATGAAATTATAGCATTTATTGAAATCCATGCATGTGATAAATCGTAAACAGATATAGAAGCGTTTTGTAATGATTCAAGGATAAGGAGAAGGGACAGCTTAAGATAAACATAAGTACAAATGCGTTTATTACCCACTTAAACTAATGTGATCAATTTATGATGATTTTCATATATAATAGGTTCAAAATCAAAGGTTAAGGATTCATACTTTCATCTGATATTTAAATAGAGATAAAGGAAAAATGGTTTAATATTAGTATTGATGTGTATAAATGTGACTCCAATACCATCAACAGAGCTCTGTTACCCACAGGTGTCCATAACCTTGACAGAGTTGCTCTCTCACCCTTGGAACCATTGTCCTTTATTTATGCTAAGGAAGTTCTTGTTAATTGTCATAACGGAGGCCATTGTGCTGGCTTGGTGACCAGATAAATCACAATGCCATTCACTGGGAAGAAGTAAAAAGTGGGCAGGTCGGCTCGTGATGAGACCTCCTGTTCCAAGGACTTCTTAATTTCAATTGTCCATTGGACCATATCCTTGGTTTGGTGGCCATGATGTGAATGCCACTTCACTTGCTTCCTTATGATCATGGTAGGCCGGCTCTTGATGAGACGCCATATCCTCCATCTGCCAAATTATAAAATTATTAATGAAATATGTAAATATTTTTCTTTTCATATAGCACTTTCCTATTTATTGATAAAGGATGGCTCAACACTCCTTAAGAGTAGGAATGATGGAAGAAGTCTGAACAGCTCAATAGAAAATAATATGCCCTTGTTCCTACTCCATAAGTAAAAATCAAAGAAGATTATAAAATATGGGAAAGAACCAACATGATTAATATAATCGATCATATGAATTTAGTGGTAGTAAGACAACAAGATCATGTTATTGATTATGTCTTTTTTTCCTGTTTCTTATCATTACTAAACAATTTTCTTAAAAATGACGATTTCTTTTGATTTTTTTATTATAGTAAGCTTTAATTTGTATGATTGTGAATCCTTCCATAAATTTTATGTTTGCCTTTCAAAAAGTTATGAAAAATTCAAAAAAAAATTTGCAAAAATTTGTTCACAAATAAGAAAAATGCACTAAAAAATTGTTGTTCCTTTGGAAAGGAACAATAAAAACAATCTACGAAAATGTTGTTCCTTTCGAAAGGAACATCAAAAAAAATTTGTGAAAATGTTGTTCCTTTGGAAAGGAACAACAAGAACAGTTGGTTTTGTTCCTTTTGAAAGGAATAGCAAAAATTTTGAAAGGAATAGCAAAACTGTTGTTCCTTTTAAAAGGAACAACAAAAATGAGCGTTGTTATTCCTTTTGAAAGGAACAACAAAACATGCAGCAAAAATGTTGTTCTTTTTTAAAAGAACAGCAAAACTAATCAGCGAAAATGTTGTTCTTTTTAGATGGAACAACAAAAATAAATACACAAACGCACTGCTTCTTAAGATGAACCACTTTTGTTCCTTAAGAGGATTAACAACTGTTCCTTAAGAAGAACAACAAACAGATATAGGCACGCAAAGATGTTGTGGGGAACAGCAAAGGAAAAAAATAGAGGAAAGAACAAAGCTAATGTGCAATCCATTGTCAAGCAAATCTAGTCAAATAGAAAGGAAAATTTATGTACAGGTTTCAAAGAAAGTAATTTTTTACAGAATTGGTGCTACCGAAGAATTGCCTTCTGCAATTGAAACTTGCATGGTGGGGTCCTCACTGTGCAATTGCAAATGAAATGGAAACTACAATTTGGGGGGATCAACACCTGAAATACAAAATCATAAAAGAAATCATAAAAAAAACAACACTTTAATAAGTTACAACAGCTATGATGTTATTTCCTAAGGGAATATCAATCTGTTAATGGAAAAAAAATGATCTTTTTGAAAAAAAGTTTTGGCAGCAGTAACATGAATCTTGAAATGAGAACTAATTCTTCATTTCTTATTATTATAAATCTATTAGGTAATGAACTGGATGAAATTCCATTGTTTTACTAAATTTTTCAAGAATCGCTCATCCATAAATTGACCTTCTTTGTTCTCCTAAGACCTGCAAAAATGAGTGTCTACATGCAATAAAACATTAAATCATGGAGAAAGAGAGGTGATTAGGCTCCCCTAATCCAAAAATTATGAAAAAAATAGCAAGTAGTTACTCTGTAGAACAAATCCACGGAAAAATAAAACAAATTGTATTTGTCACCTGCGGGAGAGCAGTGGTCGACCATACTAACTAGTAATGTTTTAATCACAACTTCTTTGTTTTTCATCTGATTCGAGTGATTCCAGATCCAAATGAGAGCTAATTAAAATTTTTATCTCCAATAAAAATAGGTTTTAAAATTCCATGTAATGGTATGTTAAACTTTCTTAGAACAATCTGCATAATAGAGTGATTTTTGATTTTCCAGCTTAGACCAACAGTTGGTATTTCAAGCATAAATTATTCGTTTAATGGTGGATTGAACTGATTCAAATTGGAGATTAAAGTATATTAATTTATTGATCTCCAATAGAAACAGGTTTTGAATACAAGAAGAATTGATGGGTCAAATATGCTAAGGAACAGCCGAGAAAACATAGTTTCAAAAGTGCTGATTTATGATAGGCAGTCAGTATTTTGATCATAAATTCCTCATACGATATCAAAATTGAGTTATAAATTATATTCATAGATGAATCTACCATAGAAATAGGTTTTAAAAATATAGTCATTTAGGCCTCCAAAAACTGACTGTCCCAACTCTTTTGTTGAGTTGCCTACTAGACACCCTGTCAATGTTTTGGTTCTAACATTTTCATTTCAAATCCAAATAGAGTGATTCAAATTGGGTTGGAAAGTAGACATCAAAATATACTTAGGATAGAAATAGGTTTTAAAAATATTCAATTTTGGTCCCTCAAAACATCACTGTCCCAACTGTGTTTTCAGAAATTTCATCAAGCCCGCAAGCCAAAAAAATATGATATTCAAGAAATTTTTCCATATTGGTGATAAAAATGGATATTATTTTTTTTAGAATTTTTATTTGCAATATAATTCATATAAATACATAAATAAGTTAGAATATTCATCATCAATGTTGATTTCCACAACGTGTTGCAACAAAGAAACAACTATTTTTACAAAAATAAAAAAAATGTGTTTGTTTTATTTCCTTATTTATTTTATTTTCTCCACTATCCTACTCTTATTTGGAAAATTAATATGATTACGTATAAGAGTATTTCTAGTGGAACCATTTTAGAAATAAGGCCTCTAGTATGTACATACCCAAATTTGAAAAATGCACATTAATAAAAATTAGGGTATGAGAAGCCAACTTCCCTTGAAAAGATGGTGCCAAAAATTGTTGAAGCATGGAATGATGTTGCAAAAAAATGATGTAGTGAAACCAATCGTCAATATATCCTTTACTTCCTTGATTTCCCATAGCCATTGTATCATGAAGTTCTTGAGCTTTTAAAATGGTTTGTTGGTGCAAACTAGAAGAAACCTCATTTTCTTTCATAACTTCTACAATTTTTGGATTTGATACATTCTGAGTCTCAGTGTAAGTTTTTTCCAATGGTACATGTGAGATAGAATGGGTGGGAATGGTGGGTGAATTTTGCAGTTCAACACTATAAGCATGTTGTACTGGTTTATTATGGTGAGGGTGTGGAATGAGTTAAGCAGGAGATTGTATAGGGAATGGAGCCTCTTGATGATGTAGTTGATTGGGTTGATTGGATGATTTTGATCGGCAAACAAGGTGTTGTGGAAGAGTTGGAATATGTGTTTGTGCTACAAGATGAGGGAGAGTAGTCATGCAATCATAAGGTGAACCATGCCAAGCTTGTAGAAAAGATTGGTAGTGGTTATATTGAGATTGGCATGGCTGCCCTAACATATGAGTATTCCATAATGAATTATGCAAGTAAGAGAATGAAGAAGAAGTGTTTTTAACCATACCTATAGGCCATGATTTCCATGGTTTTGACCTTGTTGCAACTTCCCCATCTCTTTGATATGCTACCTCCAAATTAGATAAGGAAGAGTGAGTATCTATGGGATGCTCCTTTTGGTAATGAGGGAAAAACACTTCATCAAATTCTTGATTTTTCTGAACCTGCAAAACATTCAATTCTGAATTTAGAGAGCTAATAAAATCAAATTTAAAATTTTCAAATAAAACATTGATTTCAGCTCTTATGTCTCTTGTTCTTGTAGTAAATTTGGAAAAGAAAGAAGAAACTTCTCTAGAATTCTTACCAACCTTGGAAATTCCTCTTGAATACATTATGCACAATTCACAAACATCATCATATGATAACTGAAAAACATCACCTTTTCCTATCAGATTTAAGAGTTCTAAAAATTCATTTTTGATTCCTTTAAGGAGTGTTTTTAAGATCTCTTTCTCCAAATGCTTATGCTTTTATTTTTGAAGGTTGTATCGAAATCACTCTACATAGTCCTCCAAGCTTTCATCTTCGCCTTGTATCATACTGAAAATATCTTCACTAGATTTGCAATAGTCTTGGTACTTCTTCAAGAATATGTTCTTCATGTCCTTCCATGTTTGGATGCAGTTTCCACCTAGGCTCATGAACCATCAGAGAGCTGCTCCTTTTAAAGTAAGAGGAAACACTTTCAACCTTTGATCGTTAGTACAATAATCATATCCTCTACAAAGTATTTCAAACTCAAACAAGAATGTATCTGGATCTTCATTTGTCTAACCATGAAAATTTGGTAGAGACAATGGGGAAATTATGTGCATTTGTGTCACTCCTCCTAGATCTTTGATAGGGAACTCAAAATTTGAAATGTGAGCCATTTCTTACCATGATAGAAGATTTTTTTCATGTTTTTCTTTGAGGACCCTCCTTCCAATGTTATTTTCAATTGGTTAGTGAAATGGGTGATGCTTACATCACCACTTGAGTGGAATTACAAGATTTTTTTTTCAAAAATTCTACCTCTAAAATTCAAGAAACGCAAGCATTCATTTCTACCTTAAGCTTTCACTCAATTCTGCTGTGAAGCGGGCTAGTGAACAAGTGTGTTTCTTGCTCGGTGCGCAGGTTCTTACCTTCCATCTTTAATACCCAATTCTTCCCAAGCAGAAAAAATTAAATATGCATCACTCTTTCTAAATGGCATACACTCTCTCCGGAAACAACGCCAAAATGTTGAGGTATAAAAGGTATCTTTTTAACACCTATTTATCTCGCATTAATTATCAATCCGGGAGTGACTTATTGTTTCAAGAGTGTACTCTTTCTGAGGCAGCAAATCAGTCTAAGAGTAATGCTGTGTGAGATGTAGTACAGTGTACAAAATTAAACAAATGCTTGGAAGAGAAATCTAATTACAGTAACATAAACTTAAATTCTCTTAAAATCTATCTATTCCCTCAACAACCATCAATCAAGGATACAATGGAAATAATTCATTCCTCTAGAAATTGATGCAATTGAAATCAAACTGGAACAAGGCAACCAATCTGGGAACTTGGAAGCAATAACCAGTGTTCTCTATAGTTGATAGTCTTGATGTAAAGAAATCGAAATGAAATCAAAATTGAACTAACTATTGTTTGAAAATAAACTAAGAAGAACTCTTTTTAAAAGAAAGAATTAGAAATGAACAACAGTCTGCAATTAAATGGCTATGTGCATAAACAACAAACTGAAACAATGTAAATAAACAATCTTTCTACAATCTGAAACTAATGGATTAAAAATGAACAATAAACAGAAATGGAATAGCAAACATTAATTGAACAACAAACATAAACTTAATGCAATTAGGAAATGAATCGTCTTAATACTTCAACCCTGTCGACGGCCAACACTATGAAACAGTTCATTGGAATGAATCATAAATCAATGGAATAGCAATGCTTTATAAAAGATAGCAGGATGAATAAGATAGGAAATACGATCCTTGCTAAAGTAGAATAGCAGTGCAATTCATTAGCGTATACATCAAATTCGAATTCAATCCAACAACAATCAAATAACTGTGTAATCATAATGAATCTAAATGCAATTATCACACGACAAAAATAAAAGAATAGAAATACAAACAACACATCGATCCACCAGGGTCGGGCCCTCAACCGCCAGCGAAACGCTGCTGGGCTACTTCAGAGCCTGAGAAATGGAACAAGAAAACGTTTTTATATTAATAAAACATGAATAGCTTTTACATCAACTGCTCTTTGATCAAGAGAGTCAAGGAATTACAATGTTACGAGAGGAATTCAATAATCATCCATTCTTCTCCAATACACAATACATGCTCTCCTTTTATAATTAGAAGGAGGAGAAATTAAATAGAAAATATGATCTCCCATAAAAATATTGGATTTTTCCCAAAAATTTGATCAACCAGAAAATACATTTCCAACAATCTTTCAACAAGAGCAAGGCGAATTTGGCTTTGCAGCTGAGATTTGGAGGATAGCCGCAACACCAAATCTGAGAAAATTGTGCTCAAAGAACCCTATGTTTCTCTCAATACATGCCAAATTTGGGCAAACCGTTCTTTGAAAAAATTAATTGGGCTCGTTCTGGACAAAACCCATGTTCCGGATTTTCTAGATTCTTCTTAATTTGCCCAAAATCTCAACCGCAAAACTGTCACTTCTTATTCCAACGAATTTATGAGTTGGAATATTTGATGATGATTTGGAGATCAAATCTACAATCTGGCAAATATCTTGGAGGCTAAAATAGTGAGTGATATTACAAAATATATTAATAAATCATCATTGATAAAATTATGCATAATAATCATCAATTTATTAAAAATAAAGGAGAAGAAATAATATTTATCCATAAGATCATAAATCATTATAAAATGGATTTATATGATAAATTATAATAAATGACATGATAAAGAAGAGTAAAAATGGATAAAATAAGTTTTAAAAATTGGTCGTATTTACAGCCCAACACTTAGCACTTTAATTTGCAAGTAAGTAGACACATGATATGAAAATTGTTAAATTAAAGAACTTTTACAACATTGGAAAATTATTATTTTCCATATAACTTCTAACGTTCTTGAATAACAAAACTAACTTTATGTGAATGGGGACTAGCATCAAACCTTAAGAGTGGAACAAGTGAGCTAGAGAGCACATGGTAGGTGATTCCTTGTGAAATTAAATGTTTTTGTAGCCCCAAAATATGAGTAATAATTGGTGTAAATGTACTACCTCCATATCCACTTTTGCAAAAAATTTCTCTATATAGAAATGCAATTGAGGACATATGAGGGAGCCATCATGCAAGTGCTATAATTCCAATGCAATGCATTCTTACACAAAAAATTATTTTTTATTTTCCAAACATGACATAAATTCCAACTCTACTCACATACCATGAATGTGTTAAACATAATGACCTGTGTAGGAATCTCTCTCCTAGAAGCACCAATGTAAGGGAAGAACTAATTCTAGATCTAGAGGCCCAATAATTGTTTATCTTTACAATTTTATCATTTCCACATCGACGAGAATTTTGGTAAGGCACGCCCAGGTATCCTAATTGTATGTATGATGATAGAATGCTATGGACATGTTGGATGTATTTAGAATAATGGATTCTAAACACTTATGATGGATATTTTTATAAATAATATTATTATGCATGGTTTTATGATATTGTAGCCATTTTTTTTTATGGTTTCCCTCTTATTTATGCATGTGATAAATGCCAATCTAGAATGTTATTTACAATGATATCTACATAATTATTTTAGGCTCTAGGAACATGATTGAATGAAATGGGTTGAATGATTGAATGAAATGCTTCCTAGGAAGATGTAGTTTTTGCTACTTTGCACAAGGAATTCTCATCTAATGCATGTTTATAATACCCAATAATAAGGCATCACATACTTCATCATATGGGTTATTACATCGATACTCAATCAACTCTTTGCATCGAAGAAACGTTTTCATTTTGAAAACTTTCTCAAAATTTAAAATTTTTACCAGTAAATTTTGGAAGTGTTACCAAATCTATCTTCATCCTTTCATCCTTGAATTGTTCTACTTCATCTACTTGTATTTTATATGCCCTGACTGTGGCAAGAACCTTTGTGAGCTATTCAACATATTTTGGATCTTCCTTTCGATTTATTTTCTCGATTTCCTTCAGTCTTGCTTGATGACCCGTGAAAGTCATCTTTATTTTCTCTTCTTTCTTCCTTCCTTATTGTGTCAGCCTTCTAGAAATGGATGTCACATACACTTGATTATATTTAAAACTAAATATTTTAACATTCATTTTAATGGTAGCTCCCAACAACTACTAGCAACTTTCCTAAGCTATTCTACACATATTCTTATGGAGGCTCATGACTACAGCTTACGTTGGGGACTCCTTCTATGGTGAGTGATGGTGGCTCTCTAGGCTAATCACCCTGATATTTTAGTAATTTGGTTTACAAACTCTCAACGAGCTCTAGTTTCTACTTATGGACCAATGGATGAAAACTTTGATTTTCGGGCTACTCACAATAACCAAGGCTCTTAGTGGAAGTAGCTCATGAGTTTCTTAGCTCCTTTACCTTGTTAAACCTTGCTCTGATACCAATTATTATTTAGAGGTAGATATAAGGATGGAAACAAAAGACAAATAAGTACACAAGGTTCTGCTTGAATAAATAAGTTTTATTCATTAATTATTTTCTCATATACATCTGTTGTTATTATCTCTTCTTACCTCACATTAAAATGACCCAATCATGAATATATAAGCTCTAAACTTTCTAAATATGGAATCATGCAAACTCTAACTTTCTTTTCGTCATGTAAATTATGAATTGATGCTTTATTTAAAATTTTCAAACTTCACTTTAACATAAATAGATATTTTTATTTTCCTTAACTTAGCTTTTATTGACAAGGCATTGAATTTTTAACTCCTTACTTGAATTATAATATTATAATTAACATGCTTTCCTTCACTTAACTTAATTCTTCATACCTTGCATGCATATGAAAGTACTTAATATTTCTATCAAGTGAAACATTTTTTATCTAGGAAAAACTTGTGATCTATGGTAGTAAATAAAATATGAAATTTGGGGATAGGTTTGTATAAATTATGCGCTCTTATAATTTTTAAATTACTATAGAAGACTAGAGTTCACTTAGTTGTAACACATTTGAATATTTGACAATTGTTAGGCCAATTGGGTTGTTGATTTTGCAATATTACTTTCATTGATATCATTTGCATATTGGTTATCCTAAGGAATAATTGTTTGGAATGAATATCTACCTACTTTAATAGGTTTTAAACTTATGAATTTTAATAATCATGAAATTTAAAAAGTGAGTTGTAGTATGGAATCACATACTTTTAGATTGATAAAATCGATGAGCTGAAATGAGCCACAAATTGAGGTGTAGTATGGAATCACATACTTTCAGATTGAGAAAATTGATGAGATGAAATGAGCCACAATGCACCACAAACCTATAGTTATGGGTCATCTGGGTGCACTAAGTCAGCGTCCGATGTGGGTGACTATAGGGGCATGACAATGGATTTTTAGATTTAATTAAATCTTATGTGAGAGGTACTCTTTCAACCTCCTTTATAATTTATTTATATATATCTCTACTAATTTCCTAGGTTTACTACATGAAAATATTTACCAAAATATTAATACCTAACAATAAATTAATATCAAAAAATACCACAGTGCATTCTGTATATATTTTTTTACAATATTAGTAGAAAGTTTTTTTATAATAAGAAAAAATTTAAATACTAAAATATTATCTAAGAAATAATTAAAATCCACACGAGTTTGGCCAACTAACAAATAATATTTTGTATCTATTTATTTATTATATTTTTAGAACTTGGTATGTATATTGTAATTTTTTGAAATCAAATTATCTTTAATTTATTACTTTTATGTAATTTTTAATATAATTTTCAAATAAATATGCATTCAATTAAATACTTGAAAATTAGTTAAAATTATTCTAACTTTTTAAAATGTTATATTTTAATGTCATAATTAATTAAAAAACTAATATAATCAACATATTCAAATTTTATATTTAATTAAAAACGATTAATGAAAAAAGGAATAATATAATATAAAAAAATTGTTATGATTAAATTTCATGTGGTTGGAATATGTAGTTTAAAATTTTTAAAATACAATTATCCGTTATTCACTCATGGAAATTTCTGAAATGCGATGACATACAATTTCTCTCTAATCATATCAGCAGAGATCAAAGGGAAAAAAGTGGAATTGATGACTAGGAAATCTTTCTAGGAAAAGTTGACACAATCTTCAGAGTCAACTACCCCCACAAAACAAGGAGATCGACAAATTTTTTTCTTTGTATAAGATAACACGAATGGTAAGTGAAATAACAACCTTGCTATAGACTAGATACAGTAGTAGCCTACAAGTAACCTCCCATTTAAATTCAAGTACAAGTATGGGTTGCAACAATCCTGCTGGATGTTGGTGCTCCACCTTAACCTCTTGACATTCTAGAAATTTGGTTAAATATTCAGCAATATACCTCTGCATACCAGGCTAGAAATAAACTTTCCTTATTGCTGTCAACATTTTCTGGTATCCTGGGTGTCCAAAATAATTACTGCGGTGATATTCATTCAACATCAGCTTTTTCAAACTCATCCGATTTGGAATATATAATTTTCCTTTAAAGGTTAAAAGTTGGTCCTTGTTAATTCTATAATGCGATGACTTTTCCTGTTTTCTGGTTTCCTCCGTTTACTACCATAAGAATCGGTATTCAGGATCTTTCTCATCTTCTTATTTTATCTGATCCAGAAATTTACATTCTACTTGATTAAAGAAGAGTTCATATACATAATGCAGTTTTCTACTCAAGGCATCAGTCACACGATTTTATTTTCTTTTAAAATGCTGAATGTCAAAATCAAATTCACTCGAAAATTCATTCCACCTTGCCTAGCGAGCATTCAAATCAACTTGCCTAAAATAGCTCGTTAAACTATTGAAATTTGTATTCAACACAAATATTTTTCCCAATAAGTAATGTCTCCACACTCTGAGTGCATGCATTACCACTGTCAGCTCTAAATCATAAGTTGAATATCGATGTTCATGCTCCTTTAATTTTCTTTACTCGTAGGCAACAATCCTTCCCTCTTGGGATAAAATTGATCCTACTCCTTCCTTACAACTGTTGGTGCATACTTCAAATTCCTTGTTGGGGTATCTACCCTCAATACCGGGTAGTATTTGGAAAATGTTTTAACATTGATTTGAAACTATTCTGACATTCACTGGTCCATCTAAAAACTTTTCCCTTCCTCTGCAAGGATGTAATAGGAAAAGAAATATTCACAAATCCTTTTATGAAACGTCTATAATACCCAGCCAATCCCATAAAAGAATTGATAACCACTGCATTATGGGGTACTCTCCATTCCATGATAGTTTTGGATTTCTCCGGATCTACTGCTATACCTTCAGCATAAATGACATGGCCTAAATATTGTATTTGTTCTTTGAAAAAATCACATTTGTTGAACTTGACATACAGTTGATTTCTCCTCAACATCTCCCACACTAGCCTTAAGTGCTCCTTGTGATCTTCCATGGTTCTTGAATAAATCAAAATGTTGTCAATGAATATAAGAACAAAATTGCATAAAAAAAGGTGAAATATGCCATGCATTGGACTCGTGAATGTTTCTAGTGCATTGGGTAAGCCAAACGGTAATACCACAAACTCATAATGCCCATATTGGGTGCGAAAGGTTGTCTTGTAAATATCCTCATCTTTGATTTGGATCTAGTGATATCTAGATCTTAAGTCTATTTTCGAAAATATAGTCGCTCCCTTTACCTGATCGAATAGATCATCTATACTTGGCAGCAGGTATTTATTCTTGATTTCAATTTATTGAGTTGCCTGTAATCCATGCACATTGGGATGTTTACATCCTTCTTCTTTATGAACAACACCGGTTCTCCCCAAGGAGATACACTTGGTCGAATATACTCGTTATCCAATATTTCTTGCAGCTTCATTTTCAATTATATTAACTCGGGTACACTCATCTGATATGGTTCTCTTGAAACTGGTGTTGTACTGGACATTAGTTCAATAGTGAAGTCAATGTCTCTTTTTGGAGGTAAACTTGGTACAACTTCTGAAAATACATGCATTAAATCATGTAGCAATTGTATATTTTCCAGCATAGGGGTATTTTCCTTAGAGTTAGAAAATCCCACTTGGTCATAAATATGACATCCTTTTCTGACACATTTACTAAAGTGAGATGATGTGACGGGATGTAATTGTAAAGGTTTCTTAATTCCTTGTAATTATTGGCACGTCCCATCCTCCGCTCTGAAGTATATAATATTTTCTTTACAATCCACCAGAGACCAGTGTATTTCTAACTAGTCCATACCCAATAATATATCATAGGATCCCAAAGGTAGAATATTCAGTTCTAAATTTAATTATTGTTCTCCAATTTCCAAAGAACAGTTTGGAACCTTGGCACAAACTCTTCTCTTTTCCCCAGTAATTAGCTGTACCAGGCAGGGTTTTTTTAATTTCTCACTTTGTAAGTTACAATTTTCTACTATTCGAGGGTTTAAATAACTTAAAATTGCACCTGGGTCAACCAAAATAGAAACAGTTCATGAAAATAACTTACATTCTAATTCTATCATTGTTGTTTGGTAGTCTGTCTATTGGTCTTCTAGAATTTCATTAATTCTGGGAATATTTTGGGCCACATCTCCCATCGTATAGGCTTCTTACAGGTTATTTGTTGTTTCATTTATTCCCCGCTGAGGGCAGTTCCTGTAATAGTGTGCCTCACCACACCCCCATCATTGCAGGGAAGGTTTCTGGGCTTGTCCATGTTCTGGATTACTGGAACCCTATGTGGGTCATTCTTATATAGGCCATTTTGTTCTCTGATGATTTCTTCCAAACTTCTTACTTGCCAATTTTCTTGCAGAATTCTTAGATTACTAAAGCTAGTATTTTTATAATTTGAATTATTTTCTGCCGCTTCTTTTGCAGCCAGTTCCTGCCTATTTCTCCTATTTCCTTGAACTGTTGGTAGCACATTCGTTCTTTTTGAATTTCATTTTCCATTGTCCTTGGATTCACGAATTTGATTCATTCCTTCATGTGAGCACATAAACTGCACCAGAACCATTGAACCTTAGCCTTCTCATCTCTTAGGTAAGGCACATATCTTAATAAGGATGTGAAATTGGTTATGAATTCATCCATTGTCATATGTCCCAGTCTTAAATCATGAAATTCCCTAGACTTTTCATCATAGAAACGTTATGTTAAATATTTTTCCTTGAAATATTGTTGGAATTCATCTCATGTTACATTTAATCTTCAACACTTTTAACATTTTTGACTTCCTCCCACCATAGGGTAGCTTTCTCTCTCAAATAATAAATGGCCAAATGATCTTTAAGGTTACTTCTATATTCATAAACCTAAAAGTACTTGTTCATATTAATTAACCAAGCCTCAACCACTTCTTCGACTTCCCCATCAAAATTAGGTGGTTTGACTTTTCGAAACTCACCCTATAGTTCCACTTTTTGTTCCTTTATCTCTTGTTGATCGGACACATTACCAGATTCAACTTCATTATAATTTAAGTTCTTATTTCTTCGTTGTGAATGAATCCCTTCTATTCTATCATTAGTTTATCGTTGTCGTTCATTTTCTCCCTGAGTGTCCCTTTTAGGACTAGGTTGCACCACTTCTTGAGTCTGCTTGTCGAAAAGGCTTTTTAGTAACCTCTCCTATTCTTGCATCAGTCTTTCATTGTCACGCCTTACTCGAACCATTTCCTCCTGTAGCTTCTGCACTGTACTCAGTAGTATACTTGTTTGATGTTGTTGGTCCTCCAACAGTATACTAGTATGTTGGTGTTGGTCTACACTCAGCTATATCCACATTTTTGAATTTATTTCCGAATTGGTTTGGGGTGTAGGTTCCCTTTCATTCTGGGGTACTTGATGCGTCGATCCCCTTCTCATTTGTCTTTTCTACTTTCTGTGCCCAATTTTACATGCAATGATTATTGTTTAAGTGACCCTTTTGGGTCCTAGCATATGAACGTTTCTCTGATACCACTTGTAACATCAACATACATAAATAAATAAATAAAATATTTAATTTTACCCTTATTATTATGATTCCTTTCAATCTAAGAAAGGTTAACTATTTAACATTATCATGGATATTGTAATTATCGCTCTAATTACCATACACCTAAGTTATAAAGTTTGTATGGTCACATTCAAATTCTTATACCTGATTGTTTATCCCTATGATTAGGTGATTTCCGTATCAGATCTTCGTCCCTCAGCATTCTAACTTTATAGACTAAGTTAAGTTTACATTTTATATCTATGATAATGATTTTACCGCAGGACTAACATGCCTAAATTGTCAAGTTAATATTTCAGCCACAACAGTACATACGAAAGGAATTTATTAAAGGTTTTTTTGTTCTACCCCTGTCAGGTGTTAAATGATTTGGGATTTTTTATGATACGTTGTACTTTTAAAATCATCTCTGCATGGTTTATATTTCATTCTTGTGACATCTGTCAACCCTTTTCCCGTTGAATCCAAGGTATGATATCGACGGTTGGGATTCTTTGATACCGGTTTAGGGTATCGACCACCCCTCCAACCCTAACCTTCTTACTCACTCTACTCTCGTGAGGTTGGATGTGGCTACTCTGCAACCTCTCTATTGACATTGCTACGAATTCCTGGTTTCCTGCTTGCTCCTTCAACAAACTCGCTTTCCTTTCACCCTTTGGCCAGGTAATGAGACCAGTTCTCCATTTCTAGTATTTTAAGAGATGAATGTGTTGTCTATTCATCGTTTTTCTCTGCGTTTCAGGTTTCTGTTTAGTTACTTGTTTCTTTTTACTTAGTTGTCCAGTTATTACTCCGTTTAGCGGGTTCAATGTTAATTTTTGGTGTTTATGCTATTGTATCTTGGTTGTGAAGCCCTTGATGTGGCTCCTAGCTTTACGTTTTCCAGAGTCTGCTTTGACCCTTCAACTTTAGCAACCCCCTGTAAGTTGAAAAAAATCTATCAAACATTATTTTAGTCCTGTTCAAACATTCTCTGTCAATCTTTGAGTCAATCTGTCACTTTGTTGTGATTGTCCGCGCAGGGTTTCGACATCGGGCCACCTCGAACTTCATGGCTAAGGTAATACCTATGAACCCTATCTTAATGAAATCTTTTCCGGTAACTTTGATTTAGATATTGTTAATATTAAACCATAATACAATTTTGTTTCTATGCAGGTATTACTTCGGTTACTGTCAAGAAAATATTTCCATAAACAGTATTCATTTCATCTTCATAATGTCAATTTAATTTCGTGGTCACAGGTACATGGAATTTTGAGTTTGGTGGTTGACCCTAGATGCAAAACCACCCTTTATTTTCTCTCTAGATATTTCATGAGAACTCGTAGCATCTGCTATCATTTGTAACTTTTAGTGTTGTTTTCAAGTTTCTTTGTTTTGGTTAATTTACAATGGGCCTCGCCCTAGTTGAGGTTTGTATTATTTGTATAATTTCGCTCCTTTTAGATTGTTACTTTGGCCAAACCATCGACTCCAACTTGAGAAGGGTTTTTTTCTTGACTTGAAAAGATTTATATATATTTTTTTTTAAATTATATATCACATTGTTCTTTGTTATGGGTCTTGGTCTATTACCTTCATTTTTGGCGCAGAGCTAATTAATTTTAAGGTAGCTTCTCCTTTAGGGTTGTATATTGTTTTGTATTTGGAACTTCACATTTTGGTTTGGATATCCGTACTCGACTCTGTTTCAAGGTACCTTTATAATGTGTTAGTTTTTTATTGGTTATCTACATATTGTTTCTCCAGTCTCTTGTTTCGACATGATATGATTTTTACCTTTTTTCAATAAGATAATTTTGTTTATATTATGAGTTATTCTGAAGCTTCAACTCATAACCATAATTATTTTACAATGTTTTGGTATATATATATATATATATATATATATATCCTTCAGACAAAAGTATCATAAATATTATGGGAAAACTGATATTGTTTACTTAATTATGTTTTATGTTGGTGAATTTTCTATGCTCCAGTTAATAACGTAACTGATGTCTGGACCATCGAAAATTCTAAGTTAATTCTGTAACTCACTTGTCTGTTTACAACATAGAATAGTTAAAGGAAAATGACTTGTTCTGTCTAGGGTTTCTACCCTAGACTAAACTAAAAATTTTAAACCTTATAATAGTTTATGTATTTTATCTATGGTATGGTTTCTCCTTTTCTATTCTATAACCTACCTTCCCTTATACTAAAGAGAGTACCCTACCTCTAGGTATGAAAAATATATGTAAATCTTTACCAACATTTTATTAATCATGCCATTAATAAATATACACATATTTATATAATTCAATAAATATAGTTTTCCTATTATTTGACTGTAACAAACTCTTTAACCATATAAAATAATGATAAACACATTTTCTTATTTTGAAATTAAACATTATTTTCATTACCTGTAAAATAATCTATGGCTAAATAGAACTTTCATAGGCAGTTTTCCTAGTTCTTACTTTTGAAGCAAACTGTTTACTTATCTCACTTTGGAAATTGTTGATGATGTCCTCCCTACCATGAGAGAGCCTATTACATTCTTATCTCCTCCTGTGCTCCTCACTAGAGTAGGGATATTTAGCAGTAATTCTGGATGAGGGCTTAGGACTTCCAGTCCAGTACTATTTTCTTTTGAGACTTCAAGGATGTTCAGTTTCCACTAGTCACCACCAGCTCTGGATTAACTCTCCCCCTTTCTATCTGACTATTTTTCCTTCAGACACAGAACCACTTTTCCTCACTGGGATGTACCCTTTACCCTCAGAGGAAATGTAACTGTTTTAATTTCTTTTTCCCAACTACTCTAAGATCCCGGAATACTTTATCATCAGTATTTTATGGAAAACATTCATAAATTATATTCAAAACAAAATAACCATGTTCCTTCATTTAATCTCATTTAAAAAAATAAATGTATAATCTCCTTTTAAAACAAAATTAAAAAAATAGTTTGGAATTAATGTGTCACAGAATAATTTTAATTTTTTTGTTATTAATATTTTACATTTTTTTTATATAAAGATATTTATGAAGTTGATATAGACATAAATTAGTTAATATAGATATTCAAATAGTTTATTTAAATCATGTGTTAAAATATTTTTCAAAAGTATAAGGTTTAAACATATTAGTCACTTATTTTTTTTACTGATAATTAATTAATTAGTCACAATTAATTAGACATGCATAACATATTCCTTTTTATTTTATTATTATTTTATTATTATTTCTAATTATTTCACATTAAATTATATTAGATCATATGGACAATTACTTAAACATGCATAACATATTTCTTTTTATTTTTTTATTATTCTCTCTTAATATATATATATATATATATATATATATATATATATATATATTAAGAGAGACACCTATAAACTCTAAGTTGAGCATGGAAATACTTACACACCTTCATCACACTTACTGTAAAATAAGCCTTTTGGCTCGATAATAATATTGGATTTTTCCCACGACAAAGCTCTTGAAACTAGAGAGGAATAGATAGGCCAATAGGGAAGCGAGCATCATGGTATAGTTAGAGTGTCATTAAGGGAAAGTGTGTAGCCCCAATTGGTATTATTGATTGGATCCATGAGCCCTCAATTCAAAACTTAACTTATGTTATGATACATGTGGTATTTAATTTTTAAAATGGGCATTAATTTATTTATAAGTTGAATGAAAATGATCAAGAATATATAATTGTTAAAAGTTTGTTAGTGGTTAATTTTGTATAAAGTGATTGAATTATATTATTATAATGTCAAAATCTTGTTTAAAATGTAATGAAAATGATAAAGAATATATAATTGTTAAAATTTTCTTAGTGGTTAAGTTTGCATAAAGTGATTAAATTATATTATTATAATGTCAAAATCCTCCAAAACAAAATGTATTGAAAATGATAAAGAATATATAATTTTTAAAATTTTCTTAGTGGTTAAGTTTGTATAAAGTGATTGAATTATAATATTATAATGTCAAAATATTTTAGAATAAAATGTACTTATAATATTTATATATAAGAAATTACATGTAAGGTTTATTTTTCTAAGATATTTTATGACACAAAGGCCAATGAATGATATGAGATTAAGATGGGTTCCATGACATATGAAGAGTACACGAACAAGTTTTTGGTATTGTTGAGGTATATACCCTACCTTAAATATGAGAAGATAAAGGTCTAAAGGCTCATTAGTAGACTAAATTTACCATTTAAAGATAGGATTGAGTATGATTAGCCTCGGTCATTGGAGGAAGTTATCGAGAAGTTGAAGCATTGTTATGAGAATTTTAAGCACAAGTGTGATGCTAAGCAGGATGGAAAGGTAATGACAACCCTAAAGGAAATTAATTTAATAAGTGAGGAAAACCTCAGGATATAAGTGATAAGGAGAAGGTAGAACCTTATGAGAAGTTTAATGAAATTTACAAGGGACATGGATTTCAGCCTGAGCAATAGAAGAAGGATAATAGCAAGAAACATTTAAGGTGTTGGACTTGTGGTGAGAACATTTCTAGACAGAGTGTCCATTGCACCAAGGTGGCATACCTGATAGTTACATTGCTTAGGAGGCACAATCTGTTGGGGACGTTGGGAAGAGTATTCCTCGTTTTATGCAGCACTGGATAACAAGAAGGTTGATCATCAGACATCCATTATCGATATGTAAGCTAAGATTTGTGATCAAGTGGTTTCCATTTTGATTGATCCTGAAGCTAATTATAGTTATATCAATCCTAACCTTTTGGAAAAGTGTTTCCTGAATAAACAAGTGCACACAGAATCTTGGTTGGTGTAGCTAGCTAGAGGGAGCAAGAGAAGATTTTATCATTGGGTGAGATCTTGTGCATTTGAGTTGAATGGCAGGCCTACATAAACATATCTAAATGTTCTCCCTTTGGGATCATATAGTATAATTTTGGGCATGGATTGGTTGTTCATTCATAGGACTAAAGTGGATTTCTATTATAAGGATATTGAGTGTTCGTTGATGATGGGGAAATGAGAGTCTTGCAGGGGAAGAAGAACCCCACATCAGGGAGAATGGTTACAATGATGCAGACAAAACGTGGTTACAAGAAATCATGTTTATTGTTTGTACTGCATATTTCGAGTGACAAAGGGAAGGATGTTGAGGATGAGGAAGTCATGAAAAATATTAAAGCTATGGTGTAGTATACTCCTAGTAAAGTGGATGATGCCAGATCATTTATGGGACTAGTAGGCTATTACAGGTAGCTTATCAGGAACTTCTCAAGGATTGGCTACCATATTACATATTTGTATAGAAAAGGAAAGAATTTCGAATGGAATGAGGAGTGTGTAACTAGTTTTGAGTAGTTGAAGAATTTGCTCAAAAATACTCTGGTTTTGAAGATTGAAAATCCTAATAAGGAGTTTGTAGTTTGTACAGATGCTTGCATGGAAGTACTTTTTATAGTCTTGATGGAGGAAAGGAAATAGGTATGCTATGACTAAATGAATTTGAATGAGCATGAGAGGAACTATGTGAATTATGATCTTGAGTTGGAAATTGTCATTCATGCATTGAATATGTGGAGACAATATCTTCTTTATGAGTGATCATAGTGAGATAACGTATTTTTTTGTTGAAAAGTGTAGCTAGATTCGGTATTCATAATGACTTGTAATTATGAATTAATTTAATGAAGAGGAAAATATAATAAAATGAGTTTTGTAATTTTTGCCTCATGGGTTTCTTGAGAAAGGAGTTTTTACTATAGGTCAACGACTTCTTCTTGAAGTCTTTAGGGATGTGTCATCTTGTCATAAATGTAATTAGAGTCATGTATATGGAATCATGTTACACTTTTTAAAGGACACATTATTGATGTAAAATTTATTCTCCAAGACCTTGTCAAGAAGCTCCAAAAAAGTTGGCTCAAGTATGATGAAGATACTCATTGGTGAGGTTGACCTACCCACATGAGATCATGTCGGCCTAGAGCAAGAGACAATCACTATATAAGAATGAACTTCGGTCTCATTTTAACACAAATAATTCATACAAGTTTGAGATAGGAATGCGAGAGAAGGTTTTCAGTTTGATGCAAAGAAGGGAGGTTGTTCACGAAGGTAGAGAAACTCTATCTTGAGTCCAATAATATCAATCAAGTTCTATGATAGGTTTTTGAAGTTTAGGACTACAATTTAGTACAAAGGAAATATAGAAGTCATCTCAACAAAATATATCATTGTGATTGTGTTAATAAAAGATAATATTTATCTCTGTTTGAAGGAGCCATACCTACCTCACATGTTTCACATAGGCTAAGGGCTATCTCTATAAAGAACATTTATGCAATACAATGCATAATAAGGTGAGTAGGAAGCGAAGTTAGGAAGGTTGCAAGGAGTGCAATGGAATTTTCTTCGGTTATGGGTTAACTTATTTTGAATATCTCAGAAGAAGAATTGCTGCAAGAAAGGGTATATATGTCTTGGGATCAAGGGTACAACAAGAAGAACGAGGAAAAGTCTCTAGGAGGTCGAGGCTAGATTAAAGGAGAGTAGAAAAGGAGTTCACTGGTTAGGGCTAAGAACCGAGCTTTCCTAGTGCTAGTGGAAAGAAGTGTAGAAAGGAAGATCAATGTAAGGGGCCTAGTAGAGCAAGTGACAAGGGTCTTTGTCATGGTCTTGTTACTCGTTAGTGGAAGATATATAAGAATAATTTTGATTGGGGTTTCGTCTCTAAGAGGGAGAGATTTTGGCTTTGGCTTGAAATCCTAAACATTATGTCTCTTTTGCAATTGATAATTGACTTGATGAAGAAAATAATAATATAATGAACATAAGATATAAGTGAAATAAGTATTATGAAATCACAAGTAATTATCAATAAGAGAATTTTTTAATAAAATCCCTAATTTCTCATATTTTACCAACCCAATATAAATGTAAGATAAGCTAGATGGTTGGCTACCCTTAGTGAATTTGGCTTTGAGATCAGATACATGAAGAGTAATGAGAACAAGGTTGTAGATGCCTAAGTAGGAGAGTGCAGGTGAATCATATTTTAGTTGTGAGCTCTTATGGGACATTTTTATGGGATCAGATATTGCATGTAGGGAAGAACGATGAGAGGTATCAATAATTGAAGTAGATATTTCATTATAAGGGTGAAGGTGATAGGGATGATGATTATCACTTCACATAAAATGTCCTAGACAAATTATCAAACATGATTTATGTCTCAGATGGAAGTGAGCTCATGAATCTTATATTAAGGCAGTTTAATGTCAAGCTATATTCAGGTCACCCAGTATACCAGAAAACATTGATAGTTGTTAAGAAGCTCTATCATTGGAGTAACTTGAAGAAAGAGGTGGCTTAGTTTGTTGTGAATTTATTGTACTATCAATGGGTGAAAGAAGAGTTTAATCATCCAACTAGTGTATTGGAGCCTATTCTGATTCCATAATGGGAATGTGAGTCATTTTCATGGACTTCATTAAAGGTTTACCGAGGACATTGAGACAACATGATTCCATCAAGGCTTTGGTTGACAAGTTGAGCAAGGTAACCCACTTCATTGGAGTGAACTCTACAATTTCATCTAGTGAGGTATCTCAGATATTCACAAGGGATATAGTGAGGTTGCATGGTGTTCCCAAGAATATTATATCAAATAGAGATGCCAATTTAACTTCCATGTTTTGGAAGGAGTCCTTAGTAGGCTTAGGGATATAGTTAGCTTTCAATACGACTTATCATCCATAGACATAGGTGTTTCCATTATGGTGTACATAGATCTAGCTAGTTGATGTTGCCATTGGTTCATTGTGGCAACTAGATCATGTTGGAATTAATGTAAACTCCGTGTAGCCTAGTTGATGTATATATGCCTTCATTATAGCATGGTTGTGTCTAGTTAAGCTGGCATTGGCATTATTGTGTTGCCATTTATTTCAACAGTATAACATCACTAATTATGGTCATATGATGGCATTGTTTGATTTTTTATGCTGCTATATGTGGATGATGTAGATCTACATGTGATGGAGATGATGGTTGGAATAGTAGTTGAGTTGGTAACTAGGTATTCATCTAAGTCTTCATGGTTATGCTCATGGAGATGACTTCTTGCAGTGATGGTTTGGAGTCATGATGGTGATGGTTTTTTAGATGTGCTATAGAGGTTTGTTAGAGGTAGTTGAGTTGGTAACTAGGTATTCATCTAAGTCTTCATGGTTATGCTCATGGAGATGACTTCTTGCAGTGATGGTTTGGAGTCATGATGGTGATGTTTTTTCAGATGTGCTATAGAGGTTTTTTAGAGGTGTTGCATCTTATACAAATGGTTTTTGGAGAGTGGAGGACTTGGTGGCACTCTTGCCAACTTTGTTTGTTGGAATTTTAGGTCAATTTGGAAGTGAAACTTAGGATACATGTTTGATCCACTTGAAGATGTGTTAGAGGCTATGAAAGAAGTTTGAAGGCTTGTACAGGAGATGGAGAAGGTGATCAATAAGCTGGCAGGGGTTCTGGAGTAAATTTCATTGTTTTTCCTTATATTCTTCCCCATTTTATCCCATGGAGGCTTATCCATGCGACTGAAAGTCTCTAGTCATTGCGAGACATGCAAGTGCAAGCGAATGAAGGTTCCATTTGAGTTTATCCAGTATTATGTATGTGACTGAGGTTTTTCATGAAAATTTATCTGCATTCCTCACGCAAACTGGATGGAAATTGGCATGGAAATTCCCAAAGGCTTATAAAATGAGTTGAAAAGGTCATATATGGTTTGAAAATGTCATCCAATGATGTGAACCTATTTACTACACATGTAGTGGTGTTAGTGGATTGATTTGGTCCAATTTTTGTACCTTTGATCCGAGCCCAAAGGTCAAGTTTTCCCTTCATGTTTTATATTTTAGATTTTGGAGTTGGTTGATTTTAGGTTGAGCATGGGAGTAAATGAATGAAGGATGCACACAAATGGAATGCTTCAAAATCAATTGAGAGTGTATAACCGTCAGTTGACTAGTCTAAATTGCTGCATAGTGATCATATTTGAATCATGATGAAAAATAGATCATATTTACAACTACTGGAGCATAGATTGTGTCGAGAAAACTGTTGATTCCTGAGATTTTTATTGCCGGTGATTTGTTTTTCATATTTGATGCATAGATTTGATCCACTATTTTCAAATTTTGATTATGATTTGTAGAGAGTCTAGTTGTTGAGAGCATGATTGTAAATTTGAATTCTTGTTGATTAGAGCGTCTTGGAACTAGTTTGAAAATAAATGAAATGAGGTCCACATAGTGTTGAGGAGCAGTGACTTCATGAGAGAGGAGTGGTGATTTCGAAGCTTAAACGAAAGGAATAGTTTCTCCATCCAATCAAATTTGGTTAATCCAATCAGATTTGGGAAAGGATCGTTGATCGTTGTGGCCTTGAACAGATGGTAGTCTGTAGATCCGTGTGAGAAATTAATCTTTTGTGCTGATCAGTATATGATTATCTTGTTGATTAGTGTTCGCCTATTATGTATGAGGTCGATTCTTAAGCCCGATCAGAGTCATCTAGATATCACTACAAGGAAAAGACCCTCTAGCGGATGTTTTTGAGGAACCCCTTATAAAAATACCCCAGACATCCGTTTCTAGCGGAGGTTCCTAGAGGAGGTTGGCCGGCGGAGGTTTTTACGGATGCATTTTGTTCGGTGCTCTTATCACTGCAAAACGCACCGGTGCGTTCAAGACGACATAGCATTGGTGCAGTTAAAAAATTGGCATACCGGACACCGTGCGCTCTATACACACCAGCTCAGTGCGTTGCAATTCTATAAAGTACCAGTACTTTACATAGCCTTTGCATTGGTGCTTCATAAAAAATGCGCTAAAACTGACACCACCCGGGTCGCCAACGCACCAGGCCGCCCTGAAATCCCCACGCACTGGCCACAGGGTTAAATAAATAAAAAATTACAGCCAAAAAACCACACAAAACATAGGCACACCGGGAACTGTGCACTCCTAACACTCTCGCGCTTCCGAAAACATGTGCGAAAACAGATACTACTCGATGTGGAATCAATCAAATGCACCGCGGTATCCATAAAACGTGCACACCAATAGATGGTTAAATAACAAAAATTACGGCAAAAAACCGCATAAAACATTGGCACACCGGAAACTGTGCACTTTGTACACACCCGCCCGGTGCCTTTTATTAAGGAATAGCACTAGTGCGTGTCAACTCATTAGCACCGGTGTCTCATAAAAAGTGCACAGAACAGAAACCTCCTGGGGCGGAATGAGAGAAACGCACTAGGGCCCCATAAATTCCACGCGTTGAAAAAGGGTTAAAAAACAAAATTACACCCAAAAAACCACACAAATCATTGGTTCAATAGAAAATGTTCCCAGTGCATCTTATTACTGTAGAGCACCGGTACATTACTACTAAGCCACCCTGATGTCTCATAAAAATCGTGCGGAATAGAAATCGCCCGGTGCTAAATGACTGAAATGCACCGGGGCCCTATTAATACCGTGCAGCGGAAAAGGGTTTAAAAAAAACAAAATTATGGCCAAAAAACCACACAAATCATTGGTTCACTAGACAGCGTTGCTGGTGCATCTTATTACTGTAGAGCATTAGTGCATTACTGCTAAGCAGCCCCAGTGTCTCATAAAAAGCGCGCGGAACAGAAACTACTTGGTGCGGAATGACCGAAACACACTAGGGCCCCATTAATGCCACGCACAGGAAAAGTGTTAAGAAAAAAAAATTACGGCCAAAAAACTGCACAAATGGTTGGTTCACCAGACAACATGCTCGGTGCATCTTATTATTGTAAAGCACCGATGCATTACCGCTACATCGCCTCGGTGCCTTCTAAATGTGCGTGAAAACAGAAACTGTCGGGGGCGGCATAGGGAAAACACACTGGTATGCAAATAAAAACCCCGCACACCGGAAGAGGGTTAAATAAAAATAAAAAATTACAGCAAAAAAACTACATCTTTCACTTTTGTCAATGCTACAGAGCTCTCAAGCATTGCTGCAAGTTATCCTTGTTTGAGCTGCACTGACATCCGTGCTCCCATTGCACTTATTGCACGCACTGCTGCTGTGCATTGCCACCAATCTCCAGCTTGAATTTTATAAAACAGTGGACAAATTTTCTTTTGAAAATTGTACAGCCAATATGCCTCCTCGACGGGTAAATGTACAGGTATTTTTCTTTTTTTTTCCATAATTAAACCTTGTGATTAAATTTAATAAAATAATTAACCATTATATATATATATATATATATATTTGTCACATGGTGCGCTCGAGCCATTCGGCTCGCACCAGTTTGCGGTGCTACCTATAAATTTAAAGGCCACACCACAACCGGTGCTAATGGTATCCACACTGGTTCTGGTTCGGTACTTCCAGGCGCACCATGTCATTTTAAAAAAAATTAAAAACTACGGTGTGGTCGTTTACTAGGCCGCACCGTTGACAATGTGGTATCACGGCAACACGGTGCGTTGACGAAATTATACGACCACGTTGGTCGTATTTTCAATGCACCGAGCTTCGTAATTCGACATTGTCAACGGTTTAGTGATAGCTTCGGTGCTAAGGGCATCCGCACCGATTCGGCCCGGATTCAAAGGCACTCTTGTGTTATTTAGAATTTCTTTAAAAATAGCGGTGTTGTCGGCTACCTGGCTGCAGATTTGACCTGGTTCAATTGTGGTGGAGTGGTGTGTTGGTTAAATTAGTATAGAGTCAGACGGTTATTTTTTGTGGTAACACGGTTATAATTTTGGCCTAGGTCAATGATGCGACCTCTCGTCGAAGGCGATTAATGACCCTATGGTGCTTTAGGAGGTATGCGGCTTAGTTATAAGCACGAGCGGATAATGAAGTCGGCACAAACTCTAACACCGCACATAGTGAACGATGTGCTAATTTTTTTTTCTGGAGCACCGCTTTCGGTGTGGTCCATATCGTGAGGTGCATTGTATTCGGTGCGCTATGTGGTGTGATGCACTGGAACCGGTGCGTGACTGTGTTTTTGGCGCATCAAATCTTGTTTTATTTATTTAAAAATAAATAAATATATACTTATATTTGTAAATACATGTGTCATTTAATAAAAAAATTGTGTTTAATATGTCAATCATTCAGAGACGTGAAAAGAGAGAAGAGGGGCAACAACAACAACAACAACAGGCGGAACAGTATAACATGGTTCGCCTGTGGGAGGCAAGGGAGAGGGAGAGAGATGCGTACCCTCGCCTTATTACAACAGCGACGCAGGGGCTCCTTAGGCAGGTAGGCCTCCTCAAGTTTTATGAGGAGGCTACTTCCCTAAAGTCCCATAGTTTGTTTTTGAGACATCTTATCCGAAGGTGGAATGCCCAGCAACAGGCTTTATGGGTTTGTATCAACCAGTGGTACACGCCCACTAAGGAGAATGTATATTTTATTACAGGGCTATCGAGGAGAGGGGTGGATTTTCCCTCATTCCCCGAGGTTCCAGTTGGCTGTGTGGCAGGGAGTCAGTTAGTTTACTCCCAGAGATACATTGGAGAAAATTTATTATCTCCTGCAGAGTTTCAGGTCGCTGGAAGGCAGTTACGTATTGGTGCGTTTGGTCATGAGGAGGTCCAGTGTCTCTCACTTATCATTTCGACCATTTCGCACAACACCAGTGACGGGAAACACATTAGTTGCCAGCTTTTATATTAGTTGATTCTTTACTACAACAACCACGACTTGTCAGGTGGTCTGCCATTTTTTTGCGGCAGTTATGTACAACATTAGATAGATGTCGTGCTCATGCATAAGGGAGGGTCAACTTCCCTTTTGCTTCAGAGATTTTATTTTTTATTTTTTGAGAGTTTTCCAAAGACGAGGCCTTATTTTCTTCGGCAGCCTCGTAGGCCAATTACTGAGGCACGTATGCACATGTGGGGGCAGATGATGCCCAAGAGGGAGGAGACTCTTTTTCCAGCGAGGATATCAGATGATGCACTGGAGTTGCTAGCCAGTATTGATGAGCATCCCTTCATTTTGGTCCCCTGTCCTTATGTGGGGTTGGATTGGTGAGGGTGTGCCAACATCCTCTTCACAGCTGATGAGCCGCCAGATGATAGAGGTAATATTACTGTTTTATTTAAATTTATTCTAACATGTTCTTTAACTTGTTTTTATTAAATTGTGTAATAAAATCCTCTAATTATTGTTGTGTACTTGTATATATTTTGAAGACATTGGCTCTTTTGATGGCGAGGAGATTCTGCCACCACCACCCGATCTAGGGGTGGATCCTCATGATGAGGATGATGGCATGCCAAATATTTCTAAGGATCATCAGGAGGCCGGTCCAGATCAGAGACCTACTCCTGCTGGTGCGCCGGTGCGCGGTCGACGTCTTAGTGATGCTAGATACAGGATGGAGTTGGGTGACCAACTCATTGCATTGATTGTTAAGGCGGGCATCAAGCCTGCTGATTTCAGAGACACAGAGGCCGATGGTAGGCTAACATGGATGTGGAGAGGCATGTTGCGTGACATGTACAGCCTGATGTGGCATGTCGTAGGAGTTATGACAACTTTTACACGACTGACGAGGACTATTGCACGTTACGATCGAGCTGCAAAACATGATGGATAGTCTACGAGGCACAACGTACCATCATCTCATGATTGTTCACAGCCTCGCGCCACGCCAAATTTGCATGAGCCTCCACTAGCATCTACTAGCAGTCATCATGGAGATGAGGCTGGACCATCGACCACTTGTACTTATATTGATGTTGTACTACCACTAGCTGATCCATGACATTTATATTAAAATTGTATATTTTTAACATTATTCAGTTATATATATATGTGTGTGTGTGTGTGTGTGTGTGTGTGTGTGTGTGTGTGTATATATATATATATGGTCCATGTATTTTATGTTCATGTTGCAGTTGTACTTAATTTACATGTTGGTGATCATCATGATGTGTATGTTGTTAGGTCATGTTAGATATGTTCATTTAATGTGCAGCTTGTAGATAGATGTGTATGTGATAGCATGAGATGTATATTTGATGTTTGTGTTGTACCGATGATGTTAATATATAATGTTAATTGTGTTTTGTTAGATGATCATGATCACGATGATGCAGTTAGCGATTTTGAATGTGTTTTTTAGTCAAATATGATGTTTGTACGATGGTTATCATGAATGTGATGTTTATTAATTAATTTAATACCAAATGATCATGATATTGTAAATTTGTAATATTTGTATTTCTAATTGTATTTAAAATTCTAAAATTGTAATTGTAATGGTATATATGTGAATTTCTAAAATTGTAATTGTAATTGTAATTTTTAAAATTGTAAAATTGTAATTGTAATTTTTAAAATTGTAAAATTGTAATTGTAATTGTAATTTTTTAATTTGTAAAATTGTAATTGTATATATGTAAAATTCTAAAATTGTAATTGTAATTGTAATTGTACGTGAAATTGTAAAATTGTAATTGTAATTGTATGTAAAATATTTGTAAAATTTTAATTGTATTAATGTGAAATGAATTTATTAAAATTTTTAAATTTGTAAATTTGTAAATTTTAAATAATTGTAAAATAATAAATCTAGAATAATATGATTTATTGTAACATAATCAAGTTTAGAAAATAATGCAAATAAATTCATGTACTTTAGAATTATAATTATTTTATTATGATCTTAGATACAAAAAAAAGAATTAATTTATATAATATGCCATTGTTTTCAAGATCAACATGATACAAAATTATCAAGTGAATTATTTATTTTAACATTAACACAATGCAAACTACCAATTAATTCAAAATACATATTATATTAATATTTCGAAAAACCCATCTTAAAAAGTATAAATATTGATGAAATAACACATGTACCATATCACTCTTGGTTCTCATTATCACCCTCATTATCTTCTAGCTCACATGGCATGATAACACTATTGTTCTCAAAAATATTTTTTGATCTAGGGTCATGTGTCAATACGAACCACCAATCCCTATCCAACACATCTAGGTAAAAAAAAACCTGGTTGCAGTGTTTAGGGAAAACACAGGGCTCCTTAGCTTCATCCCACATCTTTCTAGAGTTGATACATATCAGTATACTATTGCGATCTTCCTTTACATTATTCTGATCAAAGTTGTCCCACCACTTGCACCTAAAAATAACACATTGGAAAGAAGAAAAATCCACTTCAATGATCTCTTGTATCTTTTCGATGTAACCTAACATCCTTCGTACTAGTTGTCGATCACGGTGGCTAGATCGATTAGATTGATCGAACTCGACTTCCACTCCAAAATATTTTGTAATGTTTCCAGCATCGGCATTTTCTGTACGAAAATGGTGTCCATATGCCCACATAGATGGGAACAAATGTACCTATTATAAAAAAGTTAAAAAAATCATAGTGTCATGTGTCTTATAAATAATAATCCAACAATAGTTAAAATATGAAATGTAGATGTCTTAATATAAGTTTAAAATTTACATATAAATTAAAAATATTATTACCGAGTTGTTGCACCCAATCCCTATGTTTAGCGCATCCTCTTCAGCACGGGGGTAACGACCGATAGGACCATATTTCTCTCTGACTTGGTCAACAACCCAAATGTTGGGGCATATTTTTGGCATATTTTATTTTAAATGATCGAGATAAGGCACACTTCTACAATTCAACCATCTGAATTCTTTCCTGTCAGTATCCCATTTCATCCTGTTTTGTTCATACAATGCGACCCGCGGTTGTGTCGCTTCAAAATTGTAAAGAATGAATTTATTGATTTCTTCAATTTCTGCATTCGCTGATGAAATCAAACCAAAATTATATAGTACTTAGAGATCGAAATATATATTATGTAGAAGTTCAACATGAATATTAATTAATTTTTGTAAATTTGAAAAATTATAAGTCGCTTACTCTTTATCAAGCACTTTTTTCCACTCGTTTGGAGCAACTCTCCTTCTCTTTTTTATTCATCCATTTGATCGTCCCAAATCACCACACTTGGTCTATTTTTTATCTTCTTGATGTACTCACTGGAATAGTAGAAAGAATCATACGATACGTACCCCTTTGCCATAGAACCCTCAGGTTTTTCCCTTTGTCGAACAAAACCTTTCAATTTCTTCATGTACCTCTCTAAGAAGAACATCCAACGACAAGAAACAACCCCAAATAATTCAACCTTATCTACCATGGATTAGAAGATGAACATGTAAGTCCATGAAACTCGTCGACATTTCCTTCTCAAACATACAAACAATCTCAACTATCTCTTGACGCCACCGTGGAATGTTAGCCACATGAATCTCCCTTGACGTGATCCAACGTACAAGTGTAGATAATTTAGATATGGCACATCCTAGGTCTTGATGGAATTCATGTTTCACACACCCATGCACAAATAAAGGATAATGACACTACAAAGTTATAAACATGTGCAATAATATACAAAATTAGTTATGTTTTATGATCCCCGCATGGGATAAAATTTATTAATATAAAAAATAATAAAATCATGCTTTTGACATTATATGTACTCTTAGAAGATTCAAATTTTCATGTGATTTCAACCCCAAAAAATGGTCATCCACGGTGAAGAAATGTTGTAGTGAAGACCCGTATGAAGTTGGCACCCTCACATCCATTATAACTTCCTTTACGAAAGATATATCATCTTTTTTTTAAATCCATGGGATATCACCTTCTTTGAAAAACCATGAATTAGAGGGACCAGCGCCTGCCTCTGATCTCGTACTTTCTAATCGTCTTGGCCAATATTTATTTTTAGTTTTTGAAGTAATAAGATCTTTCCTAACAACCAATGTGTCACTTTGTTTCGATGATATGTGCCTCCATAAAGAAGATGAAAGATTTTTAAATATATGCATGGGATCTAATAAGTGGGCAATCTTAAGATGCTCCCAATATGGGAGGTCATAAAAGATAGATTTCCTTTTCATCCCAATGGGAAATTTCTCAGCATAGGTGTTGAAGAAATATGGATTATCGAACTTAGGCTTCCCATTTGAATCGAACATTTCTATGAACTCCTTCTCCTTCTCTCTCTCATATGCTCTAAGCCATTCAGCTGGTGTCATTATTGGAGGCCTTTGGGTTCTCTCTCGTTTACCATTGAACGCGGATGCTGCTCTTCTGTAAGGGTGTTGTTCTGGTAGGAATATCCTGGAGAAATCATACATTGGCTTTCGTAGGTCCTTGGACCATCTAGCTTTCAGAGAAGGTCCACAACATTTACATCCAAAATACCCATTTGTTACAAGACCTACGAGATTATATTTGTATACATTAATTAATATGCATGGCACGTTAAATAATATCATGAAGATCAGAACAAATATTATTACAATGAATTAAATCACTAATATGTGAAAGAATATTGTTACATTATATATAAACAAATCAATAAATTAAACATGTAATTTACCAGAGAAAACTCCTAAGCCTGGATAATCATGTGTCGTGTAAGCACATATGCCATACAATGTAAAAATCCTCTCTGTTGTGATGGATCTTGATACATCGTATACATTTATCCCATCCCATAATTCCTTCAATTCATCTACCAATGGTTGTAAGTAGACATCCATATTCTTGACTTGTCTTCTACCAGGGACTATGAGAGCCAACATAAGATGTTCATTCTTCACGGACAACCATGGGGGGATATTTTTATTGATCACTACTACAGGCCAAAAATAATATTTGGTGTTTTGGAGGGAATATGGGTTTACGACATCCATGGCTATGCTAAGTCGTAGACTTCGTACTTCATTCTTGAATTTTTCGGGGCATGTATTCTCTATATGCTTCATGGCTATTGAATCAGTTGGGATTCGCATAAGTCCCAACTCACTTCTGTGTGAGGCATGCCATCCCAGCAACATAGCTAATTCTTTGCAATGAAAGAGCCTTTGAATCCTTGGGATTATAGGCATGTGCCTCAATATCTTAAAAGGAGGACCAGTACGTGATTTACCCTTATTTTTTGATTTATCATACCTGTCATGCCCACGTTTCGGACACATCTCTTTATCTGCATATTCTCCTCTATATAGAATAAAATCATTTGGACATGCATGATATGATATGTACTCAATAGCCAACATTTTCAATAATTTCTTTGCCTCTTCGCAGCTACCGGGCAAGACATTATCACTCAGAAGAACCTTTTCTTTGAATAACCTATAGTTGGTGATCATCCAAAAATATATTAATATTAAATGTACATTAATGTTGATATAATTATTAATGTTCATAAAATTTAACATTTGTAATGTTCATTATAGTGTACTGATTATATTTCAAATTTATATAAGGGGATTACTTTATGGTAACTTACGTCAAAATTTCTGACAAACATGCATTTGACAAACCAAAATTTTCTTTCAAGTTGTACAATAAAATTATTGTCCCCAACTGGGTAGAATTTGACTCACCGACAGGTGCAAAGAGAGGGGTGGTGGAAGCAAATTTAAGGCTTTTGAAAAAGGTGTCAACGATATGAGCATCATCCCTTGCTAATCATCATTTTGGAATGCATCTAACAACATTGTCTGCATGGCAATCATATCCCTTAAGTAATCATCCATACCAACCTCTATTTGATTACCCCCATTGCCAGCTTGTGAAGAACTACTATTACTGTAGTTATTCCTAATTAGTGAATCTAGACGTAGTGGGAATTGAATCAGTGGTTGATTCAACCATTCTTGGTATTGTTCCTCTCTGATTTTTTCTCTTAATTCAGTCTTCTCTCGATTTTACATTGTCGTGGGGTGCAACGGAAGATGGTAGGTAGGTCGTTCATCATCACTAGAATCCTAATAATTTAAAAAAAAATTGAACATGATTAGTACAAAATACATGATATCAATTAGTAGCCACGTTGACAATATTGCATGATTATAAATTGGTTTGACGTTGAAATAATTACATATTAATCAATATATATACCAAACAATTATAATTATAATTACCATCATTGTCTTGGGATTGTGGCTAAAGATGCAATATTGTTACAATTGGCAAGGTGAAGTGGTTGTCCATTTTCATCTACCAAATGCGCCTTGCAGTATGCAGCTCCTAATAAAAACTTCTTACTTTTTGGAGCAGTTTGAATATTTTGTGCATCTGAACTTGATGTTGAATTTGTATGAACCTGAAAATTTGTATACATTATAAATTTAATTAAGTTGTGTGTGATTGACTAAATGGATAAAAAACATATATAAATTCAATTAGATAGTGAAAAAATAAAACAAATATGAAGTAAATATTACGTCTCCACATGGATAGGGAGAACTTTGTGATGGACTTTGAGAAATATTATGGAACGTGATGGATTTTGAATAATTTTCCATTCCATATAATATATGATATTTTCTCCCTGCATTTGAGCAAAACAACAACAAATTTTGATGCACAAACTTAAATGTCATTCTGATGCGTAATGTACAGATAACCGCACCAATGAGTTTTTTTATTTTGCGCACCGGTGCCATTTTATAACACGACGCATTGGTGTGGTTAAATTAAAGGATGCACCGATAAATGAATAACCACAAATAAAAAAAGCGCAACACTATTTTATTTAAGTGGAAAAAAAGCGGTAAATTGAAAAATGGGTGGAAAAATATTTTTGAAAATCTAATTTCATAAAACATTTCTTTAAATATTAAACACTTTTCATTATTTCACTTTTTTGCAAAAAATTTCAGCGAGAGATTTGCAGGATACATACCTGGAGCAAACAGAGCATGAGAGCATTGTGGAGCAGGAAAATACATTCGAACAAAAGTACTCCGACAATCAGAATTCCAAACCTCTAGTTAGTCAAACCCTGTACCATATAATTTCAAACAATGTGAGTAAGTTTATTGTTTTTTTGTAATTTTTTCTGCAATTTTTTTTATGCAGTGAAATAAGAAATCAAAGTCTATTGTTTTTTTTTTACTTTTTTCTGTAGTTTTTTTTATGAAATAAAATAACAAAATCAAATATTATTGTTTTCTTAAATTTTTTTCTGCAGTTTTTTTTTTTTACCTTTTCTGCAGTTTTCAAAAACAAAAATAAAAAAGAAATCCATTTTTACAAACAAAACCCTAGATTCTTTTTGTTTCTGCCCTTTCTTCTCCTCTTTCTTTTCAATTTAGATTTATAGGGTTTGTATAGTCATAAGACATCCAACCCACAAGACGACTTGCATATTCGGATCCCAATCCATGTTGGCCCTTGCATCATTCTTAAAAAAATACAGATTTTTTTTTGTCGGTGTGCCCTGCGTAACATAACGCATTGGTGCGCTCAGTTATAGCAGCGCACCGTGAAATTACAGTGATAATTTTTTTTTTTATCAGTGTGCCATATGTAACATATGGCACCAATGCACTATTGCATTATGGTGCACCGCAAACGTGTTGTTTTGCAAAAAAAAAAACATTTTAGAAACAAACCCTACATTCTTTTTGTTTCTACCCTTTCTTCTCCCACTTTCTGTGATTTCAGAATTAGGGCTTTTAAATTTATATTTATAGGATTTGTATTGCTAAATATAATCCTAAGACATCCAACCAACTGGAGGACTTGCATAGTCGGATTCCAATCCATGTTGGCCCTTGTGTCAATCTTAAAAAAATAGACTTTTTTTTCGTCGATGCGTCATGCGTAACATAGCGCACCAGTGCGCTCGGTTACAGCAGTGTACCACGAAGTACAGTGATAAAAAATTAAAAAAATAAAACATGTTTTTATCAGTGCACCATATGTAACATATGGCACCAGTGCACTATTGCATTAGGGCACACCACAAATGTGCCATTTTGCAAAAAAAACCGTTTTAGAAACAAACCCTACATTCTTTTTATTTATGCCCTTTCTTCTCCCACTTTCTGTGATTTCCGAATTAGGACTTTCAAATTTATATTTATAGGGTTTGTATTGCTAAATATAAGCCTAAGACATCCAACCAATGAGAGGACTTGCATAGTCTGATCCCAATCCACGTCGGCCCTTGCGTAAACTAAAAAAAAAAAAAAAAAAATTGTTGGTGCGCCCTCTTCGAAATAGTGCACCGGTCCGCTCTGTTCTCCCAGCACACTATGCAAGTACTGTGATAAAATTTAGAAAAAAAAAATTATTTTTTCAGTGCGCCATTTGTAAAATATGTAGTCGGTGCGCTATTTCATTATGGCACACCATAAACCTTCTATTTCGAAAAAAAAAATTCAAAAGATACAAACCTTACATTCTTTTTGTTTCTCCCCTTTATTCTTCCCCTTTCTGTGATTTCAGAATTAGGGATTTTCAGTTTAGATTTATAGGGTTTGTACTGCTAAATATAGACCTATGACATCCAACTGACGGGACGATTAGCATAGTTGGATCCCAATCCATGTGGGCTCTAGCATGAATTTAAAAAAAAACATATTTTTTTATCGGTGCGCCTAGATTAACTTAGTGCATCGGTGCTATTTATTTTAAAAGCACACCCTAAAATGTAATGTGATAAAAAATTAATTTTTTTTTTTATCGGTGTGTCATATATAAAACATGGCACCGATTTCTGCTAAAAAATTAACACTGGACAATTTATATTATTTGATCACGGTTAACCGGTGCGGTCATTGAGATGTAACTCATCGGTGCTCCTTGTTGACATAGAGCACCATACATTCTATTATACTATTATGGCAGTGTGTTTGGAAGAGAGACATGCACCGGCGTCAGTGTGAAAACCATGAATGGCGCACCATTTTTTTGAGATTTTTTTTTTTACTTGAAAAGTTGAAAATGTATTTATAAATATATTATTGAATGACATGCTACAGGTTTGAGATTGATAAAGAAATGAGTGACAAGAGATCAAGTAACAAAAATACTGATAACACATCAAGAAAAGCAAAAAAGGCAAGTTCTTTGTAAATTTTTTACAAAAAAATTATTTTTGAGCTATATATAAGTTTAAATAATATGTATTGTTTACTGTGTATCATGCAGAGCCATAAAATGATGAAGCTCGATAAGATTATTTCTGATCTAGGACCAGAAGAGAGTAAAATCTTGATGGAAAAATTGCAAAAGGATGAGTCAGGTGAATGAAAAAATACTATCGATCCAATATGAATTTCTTTTTTTAGTTTTCATTAATAATATAATTAAAATTATTAGATAACATGTGTGAAAAAGTATATTAATTCACATCTATTTAATGTTCTACAGGGACCAACAACTCAGAAAAGGAATTTTGTTCTAAGAAAAGAAAAAAAATAGAACATGCAAATGAAAATGAATTGGTCCTTAGCTCATCTGGAGTGGTGCTGGAGGTTAATGAAAGGGGGAAAGAATTTTACAAAAGTTTGAGGGATCTAT
The DNA here is from genome assembly GCA_034641835.2 of Pinus albicaulis. Taxonomy (NCBI): domain Eukaryota; kingdom Viridiplantae; phylum Streptophyta; class Pinopsida; order Pinales; family Pinaceae; genus Pinus; species Pinus albicaulis. The sequence goes on along the minus strand of CM076574.1, from coordinate 1,050,776,266 downwards.
TGGAATGAATGTATAGACGTTCTTTCCACTTACAATAAAAAAAAAATCCAATGATTCCAAGAACCAAATTTTATGTAAACTACAAGAAGAGTTTCCAGAGAATTGGTCAGTGAGACATGTCAGAATTTTAATAGAAAAAACGTACAAAAAAAAAAAAAAGAATGAAAAAAGTAATATTCCTTTAGATGTTTGTCTAGAATTATTTATAAATATCACTTTTGTTATACTTACTTTTCATATATCAATATAAAAATTAAATGGTTTATTGTCATGTTACATTTTCAGGAAGATTATGAAAATCTCAAAAGATGAAGGAGCTCATATCAGAAATATGCCAGTAGGAATGTCCAAAAAGGTGTACAAGGAGATTGTCAAAGAAATGGACAAAATTGCATCAGTGGAGGAGCCATCTCAACAACAACTTGATTCAAATGTAATATGTAATAATTGATTTTTTTGATCATTAGGTAAAATAAATAAATAATTTAGCATTAAATATTAATTTTCAAGTATTTTCTTGCAGAAAAGAAAAGAAAATGGAACCCATTCATCACATAAAACAGGATGACAATGAAGAAAAGGATTGATATCTAAGTTTGTGAGCAATTGTTACTTCCTTATAACAACTTAACTAGATTTCATTTTTGTATTTTTTAAGTTGTTTTACAAAAATCATCATTGAATTTCTTCAAACAGGTGCTAACATACAAAGAAGAACCGTTAGAGGAATTGATTGAAATTGGGTTAAATATGGGTTGTGCTTATATGTTGGCATATCAGAACTTAATTGTGGAATTTGTAAGCATCTATCAATCTTGTTTTACTTAGCTCCATCTATAATTAATAGAAAAAATAAATATTTTATATTAAATATATGATTTGTTATGGGGTGTATAACTTGCATGAAACAAAGTATGGCACTGCGTCAACAGATCAAATCTTGAAAGATGGAATGCTACATGGTTTTGAAAGAATGTGTATAGTTTATGAGTCAATTGTTGCATTGGTATGTCATCTCTTTTCGATTTACATTGATGTATATTATTTAATATTGCAATTTTCATTATTCTCACCAATGTATATACACTCATTACAGTTTATTTTTATGTTTCTTGATGGAAGGTGAAGAAGAAGAAGAAAAAAATCAACACTGTGAACAAAACATTTCTTAAAATAACCCAAGTCATGGAAGTACCTCTAGCAATGACAGCAGTTCAAGCAAAGAATGATGATCACTATGTTTGGATATAAAAGCAAGGCGTTGTATTTTTTGAAAAATTTCTGTGAAATCAGACATTTTCTTTAATGTAATGGAAATAGTATCCCAATTGAAAGATAAAGGGATACCAATAACTGTCCCATTTTGTATGAAAAAGAATATATATATATATATATATATATATATATATATATATATATATATAAATGCTTTAATTTATTCTATTGTGTTCTCTACTGTCGCTATTGCGTTCTCCATTGTTGTTCTCAAATGCACTAATAAAAATTTAATCCATATGAATATTGTTATAAGATATATATGTGTCGAATTTTGATAAATAATGAATTTTAAAAAACCACAATAATTTTGATATGATATAACAAATTAATCCAAACATCACATTCAAATCCATTGAAAAAATTTTAATTAATATGAGTATTGTTATAAGATGTGTCGAATTTTGATGAATAATGAATTTAAAACAATCACAATAATTTCACTGTCACAGGTCGATGTTTCTAAAAAATACAAAATGAAAACCAATGTGTGTATACTTACACTGGTGTGCTTGTATTCTTAAGCGCCCCGGTGCATTTTTGCGACCTATGGGCACCGCACAAATACCAAAACCGGTTAAAAATATTGAGAGGTTTGTGCAGTACGGCTCTCCGGTGCGTTTATGTCTATCTACACACCAGTGCCTTTTAATGACCTATTAGCACCGCACGAATACAGATACCAATTATAAATCTTGCTGCATTTGTGTGATACTATTCACCAGGGTGTTTTTGTCTCTATACACATCGGTGCATTTAGACGACCTATGGGCACTGCATGAATACCGATACCAATTATAAATCTTCATGCATTTGTGTGATACTGCGCACCAGGGCATTTAAGAGTCTAAACGCATTGGTGTATTTGTATGACATATTTGCACCGCATGAATACCGATACCAATTATAAAGCTCGATGCATTTCTGTGAAAGGACGAACCAATGTGTTTCTATAAGTCTACGCACTGAAGCGTTGATACGACCTATGGGCACCTCTCAATTTGCAAGACCAATTATAACTGCCTCGTGCGTTGTATCACCAAAACTATGCCTGGTGCTATTTTATACCTTAATAGCCCAGTGCATTCTCCTTAGACCGCCCTGGGGTGCCGTCCATGGGTACACACCAGTGCGTTAAATCTTGATTAGTGCACCGATGAAAAAAACATCCGTAATAACCTCCGGCCGCCCTTTTTTTTTGTGTTGAATTTTCGTTAAAAGCTCTGCCAAAACCTCCGTAACCATAAATAGATGTGGTAGCATATGTTTCTTTGACAATTTTGGCCAATTTTATAACACTAAAAACCTCCTTTATAACCTCCGCTAGAGGGTCTTTTCCTTGTAGTGTATGTAAAATAAAAATTGCTTTACATAATAGAAATTTAGAGCATAGAAACAACAACAAGGGTGGTATTTCTCCTCAAAGAGTCTCCACCAGAAACCTTGTGTCTTATGTGTGATAATGCGAGTGTGTGCATTTTTTATATTGTATATTGTTACTTATGGTTTTTAGTTATGATTATGTAATGCACATGTTTAATGATTTATTTCTAATATGTATTTGATTCAATAAGTGAAGTTAATAAAAGGAAAAAATAATATTCAAGTCACGCTACAAATTCACCCCCCCATTCTCTGAGTAGTGCTCAAAGGTTTCCAACAAAGTGTATAGATAGAAAGGGTTAGCAGGATCCTTGAGGAAATGTTGAGGATGTATGTCATGCATTAGTAGAGGAAGTGGGAGGAGTCTCTTCCACGGCAGATTTCTAATATAATAATGGGTAACATTAATCCTTGAGGATGAGTCCATTTCAAGCTCTCTACGATCATAATTGTAATACTCATATCAGCTAGAGTGATCTAGTGAACACGCTGTTGACTCGACCAGATAGGTTGGCTGAGATGGAACATGAAATGCAAGTTATTAAGAGGAATTTAAAGGCATCACATGATAGGTATAAGGGTTATGTATATCAACATATATATTTCAAGGATTTTTAGGTTGGAAAACATGTGCGCACGTGCATCAAGCACACGAGGAGCTCCTTGAGAATTAGCTCATGTGCCAAGATGACACCTCGATATTGTGGGCCTCTTGATATACTTAAGATGATTAGACCAATGGACTACCAGCTTCCACTATCACCAACAGTAAAATTCCTTGAGTTTTTCCATTTTTCATTTCTTAAGAGATATGTCCAAAATGTTAATCATGTGAGTGATTGGTATGTATTGTAGGTGGAACCAGAGAGATAATTCCAGATAGAACCTCGGTGCATTTTGCGGTATAAATATCTTATGCTCCAAAAGACAGTAATCGAGCAATTTGAGGTGCAGTGGAAGCCCTTTGGGACCGATGAAGTGTAACATCCCTTTCTTTCCACACCAGATTGTTTTTTTTTTCTCTATTTATAGTTTAGTTCTGTGCTTCTATTTATCACAGCTGTTCAATTCTACTTTCAGGCTTCGTCAATCATGACACATGTTGGAGTACAGTTCTGATTTCTCCTATTATTCTTGTGTGTATCATTCTAATGTTCTCTTTCACTAATGGTTTTGGCTTATGTTAATTACATAAATATATTGCCTTATTGTCACGTCTCTTCTCTTCCCACATCGTTTCGCATTTTTCAGGTACTCATAGGTGAATCTGTGGTTAACTCCCTTATTATATTTTTTTTTCTTCCCACAAGGTGTTGATGACTTAGATTTCACATGTATATATAACAATATATCCATATATATATATATATATTTCTATATATATATCTATAATGTGTGTGTGTGTGTGTGTGTGTGTATGTGTGTATACTTTACACACCCAATCGTTATGGTTATCATGGCTATAAAACTTCTAACTATGCACTCAACTTTTACTCATACGCCTTTATCGTATTCATCACCCATAAGCTTTGTATTTCGTTGTTATTTTCGCATAGTAGCATAGTGAGGAGGTTATGTCTTGGCTTGTGGGTCCTCGTCCCCATTCACAAGGTTATTAAGCTATATATTGTTAACGAATCAGTCCAAGTTCTGGATGTTTTAATTCAATGTGATCTGGTTACTCGTTTATCGTTTCTATAAGTTCCATTAATCTTTACGGCCATAGTCTAATTTTATAATTACTGTACCCATGCCACCATTAATTTCTCACGTACCTTCCACTGAGACCATTTTCCGGTGAGGGTAGATGACGTTAAATTCATTGTACTTCTTTGGCTACACTGGCCAAATGGGATTTAATATGGTTATCCGTTGGTAACTTGGCGATTCTCCACGTCGACTGGGGTGAATGACGTTCTGTGGTTTTAATGTCCTGGTTTGGTGTTTCTTGACTCATTGTAGCCATGTATACACGCAATGGTTTGTGAATTTATAATTTTATGCTTGCATCGTATATCTATTCATTAATCGCGTGAATCTATTGATACGATTTGGAGTACTATAAAATTTATTTCAAGGGATTTTCATTTATGTTGAACGACTATTCAATGGATTTTGATTTCTCCCCAATCGATCCGCGTGCCTCCCACTGATCTGTTGAAAACTGGATGGTGGAGATGATTCAAGTCGGCTAGGGTTTGGTTTTCATTTTGGTGAAATGAATAGTATTAATTTCGAAGGCGTCAAAGGAATTGTTCTTCCGCCCTCCATTCTTCTCGATCGATTAATAGTTCCCATACTCTGCTCCCTTGGGGGAATCGAACGTTAGGCTCTTCCTGAATTATGAGCGCAACCAATTCTTCATTTTATCATGGTACAGGTATGTAATATTGGGAATTTTCATTTCTCGTATGACTACCTTAGATTTTTATTTATCCTGTCATTTTACTTGCAACACCATCTCAGCCGCCTAGAACTCAACCTCCGGTTGATTTTCCTTCTGCTCTAGCGTGTTGGGGTTTGATTCTATCACTATTCTAATATTAAACCCTCAGTGAATAGGAGAAGAAGATCGTGTTCGTTCCATTCGTCGAGTTGTTATAGCTCGATGCGAGAGTCCATTACACAGGTAAGCCATTGTTTCATTTAAACATAGTTTATCTTGTATTTCATTTTCGTTTTGGTGAACATTTTTAAGTTCCCCATATATTCGTTCTGCAGGTCGTAAATGGGTTACAAAGCCTTCCAATCTCAAAGGTAACCCTTGGTTTTTTTTTTTGTTTATTTCGAATGTATTATTCTCGGAAGTTTTCTCATAACATCTTGTTATAACGACATCTCATGTTGCCCTCATTTTTATTACAGGTAGGCTCGAGTCCCGTGAGGGTTTCTCTTAATTGATATTTGGTGAATTTGTAATTCACTCAAATTAATGTCGACATATCTTGGATTTTTAGGTCAGTATCGACGCGTCCTAAGTCAAAGTGTGACCAGGCTCGCTCTTGCTATTACACAAAATTGTTCAGACAATTTAAGTTGTTATTGTCGTAAACATTTCGATTGTAGTCAATACCTTTTTCCAGAGACTGGGACTGTTAATAATTTTAATCCGGACACTAAAATTCCTGAAATAATTAAGTTCATAAATATTATTATTATGAAGACGTGATAGCCTATTTTCCATACATGGCTTTAGAATTTGATATATATATATATATATATATATATATATATATATATATAATGTGTCTATCCTTGGTCTCTGTTGTTATTGACAACTCAATAATATTTTCTAATGGTTTCCAGATTATTATTTTTGTGTTAATACTCCTGTTAATTATTTTTCCTTGCAGTAATGGTCTTCCTAAATTTAATTGAAGAAATTCATAAGTTCGCTAGTCTTATTTTTACTTTCTGTTCCTCCTTATTATAATAGAAAAATTGACTATAAGGCTCTTTGTTGCAAAATTTTTCAAGTCTGCAATCTCTCATTGAATGAGAATTTTTCCATTTCCATAGAGTCTGTAATTTCAGGTGTATTCTATGAATCCAACAGTGGACTCTCTTTATACTTCTCAGTTGGGGTTCCATTGTAGTAGTCACTTATAATGGTTTCTGGAACTATATATTTATAATTTCTCTTCACATAACATTTTTAGTCTGTTTCATGGTTAACTACTCTTCTAACCATAATATAGATCTGATGGGGAAAGTATTTGTTATCTTTCACAGCTTCTAGGGTCTGCATGCATTTCATAGAGGTTCACATGCACAGCTTATAATTTCCAGTAATTATGAAATTTGGACCCTTGCTTTGGGAAGAATATTAACACCAGTTTTATATATGTATATATATACTTCTCAGACCAAATTTGTTTGCATGATTGGTAAACATGTTTAGCCCTGTTTCTATATATATATATATGGAACTAGAATCTATAGTACTAAAATATATACTCCTCCATTAGAAGGAAATTTATAAATAGACATGCACTGCTGTTTAGTAATTCTATATGTCTATACCTCACTTAGTTGGTTCAATAAATGTATATCTCTGTCCTGTATGTACTTTATTCCTCCTACACACATGTTTTGTTTCTTTTGTTGGGTTTCCCTGATGTTCACTGAATTAATTCTATTTATAACATAAACATATTAAAGTTACATAGCTCTAAATTATGAGGTAACAAAATCTCCAGATTTAAACCAAGGACTAGTTTAGAGTTTCTGGCTTATTTGTCCTCATTTTTCTGGTTCCTACAACTATACAAGACTGAGAGAGTTTAATTACTCTACCATTCTGTAAATGTATGGAACAACAGCACAAAACAAAACGTTGCAAGTAATAAGCAGCTACAGTCATTAACCTTTACACTCAACAACAATTAATTTTAATCATGCATAATATTGTGAGCATACCACTTTGGTACTTGACCAGTCCTCCCAACCGTAGAGTCCCTCTATCTCCAGAACTCACCCCTGAGCTGAGATCACTTCCATTCCAGACCAACCTCTAATCTCTTCAAGAATAGCTTATTTAAGCTTTTTCTCCCCAAAGCCTATTTCTAATTCTGCATCCAGAATATCAAGATGTGTTTCTTCCTGTTTGCCTAGGCTTCCCTTATTTAGGGATTTTTAAAGTTGCTTTCTACTTTTCTCAGCTTTTTACCTCTTCCCAACTACTCTCCACATCATTGGGGAAACTAGATTTCCCTCAAAATCTAATTTGGAAATAAATTCTTTCAAGGATTTTTGAAAGATTTTTGGGGAAAATATTTTCCTCTTTCCATCCTCATGGATTTAGCAAGTGATCTCATAATTCTCATTTTTGTCAATCTGCATAGAATTATTTTATTTATTTTTCATAATTAAATATTTAATTACATCCACAAAATATTTGTCCATTGGGGTCCACTCCCCTTTGCATTAATGTTCAAATGTCTAACTTTGAAAGAAACATAAAACTAGGGGTGTTACATATTCCCCCTTTGAAAGCAAACACCATCCTCGGTGTTGATATCTAACTACTAGAGTTCATTTTTTTTTTCCAAACAAAAATGGATATTTTTCCATCATTTCAACTTCTCTTTCCTAGGTAGCTTCTTCAGTAGTAAAGTGCTTCCACTGCACCTTTACTCTTGCTACCATCCGATTCCTCAATTCAATTTCTTCCCGCTCCAATATTTGAAGTGGTTCTAGAAGGAACTCCCCTTTTGGTTCCACCTGTATCACATTCCAATCAACAATGTGAGAAGCATCATGTATATATATTTTTAGTAATTAAACATGAAACACATCATGCACTTTAACATGGGGTGGTAAGGCCAGCTTGTAAGTCACTAGTCCCACCCTTTCTAACACTTCAAAAGGACCACAATATCGAGGAGCCAGTTTTGCACAACTTCTAGCATAAAGTGTGCTCTTTTTGGGTTTAATACGCAAATAAACATGTTCCCCCACTTTAAATTCTCGATGTACCCTCTTCTTATCAGCATAGTTTTTCTGGCGATCTTGTGCTATCTTGATGTTTCTTTGTATTTGTTTAACAATTCTTTCCATCGCTTGTAAAGCATCTGGTCCCAACATTAGTTTATCCTCAGGTTGGCTCCAACTCAAAGGAGTACGACATTTCCTTCCATAGAGGGCTTCAAACGGACTCATCTTGATGGAGGATTGATAGCTGTTATTATAGGCAAATTCAGCTAAATGCAAGTAGTCTTCCCATTTTGATGGCCTATCCATCACATACATTCTCAGCATATCTTCGAAAATCTTATTTGTTCTCTCTGTTTGACCATCGGTATGAGGGTGATAGGCAGTACTAAAATTCAACTTAGTGGCCATACCTCCAAATAGACCTTTCCAAAAGGCTGTTGTAAACTTAGCATCTCTATCTGAAACAATCATCTTTGGGACCCCATGTAACATTACTATCTCTTTGAGGAACACATCTGCTACTTGGGCTGTCCCAAAAGTAGACTTTACAGGTATAAAGTGTGCAACTTTTGTTAAAGTGTCTACTACCACCATAACTGAGTCATGTTGGTACTTGGTCCTGGTTAATCCTGTTATGAAATCCATAGAAACGGTATCCCATTTCCATTCTGCAACCGGCAAAGGATTTAGAAGACTAGCAGGATGTTGATGTTCAACTTTAACTAGTTGACACTCCATGCATCTAGCTAAATATGCTGCTACATCTCTTTTCATTCCTGGCCAAAACAACTTCTTTTTCAAAGCTATTAACATTTTCTGATATCAGGGTGTCCTGCATATGGCTGTTTGTGATATTCATCTAGGATTTATTTTTTCAAAGTTTTTACATCGGGAATATACAATCTATTTTTGTAGCAGATCAGCCCTTTTTGGTTTTGAGTGTATTCAACCATCTCCTTCTTTAATATTTTCACCTGTAGGTTCTCATAATTTGGATCCTGGTCTGCTACCTGTTTCACTAGATCTTCTAACTCCAAATTTACTCTACTTCCAATGTTGTTTATGTGTTGGAAATAATTTCTTCTCAGGGCATCAGCAATTTTGTTTTCTTTCCATCTGATATGTTTTATGTTCATATCAAATTCACTCAGAAAAGATAGCCATTTGGCTTGTCGAGCATTCAAATCAGTTTGGGAAAAGAAATATTTAAGACTAATATGATCTGTCATCAACGTAAATTTCTTTCCAAGAATATAGTGTCGCCACATATTCAAGGCATGAATAACAGCAGCCAACTCCAAATCATATGCACTATAGTTCTATTCATGTGTCTTCAGTTTCCTAGACTCATATGCAATAACTGAATTTTCCTACAAAATAACTCCTCCCAACCCCTCTCTACAAGCATCTGTACATACAACAAATTCTTTATCAGGATTTGCAATTCTCAATATAGGGGTTGTGGTGAGTTTTAATTTTAATTGTTCAAAACTGTTTTGGCATTTTTCAGTCCACTCAAATTTGACACCCTTTCTTTGTAGTGAGGTTATGGGATATGCTATGGCAGAAAATCTCTCCACAAATCTGCGATAATAACCTGCAATACCCATGAATGATCTCACTACTGAAACATCATTTGGCACCGGTCATTCTCTAATAGCCTTTATCTTTTCAGGGTCAACAGCCAACCCTTGTTCAGAAATAATATGACCCAAGTATTGGATCTTGTCCTTATAGAGCTCACATTTACTGAATTTTGCATATAACTGGTTTTATTTCAAATTTTTCAGCACTATCCTCAAGTGCTCTTTGTGCTCCTCCTCATTTTTGGAATAAACTAAAATATCGTCTATGAACACTAGTAAAAATTTATCCAAATACTTGTTTAAAACACTGTTCATCAAGCACATAAAGGTGGCAGGGGCATTTGTCAAACCAAAAGGTAGGAATACAAACTCGTAGTGACCATACCTGGTTCGAAAAGCTGTTCTGCTAATGTCTTCCTCCTCAATTCTGAGTTGGTGATAACCAGTCCTTAGATCAATCTTAGAAAATACTGAAGCTCCTCTTACCTGATCAAAAATATCATCAATTCGAGGCAAAGGGTATCTATTTTTAATTTTCAACTTATTCAGCTGACGATAATCAATGCACATTCTAAAGGTTCCATCCTTTTTCTTCACAAACAGCATCGGTGCTCCCCAAGGAGACACACTTGGTCTGATGTAACCCTTATTCAACAATTCTTGCAATTTCATTTTCAGCTCCATGAGTTCAGGGGGGCTCATTCGATAAGGGGCTCGGGAAACAGGTGTTGCTCCAGGCACCAGATCGATTGAAAAATCAATCTCTCTTTTGGGGGGAAGATGAGGAATCTCATCTGGAAAAACTTCCTTAAACTCCCTCACCACTGGCAGAGTATCCATCAGGTTTGCTTCAGGTTGCTGTTTTAGTTCCTCAACATGTACTGCATATACTTGGTATCTTTTCCTAGATGTTATTTTTAATTTCAGTGATGATATTTGTCTTACAGAGATAGGTTTTTGTTTTCCCTGAAGAATAAAAGGTTTCCCCTCTTCATCTATACAATGCAGGGTCTTATCCCAATAGTTCATCATGGCTTTTTTCTTTTCCAGCCAGTCCAATCCTATCAGCAAGTCATATGAACCTAATGGTAGAATGTTTAGATTTACTTCTATTTTAAAATCATTTAATTTAATTGTTGTTTGAGGTAACTTATGATTTACTTTCCTTTTGGTGCCAGTGACTAGCTGGACCAACCAAGATTTCTGAAATTTTTCAGTTTTGAGTTTGCATTTTTTTACCACTTGTGGACTAATGTAACTCAAAGAAGCTCCTAGATCAATCAAAATAGTAACAGAGTGGTCAGCGATCTTATCTTCCATCTCAACCATGGTAGCTTGGTGTTCTGCTTGTCGGTTCTCCAAAGCTGCACTAATGGAGGGTATATTTCTGACCATGTCATTTACTGTTGTAGCTTCTCGATCTCTCATAATCATCTGAATATTTCTATGTGGACAATCCCTCAACAGATGGGGTTTTCCACAACCCCAACATTTCAGTGGTTCTCGCATCTTGACTGCTCCTTCCTTCTTATTTTCTCCTTCTATTTGTTTTGAACCCACTTGGGACTGAGCAGTTTGACTTTCTTTGGGTTTGTTAAATTTCTTTCGCAGATGATCCCTGCCAAAGTTCTTCAAATAAGCTGGTTTCTGTTTCTTCCCCTTAAATTCACTCTTATTTACCCATATTTTTCCATGTTCATTTTTTCCTTTGAACTACTGGTAGCATAACCTATCTTTTCTTACTGCTTCGTCCATAGTTTTTGGGTTATCAAACTCAATCTTCTCTTTGTACAAAGCAAGAAAACAGTTCAAAAATCTTCGCACCTTTGCCTTCTCTTCATGAATGTAAGGGACATATCTCAACATATTTGTAAACTTGGTGAAAAACTCATCAATAGTGAGCTATCCTAGTCTAAGTTCATGGGATTCCTTTGATTTATCATCATAATAACCTTCATTCAAATAGCGATTTTTAAATTTAACTTGGAAATCTTCCCAAGTCACTGTCTTTTCATCAATGGCATGAACCATTTTCATCTCCTCCCACCACAAGGTAGCCTTACCTTGTAGCTAGTAGACAACTAATCTAGCCTTCAGATTTCTTTCATATTCATAGACCTGGAAATACTTAATCATTTTCAACAACCAGGCTTCAGGATCTTCCTCCTTCTCCCCATCATAGGAGGGAGGTTTGATCTTTCGGAATTCCCTCTGTAATTCCTTTTTCTGCTTATACTGATGCCTAGTAACATCATCTTCCTCAGATTCATTAGAGAATTTTCCCTTCTTCCTCTTTCTGGAACCTTCACCTTCCTAGCTGTTCCGAGAAGTTAATTCTTTGATGAGCCTTTCCTGCTCCTCACTGCCTAATGACAATCTGTCATTCTGGCTTCTTGGCTCAGCCATCTCTCGTTGCAAACTGTGCAACATAGCCATCACTAGAGTGTTGGGATCTCGTGTATTATCGTCATCACATAGATCAACATAAATTTCCTCACCTTCTGCCATCCAAATTTTCTGTTTCAGCACCACTGTACACTAAACAACACAGATCAGTAAAAAAAAAAAATTCAACAACAAATAATTTATACAGTGAGCACATAACAACAGTGAGCATAATAAAAGTAGCCCAGTTTATGCAACATGGGCTCTGATACCATTTGTAACATCCCTTTATTTCCACACAAGATTTTTTTTTTCTCTATTTATAGTTTAGTTCTGTGCTTCTATTTATCACAGCTGTTCAATTCTACTTTCGAGCTTCGTCAATCATGACACGTGTTGGATTAGAGTTATGATTTCTCCTATTATTCTTGTGTGTATCATTATAATGTTCTCTTTCACTAATGGATTTGGCTTATGTTAATTACATAAATATATTTCCATATTGTCACATCTCTTCTCTTCCCACATCGTTTCGTATTTTTCAGGTACTCATAGGTGAATCTGTGGTTAACTCCCTTATTATATTTTTTTTTCTTCCCACAAGGTGTTGATGATTTATATTTCACATGTATATATAAAAATATATCCATATATATATATATATATATATATATATATCAATATATATATATGTATACTTTACACACCCAATGGTTATGGTTATCGTTGCTATAAAACTTCTAACTATGCACTCAACTTTTACTCATACGCCTTTCTCGTATTCATCACCCATAAGCTTTGTATTTCATTGTTATTTTCGCATAGTAGCATAGTGAGGAGGCTATGTCTCGGCTTGTGGGTCCTCATCCCCATTCACAAGGTTATTAAGCTATGTATTGTTAACGAATCAGTCCAAGTTCTAGATGTTTTAATTCGATGTGATCTCATTACTCGTTTATCGTTTCTATAAGTTCCATTTATCTTTACGGCCATAGTCTAATTTTATAATTACTGTACCCATGCCACCATTAATGTCTCACGTACCTTCCACTGAGACCATTTTCCGGTGAGGGTAGACGACGTTAAATTCATCGTACTTCTTTGGCTACAATGGGAAAATGGGATTTAATATGGTTATCAGTTGGTAACTTGGCGATTCTCCACGTCGACTGGGGTGAATGACGTTCTGTGGTTTTAATATCCTAGTTTGGTGTTTCTCAATTGATTGTAGCCATGTATACATGGAATGGTTTGTGCATTTATAATTTTATGCTTGCATCGTATATCTATTCATTAATCACGCCAATCTGGTGATACGATTTGGAGTACTGTAAAATTTATTTCAAGGGATTTTCATTTATGTTGAACGACTATTCAATGGATTTCGATTTCTCCCCAATCAATCCGCGTGCCTCCCACCGATCTGTTGAACACTGGACGGTGGAGATGATTCAAGTTTGCTAGGGTTTGGTTTTCGTTTTGGTGAAATGAATAGTATTAATTCTGAAGGCATCAAAGGAGTTGTTCTTTTTCCCTCCATTCTTCTCGATCGATTACTGGTTACCATACTCTACTCCCTTGGGGGAATCGAACATCAGGCTCTTCCTGAATTCTGAGAGAAACCAATTCTTCATTTTATCGAGCTACAGGTATGTAATATTGGGCATTTTCATTTCTCTTATGACTACCTTCGATTTTTATTTATCTTGTCATTTTACTTGCAACACCATCTCAGTCGCCTAGAACTCAACCTCCGGTTGAGTTTCCTTCTGCTCTAGCATGCTGAGGTTTTATTCTATCACTACGATAATATTAAACCCTCTGTGAATAGGAGAAGAAGAACTTGTTCGTTCCATTCGTCGAGTTGTTCTAGCTCGACGTGAGAGTCCATTACATAGGTAAGCCATTGTTTCATTTAAACATAGTTTATCCTATATTTTATTTTCATTCTGGTGAACGTTTTTAAGTTCCCCATATATTCGTTCTGTAGGTCATAAATGGGTTACAAAGCCTTCCAATCCCATAGGTAACCCCTGGTTTTTTTTTTGTTTAGTTCGAATGTATTATTCTCGGAAGTTTTCTCATAACGTCTTGTTATAACGAAATCTCATGTTGCCCTCATTTTTATTGCAGGTAGGTTCGAGTCCCGTGAGGGTTTCTCTTAATTGATATTTGGTGAATTTTTAATTCACTCAAATTAATGTCAGCATATCTTGGAGTTTCAGGTCGGTATCAACGCGTCCTAAGTCAAAGTGTGACCAGGCTCTCTCTTGCTATTACACAAAATTGTTCAGACAATTTAAGTTGTTATTATCGTAAATGTTTCGATTGTAGTCAATACCATTTTCCAGAGACTGGGACTGTTAATAATTTTAATCCAGGCACTGAAATTCCCGAAATAATTAAGTTCTAAAATATTATTATTATGAAGACGTGATAGCCTATTTTCCATACGTGGCTTTAGAATTTGATATATATATATATATATATATATATATATATATATATATATATATAAAATGTGTCTATCCTTCGTCTCTGTTGTTATTGACAACTCAATAATATTTTCTAATGGTTTCCAGATTATTATTTTTGTGTTAATACTCCTGTTAATTATTTTTCCTTGCGGTAATGGTCCTCCTAAATTTAATTGAAGAAAGTCATAAGTTTGCTAGTCTTATTTTTACTTTCTGTTCCTCCTTATTATAATAGCAAAATTGACTATAAGGCTCTTTGTTGCAAAAGTTTTCAAGTCTGCAATCTCTCATTGAATGAGAATTTTTCCATTTCCACAGAGTCTGTAATTTCAGGTGTATTCTATGAATCCAACAGTGGACTGTCTTTATACTTCTCAGTTGGGGTTCCATTGTAGTAGTCCCTTATACTGGTTTCTGCAACTATATATTTATAATTTCTCTTCACATAACATTTTTAGTCTGTTTCATGGTTAACTACTTTTCTAACCATAATATAGATCTGATGGGGAAAGTATTTGTTATCTTTCATAGCTTGTAGGGTTTGCATGCATTTCATAGAGGTTCACATGCACAACTTATAATTTCCAGTAATTATTAAATTTGGACCCTTGCTTTGGGAACAATATTAACACCAGTTTTATATAGGTATATATATACTTCTCAGACCAAATTTGTTTGCATGATTGGTAAACACGTTTAACCCTGTTTATTTACTATCTAAATATATATATATATATATATGGCACTATAATCTATAGTACTAAAATATATACTCTTCCATTAGAAGGAAAGTTATAAATATACATGTATTGTTGTTTAGTAATTCTATATGTCTGTACCTCACTTAGTTGGTTCAATAAATGTATAGCTCTGTCCTGTATGTACTTTATTCCTCCTACACATAGGTTTTGTTTCTTTTGTTGGGTTTCCCTGATGTTCACTGAATTAATTCTATTTATAAAAGAAACAGATTAAAGTTACATAGCTCTAAATTATGAGGTAACAAAATCTCCAGATTTAAACCAGGGACTGGTTTAGAGTTTCTGGCTGATTTGTCCTCATTTTTCTGGTTCCTACAACTATGCAAGACTGAGAGAGTTTAATTACTCTACCATTCTGTAAATGTATGGAAAAACAGCATAAAACAAAACGTTGCAAGTAATAAGCAGCTACAGTCATTAACCTTTACACTCAACAACAATTAATTTTAATCATGCATAATACTGTGAGCATACCAATTTGGTACTTGACCAGTCCTCCCAACCGTAGAGTCCCTCTATCTCCAGAACTCACCCCCGAGCTGAGATCACTTCCATTCCAGACCAACCTCTAATATGTTCAGGAATAGCTTATTTAAGCTTTTTCTCCCCAAAGTCTGTTTCTAATTCTGCGTCCAGAATATCAGGATGCTTTTCTTCCTATTTGCCTAGGCTTTCCTTATTTAGGGATTTTTAAAGCTGCTTTCTACTTTTCTCAGCTTTTTACCTCTTCCCAACTACTCTCCACATCATTGGGGAAACTAGATTTTCCTCAAAATCTAATTTGGAAATAAATTCTTTCAAGGATTTTTGAAAGATTTTTGGCGAAAATATTTTCCTCTTTCCATCCTCATGGATTTAGCAAGTGATCTCATAGTTCTCATTTTGGTCAATCTGCACAAAATTATTTTATTTATTTTTCATAATTAAATATTTAATTACATACACAAAATAATTGTCCATTGGGGTCCACTCCCCTTTGGTTTAAATTTCAAATGTCTAACTTTGAAAGAAACATAAAACTAGGGGTGTTACATGAAGCTACATGAGAGATGGCTAATATTATGTGGAATTTGTATCCTTATTTATTTACTAGTTGAGAAGATGTGTTTGGTTTATATTTATATATGCATATGTGTTCTGAATATAAATGCCCTTTGCAGATAGAGGCGATATCTCTATACCTAGAGTGGGTCTAGCAACTTGAGATACTTTCTAATGCAAAATTTTCTTATCTAATTTTCAAAATGAGACAAGAAAGGAGATAGAGGTACCTTTTCTTGATTCTGTGTTAGAACTTGTTGATGGTGGCCTTGATCTACGATCCTTTTAGGCTTGATCCTTGCTATTTGTGGCAAAAAAATACCTGCGGATGATCAAGAGACAACAACAGATGTAATACAATACATAATAATCATTAAACATTAGCTATCTAGTAGATCAATTAGTACTAGAATATTTGCAGAAATCATTACAAAATTATAGAAAGCAAACATCAAATGTTTTATTGATGAATATAAAAGAGAAAGCTTACAACCCAAGCCTTGATGTTGGAGGCCTCCCTTTGGTGAAAATATGAGTCCTTCACTGAAGCTATAAATCATTCCTTCTCCCCAACAACTTAGGTTTTATCATAGTGCAGGAATGTAAAGGGAACGAGAGTTTATACCAACCCAACAATAACCAACCAGTATTGGAAGGATGGGGACAAATTTCTAGGAATGGAGAAGAGGTTGGGAGATGAGGAAAGGTGAAACCCACTATAAGCAGGTTCACCTTTCGTTTTGCAAAATGAACCTCCAAACTCAAAATTGTATCAAAATTTCTGGCTCATTTACCGGAACTTGATCCTGGCGCCTGTGGGTTATGGCCCACTCTGCCTACGCTGTGTGTCGACCTCACCTCTGTCGATTCAAACAAAAAAATTCGATACAAAAATTTAACACGCGCAGTTGCACTCCTTAAACTCTGACTTTATTGAATCGGACTCCATCAAACCAGAGACTCAATATGTATTAATAACTAGAGATTAATATGTTGCATTCTTGATAATAAAAAAACTCATCGATTCACATTGATACCTTCACACAGGTTAAGACGCATTCGATTCATAAACAAGGATCGTAGATAAAATGTGTTCAAATTAACACCAGTGAATATAACCAATTAATTCTTCGAAGGTAAGAACACCTTATCTATCACTATGAGCCAAAAATTATGGATCGAATTTAATCGATTTCAATCGGTGTTAATCAAGGAGGTTGAATTCAATTTCCATGAGCCTTATGTAGAGTTTAATATAACCAGAGACTACTATTACTATGCTCAATTAACAGACTGGATCTCTTCGACCACTTCTGAATTTTCTATACAAGAAATAATTCAATCAATTTCTTGACAACATATAAACATCAGATTGCCATCGATCCTGTACGAATCAATGGTCAATAAATCACTGAAATTATGAAATAACAATCCACGCTAAGCACACGAAAATTC
Organism: Pinus albicaulis; assembly: GCA_034641835.2. Classification (NCBI taxonomy): domain Eukaryota; kingdom Viridiplantae; phylum Streptophyta; class Pinopsida; order Pinales; family Pinaceae; genus Pinus; species Pinus albicaulis. The sequence continues at coordinate 1,050,758,467 of CM076574.1, read as the reverse complement.
TACATAACTAACATTCCTATTATATACAACCATCGCAGAGATTCTAAGGCATTTCAACCTCAGTAAAAATCCCCTTTCGACTACATTGAATTCACTCCTCTCTCTATCTCACGCACACATAGATTTTCACTTATATATAAATTTCCAAAGATCATGAATCAGTCAAACTTCCTCAAATGAACCCCTTAAGATTCTGGCAAATCATCAGTTACAAAATTTTAATTATGTTTTAACAAATTTTACCCCACTTTTGTGCGATCGTTCGCATACCCAGCTTCAGATTCGACTTAATTCAAATCTGTCCAGATGCCCCTGCATCAGACTCCCTAGGCACAAAAATTTGTGACCTCCTGGTCATATGTATTCTCAACAATTCTACCCATGTCATCTGTGGAACTGCTCCTTGTGATCTTCCTGTAACAACATGCTTGAACAATTCTCACCCCAATCCTCTGCAGAATTGTCCTCTGTGAGTTGCAACAAAACCTCTGCAATAGAAAGCCCTCCTTGCTACCAGATACCTCACCAAGCTTCTCTCCTAAGCTCCATCTTTTGGCATCTCTCTGGTTCGCTCCTGTGGAACCATTTGAGCACTCCTGATCTAGGTTGCTGCAATCTTCTCACCTTCCTTTGCTGCTACCTTAACAATATAAAAGAAAATCACAAGCTTAAAAAAACTTCACAAAACTGTACCTCTTATTCCTCTGTATGCAAACTCCTTCTCCACAGGAAATCATTTTCCCACTCTGATACCACTTGATGAAAATCGAAACCCACTATAAGTAGGTTCACCTTTCATTTTGCAAAATGAACCTGCAAACTCAAAAATGTATCAAAATTTCTGGTTCATTTACCGGAACTCGATCCTGGGGCCTGTGGGTTATGGCACACTTTTCCTACGCTATGAGTCAACCTCACCTTTGTCAATTCAAACAAACAGATTTGATACAAAAATTTATCACGTGCAGTTGCACTCCTTAAACTCCGACTTTACTGAATCAGATTCCATCAAACCTGAGACTCAATATGTATTAATAACCAGATATTAATATGCTGCATTCTTCATAAAAACAAACTCATCGATTCACATTGAGACCTTCACACAGGTTAAGACGCATTTGATTCATAAACAAGGACCGTAGATAAAATGTGTTCAAATTAACACCAGCCGATATAACCAATTAATTCTTCAAAGGTAAGAACACCTTCTCTACCATTGTGAGCCAACAATTATGGATCGAATTTAATCGATTTCAATTGGTCTTAATCAAGAAGGCTAAATTCGATTTCCATGAGTCTTATGTAGAGTTTAATATAACCAGAGACTAGTATTACTATGCTCAATTAACAGAGTGAATCACTTCGACCACTTCTGAATTTTCTATACAGGAAATAATTCAATCAATTTCTCAACAACATATAAACATCAGATTTCCATCGATCCTGTATGGATCGATGCTCAATAAATCACTGAAATTATGAAATAACAATCCACGCTAAGAACACAGAAATTCTACATAACCAACCTTCCTATTATATACAACCATCACGGATATTCTAAGGCATTTCAGCCTCAGTGCAAATCCCCTTTCGACTACATTGAATTCGCTCCTCCCTCTATCTCGCGCACACGCAGATTTTCACTTATATAGAAATTTCCAAAGATCATGAATCGGTCGAACTTCCTCAAACAAACCCCTTAAGCTTCTGGAAGATCATCAGTTACTAAATTTTAATTATGTTTTAACAAATTTTGCCCCACTTTTGTGTGACCATTCGTATACCCAGCTTCAGATTCAACTTAATTCAAATCTTTCTGGATGCCCGTGCATTAGGATACGATGAAAGGAGGAGGAAGGTCCACTTCTAAGGTATAACCCCCCATGGATGAGATCAAAGATCGAAAATTAGAGAGCTCGACTCTGTCACCACCGTTTAACAACCAGCTCGTCACCCTGGAAATTTTAGAGGTTGAATATTCTCCTCCATTTGAGGAAACACTGATAGAAAGGTATTAGCATAGTTTTCCAAGAAATAAGGGCGCTGACAGCGCTAAGTGAGAACATTCAACCTTCCATCAGTGCGGGCATGAAACTAGGAAACGCACTGACCCAAAAAACTATGGTTTTGACCAAGTGCCTTCAGTAATCTTCCAAGGAAGTTTTCTTTGAGTCTTCAGGGGATGTCTTTACATATTTTTCCATGGTGGAAACATTTCACAAGGTGTGTCACGGGTTTCTTCAGGATCAAGGATGGGGAGTGAGCATGTTGAAAAATTACTCTGTAATTGATTCCCCCTAAAGCATGAAGGCATAATGAGGAGTGATGGCTAAAATGATTTATTACCCAATGAAAATAACTCAGATCGCCACTAGGAAACCTGCCAAATCAACCATAATACAATATATGGCATCTCTAGTATGAATATGCCTAACCACATAACTTTGCACTACGCATAAAATAACACATGAAACCATGGCATGGTCACATTCATCCATCTAAAGAGATCATAGAAATGGATATGTCGCATCGACGCAACCATCCATTGATTTGAATATGGACGAACTATTTTTTTTGTGCTAGCTTCCTCATTAGTATAAAATAAAAGTTCTTAAGGATTATGTCCATAGATTTGAGCTTAACAGAAGGTTACTTCAATAGTTTATTTTAAGTTTTCTTCAACCAGTATAATTTCATGAACAAATTGTAAAGAATGAAATCATCATACACTTGAAAAGAAATGTGAATCAAACAACAAGATAAAATACATTGATAAAGGAGTTCACCCCTCCTCAGCTACATCTCCTTGGCCTGTCAACATGACTATATCACTCTTGTATTCGGTGTCAAAAGTACATATCAGTTTTCTGCCAAAAACATGTGGATGTTACCTCATTCAAGGTAATTTTCTTCTGTAAATAACTCTCACAATATCAACAACACAACATGTCTGCTATTGAGATGACATCCTTTCACTAGTGAGAGCTAGAATCCCCTCACATACACCCTTCCATTTCACACTGAAGAATACAATAAAAATATTAATAAATAAATAATTCAAGCTATATTTGAACCATGCTAGTCACAGCTACTGCAAAAAGTGTTGTGGAATTGGGAAAACCCCTACAAGGTCCCCTACTTGCTCAAAAGCTTCCAAAACTGCTTCAGACATCTGATTGATCGATACACATTACTTATCAAACCTACAATATGACACTGAATATCTACTCAAATCAGTAAACAGAGATTACGAATGGATTCATAGCATCCAAAAACCCTAAGTAGCCTCTTCTGGCTCTTCATTTGGTCTTCAGGTGAGGTAGATATGGCCTCCTCTCTTGGTGGCCCTGGGCAATTTTAATCTTCAAGATGGGAAAATCACTTCCAAAAGGGCTCCTTTGCCTCTAAAACCTACACCAATCTACTAAAAATATCCAAAAATTCTAGGATAGACTCCTTCTGAGCCCAATTTGGTCGAAATTTGCTTAAGTTATGGCCTAATCAATTTTGGCCTAGGAAATCTCCTCTAAAACTGAAGCTACTACGGTTAACTCTGCCAGAACTCGAATTCCAAAATCTGCTGAAAATGGCGGACTCCACCAACTTAACCACCAAGATAAGAACAATTTAATTATTGGATAAGCATGATTAAGTGGTGGTTTAGCGCGCTAATGGCACGTTTAAAAAACTACATTTAGGAACTGGATTAGCCCATTTAAACGGGGATTAAATTTTAATTAACCTGCATTAAGGTGGGAGCTCCACCATGTTCATGAGTGCGTGGTCTTGTGGACTAAGGGTTGGCCCTATTTACCCTACCACAAACTTTGGTTAAGTTCAAATATATGCAGACAACATATATATGTAATAAACATATTGTAGCGAGAGTGGTAAAGCTGATGCATGTTACGGGTGAGGTTGACCCCGACCTCCGCTGGTCCTCCCATATATAGTTTTGCTCCACAATGTAATATGGTGGGGCGGGGGGGGCACATGGCGGCCTATCGGATTTCCATGTGTCCACACCCAATTGGTCTGACCAAAACCAATCAAATTGCCACAAATAACTAACCAATCTGGAAATGACACTTGTTAGCAACTCACTGGTCCACCTGGGGGGAATATTCCAAGAAATATTCTAGGAATAGTCCAAGGAATATTCCTTGGAATATACCTTTTACTGGCTAGGTTGTACAGATGCCTAGCCAGGATCCATATCACCAAAATTTGTCTGTTTGTGCAATCGAATATATCACTCTAAGTTTCTTATATGAACCATGTTTTGAGCAAAACGAAGTGCGCCTTAATCAAGAAGATGAGACCTATCTTCATTTTTTAGCAATTTGTTTCCCCCAATTCAATTTTTCATCACTCCTACCCATTGAAAGGCTTTTGGACCCACAAAAGTTGATTATTTGATGAGATTTTAATACTCTTCTCTTTTCCAAGTTATATAAACTTGATTCTACTTGGAAAAATATCCATGACAACTGCTTTGGTTCGATAACATGCCTTTCCTTGCAAATGGCTTAGAACTTCAACCAATGTCCTCCTTTCGTTGTTGAACCAATCCAACACTTGTTGGCTACTTGTTGACTAATTAAACACCTTGTTGTACGAAAGCGATCCCTCGGTGCTTGGAAAGCTGGATAATGGCCTTCCAACTGAGAATAATGTTCCTCCTTTGCACACACATGCATTCAATGCAAGCTTCTCCTTGGAAAGCACTTTTCCAATTTAATCCCATTTGAGTGAACTACAAAAATGAGTTCTAATATCAGTAATCACAAGAAAATAAATGACCATTATTTTTACCTCCACGGTTCCAAATTCCACATCTGGAAGAATGCATTCACCATCTCTTTTGCTTCTTGGTGTCAACATGTCAAATGGTCTACAATGGCTATTGTTTTGGCCACAAAATTTTTTTGGCATCTTATCCACTTTCCGCTTTTGGATTCCATCATCCTCCGGTTCGACATGCTGCTCATGCCATGGATTTGAGAATATAGGTAAATCATGAGCCTCTCATGGAAGAGTGGACCTTCTAAAATCCAGAGTCATCTTATCACAAGCAAAACAATTAACTTGAAAAGAACATCATGCGAGAAACACAAGTTAACAACATCTTCCTTTTCCTCCTTCAAAGCAACACATGTCACATCCTGTGAACATCGCCATGCATTCTTACATCTTGGTGTACAAACCCATATACCAAACACAAGTCGACAAAACATGTGTCTTCAAACCATTGTCTCTTAAGTCAAACAAAAGCATGTACAACACTTGAAGATTCTTTTCCCAAAACAAAAAGAATTTCAGATCTCATGAAACAATTTGTCAAAATCTCCCTTTCATCCTTGGAGACTAAATCAACTCTTCCAAGTCGATAAGACATACATGTAACAATAAATCGACCAACACAAGTCGATCACTCATGCATGCACAAATGATAAACACTCTCAAGTTGACAACGTGCATGTTAACAAAGGAATCAACCAACACAAGTCAATCACTAATGCATGTTCAAACACAATGAAACTGATAAAAAATTCCAATGTTCACACACACAAACTCTCATGCATGTATACAATGCTCAACTCTCTCGCAAGTACAATCACAAGTACAAGAATCCCATTGGTATGTACGAGTACTTAAAGAGATGAAATGACCAAATTTGCTGCAACAAAGTGAGTCAACATAACTCTAATTTTCCAACATCTTGCTTTGTGAAATATGCATCATACTTCCAAGAGAAAATAAATGCATTAAGATAACAAGAAATGCATCAACAAGGCAATATTTACATCAATTATCAAAAGAAATGAAAGGCCTTAATTGGTTAAAAAATATTACCATCTCTTTCGAAACAACTTCAATGGTGCTTCTTTCAGATGCACTTCATCAAGTGGATCATCCCGACTTACATAAATTATGGAATTCTCTCTTTCCATTTTTTGTTAAAATCTCTCTCCTCCTTCTTCAAATTTTTTGGATGACTTGTTGGATGCAAATCCCAACACTTTTCTACAAGATTACCCTGCTTATGGCAATGAGTGAAAAATAATTTCATCTTCTTTTCAACATGGTTTTCATTGTCCATTGGAACTTTGGTTTTTTTTCTCCTTTGTTTTTAAATTTTCATGTGTATGGATATCTTCTTCCAACACCTCAAAACGATATATTTATTCAAACCACAAAAGGGACATGTAATTTTTCTCAAAATCTTATGTGAGTATTTTCCATGTTTATAATAGTTAAAAGAAACTTAATTAAAGGCAGATTTATACCTTGCACATTCTCCTTTGTCACCTTCTTGAGGAGGTGAAATTGATGAGGCAGTGTCTCTCTTCGGAATATCAAAAATGGCTTCAATGGATTTAATTCTTTCAACATCCTCTTGTTTTCCATTTCCATTAGATGCATGCTTATGAGCATCTTCTTGCAAAATGGGTGTAAAAATTTTGCATTCATCTTGAACAAAAACTTCACAAGCTTGAGGTAATGAATACGTAATGAAAGTATTTCTTGGAACAAATTCTTGTGCCTCCTTGGCTTTGGAGCATTCCCCGTCTTCTTGCTCGCCAAAACCTAGACCCATGTACCTAGACCTTCCCTCAACAATAATAGGGTTTATAATTCCTTTTGCATGTTTTCCTAACCCATTACCTTCATAGCCAATTTTTTTTAACAATTTGTACCAGATTCCTCTAGCGTGTCTTTCAAAAACACCAAAACATTCATATTAAGAGGAGATTCAAGATAAAATTTATTTTTATACCTCAATTTCATGCACATACTTGGCTAGGGTTTCCTTGGCATAATGAAGTTGAATCTCCATCTCATCCATATTTTCTAAGGTTTCATTTGCAACATGGACTTGAGTCTACATATCATGCATCTTTTGAAGAAGCTCTTTCTTCTCCTCCTTCATGACCATAAAATCCTCTTGACTTATAGTGCTCTCCTTCTTATCTTCAAACATCTCTTGCACCATTTCTCTTATTATGAAGATCTTATGCAACAAATCTTCATCAAAGAGTCTTGCTAAGGAATATGGATTAGAAACATCACTTGATGAAGCTACCATCACACTTGTAATGCATAAAAATCTTCTTTGTTGTGATTTGAGAGTTGGGTCCTCAATCTTGACCTTCTGCTCTCTTCAGCCTACACATATAAAATTTCACACAATTAAATTCTCCTAGCACAAATACAAAACAAACAACTGATTTTCAAGCTATCCTTGACAAACTCTGAGATAAACTTGGGCTAAAATGAGACAAACCATGATATGATACCAACTTGATCTGAATATGGACAAACTAGTTTTGTTGTGCTATCTTCCTCATCAGTATAAAATAAAAGTGCTTAAGGATTGTGTGCATAGGTTTGATCTTAACAGAAGGTTACTTCAATGGTTTCTTTTAAGTTGTCTTCAACTAGTATAATTCCATGAAAAAATTGTAAAGCATGAAATCATCATACACTTGAAAAGAAATGTGCATCAAACAACAAGACAAAAGCCATTGATGAAGGAGTTCACCCCTCCTGAGCTACATCTCCTTGGCCTGTCAACATTAATAGAGCACTCTTGTATTCGGTGTCAAAAGTACATATAATTTTGCTGCCAAACACATGTGTGTATTAACCCCTTCAAGATAGTGTTTTTCCACAAAGAACTCTCAAAATATTAACAACACAACATGTATCCTACAGAGGCGAATCCTTTCACCGGTGACAGATAGAAGCCCCTCATATAATCCCTTCAATTCCACACTAAAGAATACAATAAAAAACTTCATGAATAAAGAATTCAAACCATATTTGAATCATGTTGGTCACAACTGCTACAAAAAGTGTTCTAGAATTGGGAAAACCGCTACAAGGTCTCCTCCTTGCTCAAAATCTTCCAAAACTACTTCAAACACTTGATTGATCCATGTCCCTTGTAAATTGCATTGAAATTCTTATAAGGTTATGTGTTCTCCTTATCACCTGCATCATGAGGTATTCCTCACTTATTAGCTTACTTTCCTTTAGTCTTCTCATTACCTTTTCAATCTTGCTTAGCCTTAGACTTGTGCTTAAACTACTCATAACAATGCTTCAACTTCTCTATAACTTTCTCCAATGACCAAGGCTCATCATACTTAATCTGATCTTTAAATGGTAAAGGCAGTCTACTAATGAACATTTAGACCCTTATCTTCTCATCTTTAAGGTAGGGTACATACCTTAGCAACCCCAGAAAATTGTTCGTGTACTCTTCATATGTCATGGAACCCATCTCAAGCTCGTAGAATTCATTGGCCTTTGTGTCATAATATCTCTTAGACAAATAAAACTTATATATAATTTCTTATATATAAATATTATAAGTGCATTTTATTTTAAAATATTTTGACATTATAATATTATAATTCAATTACTTTATACAAAATTAACCACTAAGAATCCTTTAACAAATACATATTCTTTATCATTTTCAATACATTTTATTTTAGAATATTTTGACATTATAATAATATAATTTAATCAGTTTATACAAACTTAACCACCACGCAACTTTTAACAATTATATATTCTTTATCATTTTCAATACATTTTAAACAACATTTTGACATTATAATAATATAATTCAATCACTTTATACAAACTTGCCACTAAGCAAATTTTAATAAATATATATCCTTTATCGTTTACATTCAACTTATAATTAAATTAACAACCATTTTAAAAAGTAAATACCACATGTATCATGACATGTGTTAAGTTTTGAATTGAGGGCCCATCAATCCAATCAATCCGATCAATAATACCAAGTGGGGCTACACAGTTTCCCTTAATGACACTCTAAATAGACCATCATGCTTGCTTCCCTATTGGCTTATCTATTCCTTTCTAGTTTCAAGAGCCTTCTCGTGGGAAAAATATCATATTATTATTGAGCCAAAAGGATTATTTTACAGTCAAGGGTGAAGAAGATGTGTAAGTATATCCATGCTCAACTTACATTTTATAGGTGTCCCTCTTAAAATAAAAATAAATATTCTTTAAATTGGAATAAAAAAAATAGAGCCAAAAGGTTTATTTTATAGTAGTCTAAGAAGATGTGTAAGTATGTCCATGCTCAACTTAGAGTTTATAGGTGTCTCTCTTAAAATAAAAATAAAAATAAAAATGTTATGCATGTTTAAGTAATTGTCCATATGATCTAATATAATTTCATGTTAAAAATTGGAAAAAAAAAAATGTTATGCATGTCTAATTAATTGTCCATATGATGTAATACAATATCATAGTAATTAGAAGTAAAAAAAAGAGTAATATGTTTAAACCATATACTTTTCAAAAATAATTGAACACGTGTTTTAAATAAACTATTTGAAGATCTATATTAACTAATTTATGTGTATATGAACTTCATAAATATCTATATATCTCGAAAAAAAAATAGTTAATATTAATAACAATAAAAAACAAATTATTCAATGCATATGTTATGTAAAATACTTTATATATCATATAAAATTATTGAAAAAATTAAGATTTTATGTTTAGAATTTTTGAAGTGGTTTCATAAAAAAAATTGGACTTAGAAGTTTAAGTTATGTAATTTCCATAGCAATCCAAAATACAATTTAAACTATAAAAAATTACCCATTATTTTTTGCACTCTAAAATATGTTTGCACTTGAAGAAATTTGATCTCTCTAGATGTTTGCACTTGAAAAAATTTATATAACACATTGGTTTCTCTTTGTACATGCACTAAATAATTTTTTTTTTAAGGTCTAATGCATAACACCATTATTTGGTTCATACCCACACATTTCTCTTTTCCAAAAATTTAATAATGCATGCATAAACATTTCTCTCTTCCAAGAATTTAATATTGCATGCATAGACATTTCTCCTAGAAATGTAATGCAATGATAATGCATGTGTAGACATTTCTTCTCTAAATGAAATACAATGATAATGCATGCGTAGACATTTCTCTTCTAAATGTAATACTATGATGTATACATAAAGGTTTCTCTTTTCAAGAAATGAAACATACAATAGAAATTTTATTGCATGTAAAAACAATTGCTTCTTTTCAAACTCAAATGAAAGGTAACTATTTTTCTATGCCTTTTATATTTTCTTTCCTAAAGAAATAAAACATAATACACAAATTAATATCATATGCATATTCTTATGCATAAAAATTATATCATAATAGCATGCACATTTTTAAGAAATCATTTAAATAGAGCCTAATATCATGCAAATGCCATTGTTTTAAGTATATAACAATTCCTTTCCAAAAAAAATATAACAGACATATGCATATCCTTCTTAAATCAAATAAAAAATAATACTTCTCTTTATTTCATTTGAAGAACTCCTTTCCCTGCCATAGTATTCATCCACATTCAGAAATTCTCATCCATATCCGAAAATTTTCATTGCTCCTCTGCAACAATATTATTTTCTTTCAGCAACTACAAAATTTCATTGTAATTTTTGTGCCAACAGGAACTAGATTCGACATTCGTGTACAAAATTTGTAATGCAAAACTAAATCCATAACATGAACCTTTTCTAATATCTACTGTTTCGGTTCCCCAAATCATTAGTAGCCCACTATTTTTTTATTAATGGATCTTAAAGTAAGTTCTAATCGTTGAAGAATATAAAAAATTCTTGGTTTGGTTACATTATAGGTCTCTCTCTTAGAACAAAAATAAAAATAAACTATAGTTTTTAGATTTTTGTGGTGTGATTTTTGAGTTGCTGAATTCGGAATCTCCACAGTGTGTATTTTTGCATCTATGTTTCGGGTCTAGATCAAGACCCACCATCAGGACAAATCTTGTCGAAAAGAGAGGAGGTTAGACCTCAAACGTAGAAGCAATCTCAATAGTGTGCATTTTTTCATCTACGTTTCGAGTCTAGAACAAGACCCATCATAGGACAAATCCTGTCGAAAAGAGAGGAGGTTAGACCCCAAACGTAGAAGTAAAAATGCATGCTGTGGAGATTCCAAATTTAGCAACTAAAAAATAAACTACTCTATAAATAGGAATAAAATAAAAATAAAAAGAAATATGTTATGCATGTTTAAGTAATTGTCCGTATGATCTAATATAATTTCATGTCAAAAATTGGAAAAAAAAAAAATGTTATGCATGTCTAATTAATTGTCCATATGATGTAATACAATATCATAGTAATTAGAAGTAAAAAAAATGATTAATATGTTTAAACCACATACTTTTAAAAAATAATTTAACACGTGTTTTAAATTTGAAGATCTATATTAACTAATTTATGTCTATCTCAACTTCATAAATATCTATATATAGAAAAAAATATTAAATATTAATAACAATAAAAAACAAATTATTCAATGCATATGTTATGTAAAATATTTTATATATCATATAAAATTATTGAAAAAATTAATATTTTATGTTTAGAATCTTTGAAGTGGTTTCATAAAAATTTTGGACTTGTAAGTTTAAGTTATGTAATTTCTATAGAAATCCAAAATACATTTGAAACTATAAAAAATTACCCATTATTTTTTGCACTCTAAAATATGTTTGCACTTGAAGAAACTTGAAGAAATTTGATCTCTCTAGATATTAGATGTTTGCACTTAAAAAAATTTGATCCCTGTAAGCTCATGTTATATCTTTTCCTACTGGAGTAATCATCCACATTCATAAATTCTCATCCATATCCAAAAAATTTCATTACTCCTCTGCAACAATATTTTCTTTCAGCAACTACAAAATTTTGGGAAAGCTACCAAAGCTGCATTGTATTTTTGTGCCAACAGAAACCTGATTCGACATTCGTGTACAAAATTTCGACATTCATGTACAAAAGTTGTAAAGCAGAACTGAATCCCTAACATGAAATTATTCTAATATCTATTGTTTCGGTTCCCAAAATCATTAGCAGCCCACTATTAGAGTAGTATCTCTATCGAAATAGAGGATTTTCAAAATACAGCGGGATAATACCCATCCCTCACCATTCGTTTCCCCAATAAAATAAAGAAACGAAATGATATGGTTACCTTAGGCTATTATAACTGAATGGTAAATAGTAATAAACTGAATGGTAAATAATAATAATATGTCGAGTAAATTTCAACATATAAGTTACCACCATATTTCACCTTACTAAGTCATGAAGTTCAAACCCGTAAAGTAAACTATTATTACCTTTTTTTATTAATGGATCTTAAGTCGTTGAAGAATATAAAAAATGGAGTAGTCGATAATGTGACCTTTTGGAGTTGATGTGACAATTTTATGGATGGTGATACATCGCATGGTGAAGATGTATGTGGAAAATTATAACGGTTTTTTAATTTTCCATCAGCTCTTCTTCCGGCAACTTGGAATCGTACCCTACACGCATTCAATGCCAGCTTGATGTCGAAAATTTGAAATTTGAATTGCTATCTTCCCGCCTTCAGGCTAAAGAGTTTTGGGCCAAATTTTTCTGGCATCCTCGCCATCCAATCCTCATCTTCCTCCAGAAAAAATATTGGCCTACCATGGTTGAGGGTCGCCCACAGGAGGTTGTCGTAGCCTCCCCAACACTCCAACCCTTATTTTTATTTCTATTGCGGTCTGATGCGAGGTGACATTGTTGGCAGCATAGTGGAGTAGGGCATGGGCCACTGCCGTGAGAATATTTTCGCATGTATGAGGGATTTTGATGCATAGGTATTCGAATAGAGGATGGGATTCGAACTTGTGATGGTACGTGTCATCCCAAGACACTTTATTTTCACTTTTTATACTAGCATCTTCTACAATGTAAATTATGAGGCATACTTGTGGATACACAATTCCTCTCATGCTGCTAAACTGGGTGAGCATCCCAATCATCTAAACTACATTCAATTGAGTTCTTTTTTATAAATAGTTATACAATTTTTTTTTTAACCTTAAGTATATTTTATTGTTCAGCTATGGTTTTTTCTTTAATATGATTCATAAATGATCTACTATGGTATACTTTCACCTATTGATGCCGCACTAAGCCCATTTCGGGGGGAAAATAAATTTTTAATTTAGTTTTTAATTTTAGTAGCATCTAGACCATTGAAAGTAGGGTTTTCATTTTAGTAACATGTAGACCATGTGTCAATTTTTTTTTTGAAAAATTGATAAATGAAAATATTCCATTAAAATATGTCATTCAAAATTTAAACTATTAATATTAAACCTTTGAAGGTATTTATTTATGAGAACTGAAATGTATCCCAGGTATAACCATTAATACATTCCATTTTTCCACACAAATCATTTATCTTAAACTCAAAATCCACTTTACTTCTTCCTGGACTGTTTACCAAATAACTTTAATCATGCTCAGACCCTCCATTTTAATCATATAATCAAATTCATTTATTGAGTGGATTATCCAATTCAAGTGTTAGCAAAAAACAAGGAATGATCAATCAAGAACTTAATTACTTCTGACCCAATTCAAGCTTATGAAAAAATCAAGTTAGGACTTATTAAAAGCCTAAATTACATGAGGCAAATAGAGACATGTCATTTACATTGGAAAACCAGCAAATATATATCTTTGATCTTCTCCTTGCCATGAGCTTGTGAAAAATGACAACTATCTTTATATTTGTAGGCTTGACTTAAACAATCAATGGGTGTGACATTTATTTTGAAGGGAGTGATCATGGTGTTAAGGAATTTTGTTATGGAGAAGTTCACTAAGCTTCTGTGGGGAAAAGACTTGGGTAGAAGGAATTAGTACTATGTTCAAGAATTCAACCCCACTTGTGATCTCCAACAAAAAGAGTACATTGGAACTAGCATTCCATGAAGAGAAAAGATTCTTATTGCTCAATTAAGAACTAATTCACATCAACTTCTGTGGGAAAGGGGTTGGTGGAAAATACCTAAAGAACAAGTTTGTACTTTTAGCATTTTTGGGACAGTAGAATCGAAAAACAATTCATTTTGGAATGTGATGCTTTCAGAAGCATAAGAGACACTTATGACAATATGCTAACATAGGTTCCTTGGCATTGCTTTTTTAGTGAGGAGGTTGTTAGAAAACTAGGTAAGTTCATTATTAATTTGAGTAAGAAAAATATTGAATTGCTGAAGACTAAAAAAATAGAAAAAAATAATCTCATAAACTAATTTTAGTTTCGAAGACTTTAAAATTTTATTCATTTATTCATATCAGTTATTATAATTAAATTAAAAAATAATTAAACTTCTGAACATTGTTTTGAAATAATTAGAGTGTTATGTGGCTTTCACTAAATTCATTGGATTATAAACCCTATGTTATCAAAAGTGAAATATATGTGTGGCTGCTAGGATTGGAACCAACGTATTGACAACTACAACTTGGAATTATTCCCACTGAAGTAAAAGTCCAAAACCCTTGTTTCAATGGTCTAGATGTTAATAAAATGAAAAACTAAATAAAAAATTTGTTGTCCCCCCGAAATGGGCTTAGCGTGGCATCAATAGGTGAAAGTACACCATAGTAGTTCATTTATGTGAAAAAACCACAGCTGAACAATAAAATATACTGAAGGTTAAAAAAAAAAAAATATAATTATTTATAAAAAAGAAGTCGATTGAATGTAGTTTAGATGATTGGGATGCTCACCCAGTTTAAAGTCTAATTGACCTGATGTATGATGCTAGTTTGTCTTTTTGTTAAGAGAGATGGTTAGTATAATTTCTCGAGGTATCATTACTAAAGCACATTGTCATTAAAAAACTAAAGAGATGTGATTTTTTTGGATAAATATGGTTATATTTTCCTTGAGAAAAGAAAAAAACATTATAAAAATGAAAAAACCACCAATAAAAAAAAAAAAAATCTACGTAAAAAGCTTTATATAAAGAAAAAACCACCACTAAAAAATAAAATCTACCTTATAAAACTACTGAAATTCAGCAAAAATAAAAAAATAGAATCCAACCTCTGAAATTTGTGTAACTGTTTAGCGAATATTAAAAAATGGAACATGGAATCCCAAATCCAGTAACTTATTGTAATTTATTTGTGATGGTTCTATGTTGTAAAATCCATGTGGATGATCATTTTCATTTACTAATTTCAGAAACTCTTGAAATCTGAGTGTGAAATTTTAATTTCATGAGAAAGAAAGTTTGTGTATTTGATTTTATCGTGTGGCTTCTTGCTTTTAGTTTTTAAAATTTTCAATAGTAGATTGGCTGTGTACTTTTTTTTCAAAATCAATGTGGACTCTACATCAATAATCTTTTTAAAATTTTATTTAAAAAATTGCCATTTAATTTATGTACTACTTGATTGTACATTTAAATATAAAATTATTATAAAGGTTAATTGATTTCCAAACAAAACTATATTTTATATCTAAAATTGTATTATAAGTTTTGGAAGTTTTTAGCATATTTTCCAGTAAAATTACCTAAAATTTAATAGAAATTTATTGAAATTATAATATCTATTTATAAACCTTTCATTATAAAAATGTCCCCAGAGTTAGTTATTCAGAGTATTAATACAAATTATATTAAGATATAAAATTGAAAAATTATATTATAATTCATCGCTGGACGAACAAATTCAGATATATGCAGAATCTGCCATCATTTGCAGGTTCAATGGCCTTTGGCCTCGAACAACAGATCTATATCAATGGATCCACGCCAATTGGACAGACAGATGCCAAGTCCTCCTTTGTTCAAAGGGTCTCTTCATAGTAGTGTTTCCATTCAGCGAAGATTATCAGAAAGCCTTAACAGAAGGCCCATGGTTTTGGGGAGCAGCAGGACTTTTTCTCACTCCTTGGTTCCCATATTTCGACCCCTCTTCAGCAGTTATCACCAAGCTTCCCATTTGGGTCCGTCTTCCGAACCTTCCGGCTCACCTCTGGCACGTCTCGGTTTTCCAAGGGATTGGAAATGCCTTGGGCCGCTTTCTGGCTACTGATACCTCTCGAGCAGACAAAGGAATCTATACCTATGGCAGAATTTGTGCGGAAATAGATTTAAGCAAAGGACTTCCTGATCAGATCAGCCTCAAGATTGGGGACTTTCACTGGACACAAACCTTGGATTATGAGAACACTGCATTCCGGTGCAGAAATTGTCATCAGACGGGGCATCTTCAGAACACCTGCTCCAGCTTCCCCGGCAGAACAAAGAAAACCAATAGCAAATCGAAGTCCAAGAGCTGGAAACCTTGCGATCCACCCCCCATGAATGATCTAGAGTCCTCCAGCTCGGATGAGGAAGATTTGGAAGAGGATGGAGAGAAAGATGTGCACCAGCAGGTCACGCCTTCGGCCAGCCCTGAGGATCCCTCTGCCCCTCCGATCCCTCAGAAACGTCTGCATGAGTCTTCTTCCTCCGATTCAGACAAGGAGACTCATTCTACAGTGCAAAATAATCTACAATTGGTTCCGACCCAGTCAAATCATAATGGCTGGGTCAAAGTCATTAAAAAGAAAGGGAAAAAAGTTCGACTGGAAGTCTCTGCCCACTCTGGGTAGCTTCCTCTGTTTCGCTCTACTTTTTATGTCATCCTTGTTCTCTTTTGTTCAGTCCATGGTCACTTTTGGGGTCCGAGGTTGAAAATGTTTCATTGCCGGCCCCTTGCTTCTATGCTTCGCTTTTTGCAAGCTCTGTCTGTACTATATGGTTTTTTCTTAATAGAATTAGACATATTTAGAAAAAAAAAAAAAAAAAAAAAAAAAAAAAAAAAAAAAAAAAAAAAATCTATTTCTATGTAATTTTAATTTACATTTCAATAAAAAATTTCCATTCAGATTTTTCAGATTTTAAAATAAAAAATAAAAAATAAAAATAAAATATAAGCTCTTTTTTAATCAAACATAACCTCCTTTTTATTTAGTTGAACCATCACAACCACAATTTATACTTTCATATAAAACAATTATATTTCCATAATAATATTAAAACACAAGTACCCAGACTTTAAAATTCATTTGCAAAATTACAAATGGTCCAACTTAGGACATCGTATGAACTCATGAGCCTAAAGGCATCACTTTAAAAAAAACTATTTGGCATTTGGCGAGAGTTTCTTTCAAAGTTCTACATAGAATTTGTTTCTCTCTGTCACTATTTTCTCTCCTCTTATGTTTGAAAAAATATATATAAAGCTCCAATATGCTCTTCAGTTTTGCTAAAGAAATCATTAATTTTTTCTTCAGAAACCAAGACCATGCCATTGTAAACCTTTCTTGCATAGTAAAAAATAAATGGTATTCACAATTAAAAAAAACTGTTGATGAGATAAGTATCAGTATGGTGTACCTGCCATGACCTAAAAATGCAAAACTTCAGACGCAGAAGACAAAAGATACAATAAATGCAAATGTGTGATATCCGGAGAAAGTAACTGCGCTGAGAAGAAAACAAAACTGAAAATAATTTGAACAAATAAAACAATAGTTCAAAGCATATTTCACTGCACATGTAGTCTTATAGTTTGACCTCAATAAACAAGCTTAAAGAAACCCTCAGCAGCTTCTGGGCATCTTGAATACAGAAAAAACCATTGTTCCCTCCCTCCATATAAATATTAATCTCGAGGCATTCACGAAGGTCATCGAGAATAATGTATTGCTTCTTGGCTGCCATGGGTGAGATGAAATATTTAGCAGCATGAGAGGAATTTTGTATCCACAAGTATGGCTCATAACTTCCATTGTAGAAGAAGCTGGTATAAAAAGAGAAAATAAAGTGTCTTGGTATGACACGTACCATCACAAGTTCGAATCCCATCCTCAATTCGAAGACCTGTGCGCCAAAATCCCTCCTACCTGCAAAAAGCTTCTCAGGGAAGTGACCCAAGCCCTGCTTCACTATGCAGCCAACAATATGACCTCTCATCAGACCATGATAGAAATAAAAATAATGGTTGGAAGTGTTGGGGAAGCTACGACAACCTCCTGTGGGTGACCCTCAACTATGGCGGGCCAATATTTTTTCTAGAGGAAGATGAGGATTGGATGGCGAGGATGCTAGAAACATTCAGCTCACAACACTTTAGCCTGAAGGCGGGAAGATAGCAGTTCATATTTCAAATTTTCGACATCAAGCTGGCGTTGAATGTGTGTAGGGTACGAGTCCAAGTTTTTGGAAGAAGCGCTGATGGAAAATGAAAAAACCGTTATAATTTTCCACATACATCTTCACCATGTGATGTATCACCATCCATAAACTTATCATTCAACTCCAAAAGGTCGCATTATAGACTGTTCCTATAAAAAATTCCTGGTTGGGTTATATTATAGGTCTCTCTCGTAAAATAAAAATAAAAATAAACTATAGTTTTTAGATTTTTATGGTGTGAGTTTTGAGTTGCTGAATTCGGAATCTCCACAGTGTGTATTTTTGTGTCTATGTTTTGGGTCTAGATCAAGACCCATCATTAGGACAAATCCTGTTGAAAAGAGAGGAGGTTATAACCCGAAACGTAGACGTAAAAATGCACACTATGCAAATTCCAAATTTAGCAACTCAAAAATAAACTATTCTCTAAATAGGAATAAAATAAAAATAAAAAGAAATATGTTATGCATGTTTAAGTTATTTTCCATATGATCTAATATAATTTCATATCAAAAATTGGAAAAAAAAGGAATATGTTATGCATGTCTAATTAATTGTTCGTATGATGTAATACAATATCATAGTAATTAGAAGTAAAAAAAATAAGTGAGTAATATGTTTAAACCATGTACTTTTCAAAAATAATTTAACACATGTTTTAAATAAACTATTTGAAGATCTATATGAACTAATTTATGTCTATATTAACTTCATAAATATCTATATATAGAAAAAATTATTAAATATTAATAACAATAAAAAACAAATTATTCAATGCATATGTTATGTAAAATATTTTATATATTGATGCAGGGGCATTGGAGTTTAGTCAGAAATGTGAAAGATTGTTCACATGTTATGGCTAGATGGGTTTAAAAATTCGATTACTGATGGGTCAAAGTCAGTTTTTACTAAGAGGGTTGGATTCCTTTGAAATTTGTTAAAATCTATTTTGTAATAAATTAGAGACTAGTATTTAGGGGAGGTTGAACAATTTTAGATTTTATTCAACTTATTTAGATTCAATTCATAGATTTTAGGGAGATATTTGGAAATTAGGATTTTGTCTCAATTTAGAGAATTCGATCCTAATTGAGGAGGTAGATGGTTATGTAAATACTATAAAAATGTAACCTTTGTAACAGAGGAATGGGGAGTTGGTCGTAGAAGAATTGGTTTGAGAGGATTGGTCTCTGTTTTAATAAAATTACAGTGTTACTTAAACTGTTGTTATGTTGGCAATCCCCGGAGGTTTTCACCTTCAAAATTATATTGAATCTTATATTCTCTGTGTGGAACTAAGATGCAATTCGAAATTGTATAAATCACTATGTGAAGAGGCTCTATCCTTTCGGAACCTCATTTTATTTTTATATATGCTATGTAGAGATTGAGAGCGATTTGTCGTGGTAAGGAATTCAGAAATCGAAAAGTTATGCTTCTTTTTTTAAGATTGGATTCTGATATTAATTTGTGTTGTAGAATCGTTGAGTGGAAATTGAGAAAGAATTCGGGTTTCATTACTCGATATTGATTATTTGTGTTAAGGTCACAATACAAGAAATCCGTTGAGGTTTTGAAGAAAGAATGAAGTAAACCATGGAAAATATGAAAGCAAATCCATGTTTAAACACATTTGAATTGAGAATTATAGTTAAGCAGTTTTTAGGAGAAAAACCATGGGTTTCGTGCAGAAATTGAGCCCAGAAGAAGTTTCATCAAATGGAATGTGATCCAATTAATTTGCAACACGTCGCGTTGTCAAAAACCATCGGTGTCACATAACTTTTGGGTGTTAAAAGTCTGGGCTTGATCGAATGTGAATATCGTTTGATTGGGTTTTGTGGAAATCACGTGGTGGTTGTTCAAAGAAGTTGCGTGAAGTTTAAACAAAGGTATGTACCAGCGCTTTTCAATTGGTAAGCGTTTACTATGCATTTGAAGTATGAACATGTGGGGCCCGAACGAGTTCTAAATGCTTATTAATACATGCTACAACATTACATTCTCGAAAGTTAAAAACAATCATTCCAATGATTTTAAATTTTGTAAGGTTTGGATATTGGTTCCAAAGATTTTGAACGTTGATTTAAATGCATTTCAATACTATATTCTGAAGACTTAACCACCGTATGGACGTTAAAGTATTGTACTCTCAAGGGATCTTAAATATTGATTTTTTAATGATCTTGAATAGTTCCAAGGACTTGTAATATTGTTCTACATAATTTTTAAAACTATTATGAATTTCATTAATCAAATTTCATAAATTTGATGAATGAAAGTGAAAACAAAGAGTTGGAACGAATTCCCCCAGAATTGGAAAATATTGTACAAAAGTTTGAACAGCTCTCCTTAACGCCTGCACCCACACAGCCATCATTTGTGGTATCAGAGAAGACTTCAGAGAATTTATCAGATATTGAACAGACTTCTAAGAGCCAGAAGAAGAAATCCAGCATGGCTGTCTGAATTGGTAGAGGTGTTGCTGATAGAAGAAGAGGTAGGCCAGTTTCCAATGCAGAAGTATTGGAAACTATGCAGCAGATCCAAGCCAAATTGGAAGAAATTGAAGTAGGACATCCAAGAGATCCTGAAGATGTTAGTGAGCCAGAAGCTCAAGAAGAAGAAGACAATATTGAGCTTACCCCTGATATGAGATTTTTTAAATCAGTTTTAGGCTCTATGATGCAGGAGCATCAAGGCCATTTTTCATTTGTAAATATGTAATAAAGGGGGGTGTGACATTTTTATTATTTTATTAATTAATTTGTTATTTTTAATAAAATAGGAGATAAATTATATAAGTTAGGATTTTGTAAATATTATTTTATTAATTAAAAGGATATGAGAGAAATAGTTTAGGAGAAAAATTTGGGATTAGGAATTCTATGTATGGGACTTTGTTGAGTCCACACCTAAAATGTAGATTTAGTTGAGGATTAGGTGGAGAGAATTTTGGAGTGAATTAAATGCATTATTTATGTATAAATATGAGTGGTTTTTTTTAGGAAAATACAATTGAATAGTTGTAGAGAGAGTGAGAGTGTGAGTAGAGAGCAGGCTTCTACTTGCAAGCCTTCGGGAAATTGTAAAGGGCCATAGATCTCGAATATCTGGCCAAATCAAGAGTTTGTAAGTAATTTTGTGCATTAATACAACAGTGGATTTCTGAAGTTTATGTCTTCTTCCTGAGTTATGTTGTAATTAGAATTTATTCACCCACTGGTTCTGATTGCGTTGACACTGGCATTTCATTTAGTTCAAACCAGAAGTTCTGAAGTTTATGTCTTCTTCCTGGATTGAACTAAATGAAATGCCAGTGTCAACGCAATCAGAACCATGGAAAGAAGGTTGTGCGATCCATCAAGAACGTATGGTGTAATCAACGGCCAAAAGGGCACAGCTATGGAAATTGTTTAAGAGATTCGATTGTATGAATAAATCAGCGCAGGAAGCAAGGGAAAGCTTTAAACGCAGAGGTAGAACGTGTTCATGGATGATGACTGTGGAGGTAACTTATCCAGTGTTCAAGTTAAGACGGGAATGCGTCAAGGAAAGTTGATTTGTATGGGCAAGTCATGTGTGGTAAGTTAATGTGTGGCCATTTGTTATTGACATTTGAGCTATTGAAATCTGCCATAACTAGAAATGAATACGTGACTGCGTTAGCTTGATAATAAATATCAAAATTGGAAGGTTTAAAGGGCGCACATAC
Source organism: Pinus albicaulis (assembly GCA_034641835.2). NCBI lineage: Eukaryota > Viridiplantae > Streptophyta > Pinopsida > Pinales > Pinaceae > Pinus > Pinus albicaulis. The sequence goes on along the minus strand of CM076574.1, from coordinate 1,050,736,615 downwards.
TATTTTAACTTCTGTTGGGAAATTAAATAAATGGGGTTTTTAAATGGGGAGATGTTTAAATATGAGTTTGTGATTTGAGTTTAATAGTCATGGTTTTTATAACCATAAAAAGAAAGAGAGCTTCCGCATTAAGAGTTGGGAATTGCCGGACTTGAAGTCTTAGTTTGAGTGTAAATGTTGAGATGCATTCTTATATGCACAACAGATGAAGATTCTGGGTATTGCAAGCTAGCCCTGCATCATTTTTGGTATCAAAGCTTGGCTCTGTTGAAATGGAAGATGTTTGTTTTTTTTGAATGAGTGCAGGAAGGTTTTGTTGAGAACTAAAGTGTGTTTTCTTTGAATGTGTGATGGAGACTGAAAGGAAGATCAGATTTTTAAATCCAATATGCAAGCTACACAATGGCAAGTGAACAGGATTGCAGAAGTGAATGGAGGACAAGATCATGCAGGATCTTAAAGGTGAGATAATTTTCTGATTTGAAATTTGTGATTAAAGTTTATGGTTGCAGAGAAGATGATGGCAGTGAACCTGACATTCAGATAAAGGCTGGATAGGGAGGACAATTGCAGTGTCCTGAAGAGAAAGTGAGTTGAAGAGATAGCCTAGAGAAAGAGCAGAGGAGAATGATCAAAGGGTTCCAGAGGCAGTGAACCAAGTACTTACCAAGAGACCAGATCCAGTGAAGCCGATTGGTGAGGTAAGGGGCAGCAGGAGAGCTTGTTGTTGCAGAGGCTAGTGCAACTCATGGTGAGTGATAAACTCATGGAGAAGATGATCATGGAGGATCATAGAAGAGGTTCAGAGGAATGCCACAGAGGTGAGAAGACTACAAAATTCAGATAAAGAGAAATTGCAGTAATGAAGGTACAATTGCAGGTACTAGAAGAATGGTTGCAAGAGCAGGAAAATTAGAATGGAGGATGAATCTTTCCACTAAAGGGAAAGAGAGTGATTTGGAAACCATTGCAGATGAAGTTGAGGTAAAGTGTGATTGCCTTATTGAAGAAATAACTTAGATTTCTTGAGCCAGAGATGGAATTTGAAGATTCCACATGCAGATATGTTCAAAGAGAAATGCTGGAGGAAGCAGTCGAGACTGAAAATTCTTGTGGTTTTAAAACTAATGAGTTGTGTATGTTTGTAGGTACAACACAGGGAAATGAGAAAGCTTTAGAGTTTGTTCAAGAAGAGTTGAATCTGAAGTCTGTTCAGATCGATGCTGAGATAACAAGATCTCAGGAGGAAATGAAGACGAAGGAGTTTAATCAAAATATTGGTGCAGAGAGAGAAAGACCAGCTGATTATTGGTCGAAAGCCGATGAAGGTATGGAAAATTGTGTGAAGTTTCCAAGTTCTACTCCTAATGAAATTGTTGAATTGTATAGGAAAATAGATCTTCAGAGAAGAAAATTGGAGAGACAGAGGACTTATGCACAGGATAATTTGCTGAGGAAGCAAGGCAGGAAAGTTTTCATGAATGACAGTCCTGGAGCAAAGGATGGTAAGAAGGAGAGACTAGCTAACAGTCTCATGGTGAATGAAAATCAGCATACTGATGTGCTGACAGAGGAGTTGGAAAGGAACTTAGAGCAGCATACTAAAGTGTTTCTAGAGGAATCTGAGGAGAAAGCCAGTGGAGATTTTCTGAGTCTTGAAGAAGACTTGGAACTGCAGAGAGAAAACTTGGTGATTGGATCAACAAGTGAGACCATTGGGTCTTGTGATTTTGAAGCTGATAATTTGATTGTGTTTACAGGTGATATAGAAGACAGTCCATCACTTGAAATTGTGGTGGAAGAAGAAGAATTGTTGCAGAAAGAAGGTGAGACAGTGATGTCTCATAAGCAGAAGCTTGTTACCATGGGTGACAAGAAAGAGTTGGCTTGTCTGTATAGCCAAGAAAATACTGGAGGATGGACTTTTAAACTGCTACAGTAATAGAGGATGAGGCTACAGTGTTGGAAGAAATTGATTTGATTGCCAGAACCAATCAAGATGATGATGGAAAATTACTGAAGATTTTCGAAGGGGAAGATGAAGATTATGCTGAAACTAATTTGCAGCATGTTGATGAAATGCTTGAGGAGAAAGGGCTGAAATTTTTGCTGGAGACATTTGAACCAGAGAAAGAAGTTGCAGACGAAATTGCAGGTGGTGAGCAAAAGAATGTTGTAGAGGGACATGAAGTTTGGGAGGCAGCAACATGTGGGGTAGCATCTGCAGGAGTAAAACCAATGTTAGCAACATTTATGGTGGCAGCTGAAGCAACATTTATGGTGGCAACTGAAGCAACATCTATGGGGGCACTGAAGCCTTATGTTTTTTATTCTAACAATTGTTTTGTGAGTACAGGTTTTATTGAAGATGCTGGAGAAAATATATTAGACAAAGAAATTGAACTGATGAGACGGATGATGATGAAAGTAACCCGAAAGAGGCCAGCAGCAGTAAAACAAAGGAGAAGCAACAAGAGAAAGACAGCAGAAGATTGTGAAAGCCTAGTCAGTGGGGCAATGCAGCATAAAGTATGGAGACCTGGAGAAGAACAACAGATAGAAGCAGCGACGAGTGGGAAGTTGCAGCACAAGATATGGGATCCAAGCATACACATATCCGAACACATGATCAGGCGATCATGTTTAATTTCAACCTTGGGAGTCTGATGCAAGAGCATCAAGGCCATTTTTCATTTGTAAATATGTAATAAAGGGGGGTGTGACATTTTTATTATTTTATTAATTAATTTGTTATTTTTAATAAAATAGGAGATAAATTATATAAGTGAGGATTTTGTAAATATTATTTTATTAATTAAAAGGATATGAGAGAAATAGAATAGGATCAAAATTTGGGATTAGGAATTCTATGTATGGGACTTTGTTGAGTCCACACCTAAAATGTAGATTTAGTTGAGGATTAGGTGGAGAGATTTTTGGAGTGAATTAAATGCATTATTTATGTATAAATATGAGTGGTTTTTTTTTAGGAAAATACAATTGAATAGTTGCAGAGAGAGTGAGAGTGTGAGTAGAGAGCATGCTTCTACTTGCAAGTCTTCGGGAAATTGTAAAGGGCCATAGATCTCGAATATCTGGCCAAATCAAGAGTTTGTAAGTAATTTTGTGCATTAATACAGCAGTGGATTTCTGAAGTTTATGTCTTCTTCCTGAGTTATGTTGTAATTAGAATTCAATTTCGATTGAGTTAGTATATGTTGCTGGGTTATAAGAGAGGAATTGTAATGAATGCTTTTCAAATGTTAGTAACAATTTGCTATGTGTGTATGAGAGAAATTTTGTAATCGAAGTATTTTTTTAGTCTAGGACAAGAAGAGTGATTTCTGTATTGAGGGACTGACAGTTTGATTCGAGAAATCGGAATCGATATTGTTTGAAGTGATGTTGACTTGCTGTTGTCAAGATATACAAACAACGTACATTTGAATTAAATCTGCAAACTATGAAGTAGATGAAATTCGATGTTTTAGCTTCTGGTAAGAGTGAAGCAATGGATGAGTCGATAGTTTAAATCTCTGTTTGCCATGGTAATTGATTTCTGATTGAATGTCGATGCCAGCGCAAATCTGAATTTACATTCACTGTGAATTTTATTTGATATTTTGTAATCTTGAATGATGACATCCATAAAAGGGCGCAGAATTCGAACGCTGTTTGTTTTGAGTAGATAAAAAAAGGTGGAACGTTTTATGCAGCGGTGGCCAATTACAATGTGGAAAAGCATTAATCACCAATTTAGTGGGAATGGAATCACACGGTGATGTGGAGTGATAGTTGAACGCGTTGATCTCTTTATGGTAGATGCGGGTTCTGGTGTGTCAAATAGTGGATCGATTACAGAAATAGCCATTGGTTTAATGCGTGAAGCCACCAGACTTAATCTTGTGCATAACTAAATTGTGGATATCAACCCAGCGTTATGAAATTAAAGGTTGTGTTTTATTATGATGTATGTTTGAATATTTTATAAGTTGCAGGTGGGAATCGATCGATTGGAGATACGAGAGCTGTAAGGTGAATTAACAGTTGACGCAGACCCAAAGAAAATGATGAAGCAGACCTTAGATGCCGGATTTGGAAGAGAATGAATTTGCGTAGAGAGGAATGGTTGGTTGGAACACTGTGGGTGAATTAATGCAACGCAGTGGCTCCAATTTGATGCAAACGGAGGTCGATCCAAGTTGTGGAATCGAGCAGGGAAGAAGTGATAACTTCTGGTTTGAACTAAATGAAATTCCTCAGAACCATGGAAAGAAGGCTGTGCGATCCATCAAGAACATATGGTGTAATCAAAGGCCAAAAGGGCACATCTGTGGCAATTGTTTAAGAGATTCGATTGTATGAATAAATCAGCGCAGGAAGCGAGGGAAAGCATTAAACGCAGAGGTAGAACGTGTTCGTGGATGATGACTGTGGAGGTAACTTATCCAGTGTTCAAGTTAAGACGGGAATGTGTCCAGGAAAGTTGATTTGTATGGGCAAGTCATGTGTGTTAAGTTAATGTGTGGCCATTTGTTATTGACATTTGAGCTATTGAAATCTGCCATAACTAGAAATGAATACGTGATTGCGTTAGCTTGATAATCAATATCAAAATTGGAAGGTTTAAAGGGCGCACATACTATTTGAACTTTTGTTGGGAAATTAAATAAATGGGGTTTTTAAATGGGGAGATGTTTATAACCATAAAAAGAAAGAGAGCTTCCGCATTAAGAGTTGGGAATTGTAGGACTTGAAGTCTTAGTTTGAGTGTAAATGTCGAGATGCATTCTTATATGCACAATAGATGAAGATTCTGGGTATTGCAGGCTAGCCCTGCATCACTCTACATCTAGGCCTAGACTTGAAGTATCATCTTTTGCAGGAGGATTGAATCCAGAAAAGTTGATAGACTGGATCAATGAGATGAATAAATTCTTTGATTATGAAGATATGGGTGAAGACAAGAGAGTTAAATTTGCAGTGACAAGGTTTAAAGGACATGCAGCACTTTGGTGGGATGGAGTGCAAGCAGAGAGAAGGAGAGCTGGTAAACAACCAATCAAGAATTGGAACATAATGGTAGCAATGCTGAGAGGTAAGTTTTTGCCTAGTGATTATCATCTTTCATTATTTAGACAAATGCAGAATCTTAGACAAAGATGAATGACAATGAAAGAGTACATAGAAGAATTTTACAAAGTGAGCATAAGAGCTGGAAAATCCAGGACACAGCAGAGAATATTTCCAGGTACATAAATGGTCTCATAAGGGAGATCCAAGATGAGATAAGTATATTGTCTCCTAATACAGTAGAAGAGGCTTATCAAATGGCCTTAAAAGCTAAAGAAAAACTCCTGAGAAAGCAGTCTGCTAAAGGAATAGGTACTTTCCGAGGAAAGGGAAGTCAAGGTGGTAGAGGGAGATCTACAACACCAAGAGATGGAGCTAGCAGCAGCTCACCTCAACATGCACACACAGAAGGTGATGCAAGTGGCAGAAGGAGTTCCTACAGAGGAAGAGGGGGCAGAAGCAGAGGAAGAGAAGTGAGATGTTACAGATGTAACAAATTGGGACATAGAGCCTATGAATGCCCAGAGAAAGAGAATGTGGGTACAAGTCATAGAAATGCAATTGTTGCTTTGACTGGAGAAGAGGCAGCAAAGTTTCCTGAAATAGAGAAAGAAATTATGCCAGAGAAGGGAGAATCTTTGGTGGTTAACAAGGTTTTGTTGAAACAAACAAAGGAAGTTGCTGAGCTAGCACAGAGGAAAGATTTGTTCAGAAGTGTATGCACATTTCAAGGGAAATACTGTCAATTGGTCATTGATAGTGGTAGTACAAAAAATTTGGTCTCTACAAAGGTGATAGAGAAATTAAAATTGAAGACAAGGGAACATCCAACACCCTATAAGGTGTCATGGATTCATAAGGGACATCAGTTAATTGTGAAACAACAGTGTGAAATAGAGTTGCAGATGAGCAGCTACAAGGATAAAATCATGTGTGATGTGATGCCTATGGATGTGTGTCACATACTGCTAGGTAGACGTTGGCAGTATGACATAGCAGCAGTGCATGATGGTAAGAGAAACACTTACAAGTTTTTCAAGGATGGTATGAATCAAACATTGTTACCTATGGAAGAAGGAGATGCATCAAGCAAAAAGTATGATCCAAAGACTTTATTACTGAGTGGGAAAGCATACTTGTAGCAGATTGAAGATGATGAGGTAAATTTTGCTTTAGTTTTCAAACCTAAGATAGTAATTACTTCTACTATAATTTCTGATTTTCCAATTGAAATTCAAGAAATGTTGGACAATTATTGTGATATTATTGTGGATGATTTTCCTGATGAATTACCACCTGCAAGAAGAATCAGCCATCAGAGAGATTTGATCCCAGGATCTAATATGCCAAACAAATAAACTTATAGAATGACTCCTACAGAAAATGAAGAAATTAGAAAGCAAGTGCAGGAGTTGGTTGACAAAGGTTTGATCATAGAAAGTTTGAGTCCTTGTGCAGTACCTACGGTGTTGAGCCCGAAGAAAGATGGAGGTTGGAGAATGTGCATTGATTAAAGAGCAATCAACAAGATAACAATCAGATAGAGATTTTATTTACCCAGAATTGAAGATTTGATGGATTGTTTGAGTGGAGCAAGATATTTTTCAAAACTAGATTTGAAAAGTGGGTATCATTAGATTAGGATAAGGGAAGGTAATGAATGGAAAACAACCTTTAAAACAAATGAGGGATTATATGAGTGGATGGTAATGTCTTTTGGTTTATCAAATGCACCTAGTACTTTTATGAGGCTCATGAATGAAGTATTAAAAGAATTTATTGGTAAATTTGCAATAGTATATCTGGATGATATATTAATTTACAACAAAACAAAGGAAGAACACCTGAGACATATTAATTATGTCTTAAGGAAATTATATCAAGAGAATTTTCTGGTTAATTTAAAGAAATGTTCATTCATGAAAGAAGAATTGGTATATCTGGGTTTTGTTGTTTATGCTGAGGGGTTAAAGATGGATCCAGAGAAGGTAAAGGAAATTGTGGAGTGGCCTTCACCAAAAAGTTTTTTTGAGGTAAGAATTTTCCATGGATTTGCTAGTTTTTATAGAAAATTCATAATGAATTTTAGCAAGGCTAATGCACCTATCATTGAAACCATAAAGATGGACAAACAATCATTCAAGTGGACTGCTGAAGCTGAAAGAAATTTTCAGTTTTCGAAACAGAAAATAACTAAGAAACCTGTCTTAGTTTTGCCTGATTTTAACAAAACATTTCAAGTGAAGTGTGATGCCAATGGAGAATCTATTGGAGCTGTCTTAAGTCAAGAAGATAGGCCTATAGCATATTTCAGTGAGAAGTTGAATGATACAAGGAGAAATTACTCTTCTTATGACAAAGAGTTTTATGCAATAGTACAATCCGTGAAGAAGTGGAGACATTATTTAATGTCTAAAGAATTTGTACTATATTCAAATAATCATGCTTTACAATATATTATGAAGAAGCCTAAATTCAATCAAAAAAATGCTAAATGGGTTGAATATCTTCAAATTTTTAACTTTATTTTGAATCACATAAGTGGCCAAGCAAATAATGTAGCTGATGCTTTGAGTAGGAAGAACCTTATTGTTCAAGAAATTCAAATTGAAGTTGTAGGTTTTGATTTTGTTAAAGAACTCTATAAAATAGATTTGGATTTCAAAGAAGCATTTGAAGCATGCTGTAATCCTGTTTTTATAGACAGAAGTCAGTGGTTAGATTATTTCTTGCAAGAGGGTTTATTGTTCAAAAGAAATCAATTGTGTATACCAAATTTTTTTATGAGAGAGAATTTAATCAGGGAAAAGCATAGTGGTCGACTTGCTGGACATTTTGGTATTGATAAAACTTATGAGTAGCTGATTCATTTTTATTATTGGCCAAAGATGAGATCTGAAGTGGAGAAGTATGTGAAAAACTTTAAAATTTGTCAATATGCAAAGGGGAGAAGCCAAAATGCAGGTTTGTACATTCCATTACCTATTCCAAATAGACCTTGGGATATGGTAAGTATGGATTTTGTTTTAGGATTGCCTAAGACACAGAGAAGGAATGATGCAATTTTTTTGTAGCTGACAGATTTTCAAAGATGGCACATTTTATTCCATGTTATAAAACCAGTGATGATACTCATGTTGCCAATTTGTTTTTCAAGGAGAATATTAGATTACATGGGTTACCTAAAAGTATTGTTTCCGATAGAGATACCAGTTTTGTTGGTCATTTTTGGAGGACATTGTGGAAGAAGCTTGGTACTAAACCGAGTTTTAGCTGAGCTTATCACCCTCAGACTGATGGACAGACTGAACTAGTGAACAGAAGTTTGGGTAATCTTTTGAGAAGTCTTGCAGGAGAACATCCAAAGCAGTGGGATCATATTTTACCACAGGCAGAATATGCATACAATGATTAACTAAACAGAAGTACAGGACAGAGTCCATTCCATATTGTTTATGGGATGAACCCAAGAGGAGTATCTAAATTGAGGAACTTGGGAAAAGCAGAAATGAGGAGTGTTGATGGAGAGGAGTTTGCTTCAGAGATACAAGCAATACATGAGCAGGTAAAACAGCAGCTACAAGAGGGCAGCTTCAAGTACAAAAACATAGAAGATTTGAGTAGAGGAGAAGTTAACTTTGAAGTTGGTGATTTAGTTTTAGCACACTTGAGGAAAGAAATATTTCCAAAGAGGCAGTATAACAAATTGAAATTCAAAAATATAGGACCATGCAGGATATTAAGAATTTTTTTTGCAAATGCCTATGAAATTTAATTTCCATTTGACATTGGAATATCTCCAATATTCAATGTTGTTAATTTGTAGAGGTATGACAATGGTGGCACAGATGAAAGACCAGAAGACAAAGAGCATATTGAATGGGTAAAATAGTTACCTACAGCAGAGCCATTGCAGCCAGAAAGGATCCTAGACAAGAAAGTGTTCAAGAAAACCAGAGGACAGGAGTATTTCCAATACTTGATCAAATGGAAGGATCAGCCAATTGAAGATGCTACTTGGATGATAGAAATTATGTTGCAGAAACTGGGTAGTTTTGTGGAGGAGGTCATGGAGAGGAGCCCATCAAGAGTTTTTTCCTCAGGAGCCTGATGCAGGGGCATTGGAGTTTACTCAGAAATGTGAAAGATTTTTCACATGTTGTGGCTAGATGGGTTTAAAATTTCAATTACTGATGGGTCAAAGTCAGTTTTTACTAAGAGGGTTGGATTCCTCTATGATTTGTTAAAATCTATTTTGTAATAAATTAGAGACTAGTATTTGGGGGAGGTTGAAATTTTTTATATTTTATTCAGCTTATTTAGATTCAGTTCATAGATTTCAGGGAGATATTTGGAAATTAGGATTTTGTCTCAATTTAAAGAATTCGATCCTAATTGAGGAGGTCAGTGGTTATGTAAAGACTATAAAAATGTAACCTCTGTAATAGAGGAATGGGGAGTTGGTCATAGAAGAATTGGTTTGAGAGGATCGGTCTCTGTTTTAATAAAATTACAGTGTTTCTTAAATTGTTGTTATGTTGGCAATCCCAAGAGGTTTTGACCTTCGAAATTCTATTGAATCTTATATTCTCTGTGTGGAATTAAGATGCAATTCGAAAATGTATAAATCAGTGTGTGAAGAGGCTCTATCCTTTCGGAACCTCATTTGCTTTTTATATATTCTATGTAGAGATTGAGAGCGATTTGTCCTAGTGAGGAATTCAGAAATCGAAAATTTCTTCTTCTTTGTTTAAGATTGGATTCTGATATTAATCTGTGTTGTAGAATCGTTGAGTGGAAATCGAGAAAGAATACGGGTTTCATTACTTGATATCGATTATTTGTGTTAAGGTCACAATACAAGAAATCCGTTGAGGTTTTGAATAAAGAATGAAGTAAACCACAGAAAAGATGAAAGCAAATCCATGTTTAAACAAATTTGAATTGAGAATTACAGTTAAGTGGTCTTGAGGAGAAAAACCATGGGTTTCGCACAAAAATTGAGCCCAGAAGCAGTTTCATCAAATGGAATGCAATCCAATTAATTTGCAACACGTCACGTTTTCAAAAACCACCGGTGTCGCATAAATTTTAGGTGTTAAAAGTTTGGGCTTGATCGAATGTGAATATCATTTGATTGGGTTTTGTGGAAATAACATGGTGGTTGTTCAAATAAGTTGCATGAATTTTAAACAAAGGTATGTACAAGTGCTTATCAATTGGTAAGTGTTTACTATGCATTTGAAGTCCAAACATGTGGGGCCCGAATGAGTTCTAAATGTTGATTAAGACATGCTACAACATTACATTCTCGAAAGTTAAAAACAATCATTCCAATGATTTTAAATGTTGTAAGGTTCAGACATTGGTTCCAAAGATTTTGAACGTTGATTGAAATGCATTTGAATACTATATTCTGAATGCTTAACCACCGTATGGACGTTAAAGTATTGTACTCTCAAGGGATCTTAAATATTGATTTTTTAATGATCTTGAATAGTTCCAAGGACTTGGAATATTATTCTACAGAATATTTAAAACTATTATGAATTTCATTAATAAAATTTCATAAATTTTATGAATGAAAGTGAAAACAAAGAGCTGGAACGAATTCCCCCAGAATTAGAAAATATTGTACAAAAATTTGAACAGCTCTCCTTAACGCCTGCACCCACACTGCCATCATATATCATATAAAATTATTGAAAAAAATAAGATTTTATGTTTAGAATCTTTAAAGTGGTTTCATAGAAATTTTTGGACTTAGAAGTTTAAGTTATGTAATTTCTATAACAATCCAAAATACAATTTAAACTATAAAAAATTACTCATTATTTTTTACACTCTAAAATATGTTTGCACTTGAAATTTGATCCTTCTAGATGTTTGCACTTGAAAAAAAATTATCCCTCTAAGCTCATGTCATATCTTTGCCTAAAATAAATTTATTCTAATTCGAATTCGAATTTATCTCTCTACCAAATTAATATCACCACTACAGGTTGATGGTTTCATTTAGTCACCCATCCAATCCTGGCTAATGTTTTATTTCCATCTGGGTGAGATTCTATTTGGGTGTATTAAGAAGAGCTTATCCTTTAAATGATATGTTCGATGTAAATGGTAGTCTGTTTTATGTTTTTCTGAATAGATAAAATAAATAATTTGTAATAATTAAGTTATAAGGTGTTTTTTCTAAACAACTCCCTAGATGTAATCGTGTACTGGTTTAAGGTTAGACGATTAAATAATTCTTAGCCGTCAATTTGAGTAATTCTTAGCCATTAAATTCCACTAACATATTTACCGATCAAACGGGAACTATTACCTCAAAACGGGAACTCTAGCCCAAAAAGACTCAAAAAACATGAAAAAACGCCCCAAAAACAAAAAGTGTGTATTTTAGAATGCATTTGTTTTTTTCTCAAGGTAAAATTTCAACATTTTTTAAAAATATGCTAAAAATGAAATTGTTTTTTGAAAAAATGATTGAAAAAACACCCTCAAAACAAAACGAGTTGATGTTGGAATAATAAAAAAAACATTGTGTCACAATTTTGACACATTGTAACAATGGAATAAAGACAACATATTAGGACATTGAAAATTTGTAACATTCTAAAATTTTTTATACATGATGTTAAAGATAAAAATATCATGTCTGAAGGCCTTATCATTTCCAACAATTTTCATCCATGTTGTTAAAGATAAAATAACGTGACTATAAAAAAACCCTAAAATTGTTATTTTTTTCAACCATAACATTAAAGATAAAATATCGTAGCGCATAAAAACCTTATTGACAAGTTGTAAATCTCGATTTTTTAAATCTTAAGTTTTCAACATACTTGAACCATGAAATTATGGAGAAATTATATCACTTAAACAATTTTTAAAAATGAACAAGTAAATGAAATATTTCTTATTCCAAGAGTTCTTTTTTATTTTAAAGGATAAAAATATATCTCTTTTCAAATCTTAGTCTAAGACAAATCCATCAAAACAAAGTGCCCCTTTCAATGAGGCATATTATTTTTAAAAGTATCTTATACCAAATGGTAACAATACATAATATCATGGCAATATCAGTGCATAATCTAAAAATTCAACATTAATTTCTATTTTCCTTTTTACTTTCAATCAAAATATCAACATTAGTATATTGAATATAACATAAATGAATTTTGTAATTCATTGTTGTGCTGTGGATATTCTAAAGAGATGAATTCTTCATAATTAAAACATATAATCCAACAAACATAGAAATGCCTCATAACTTCAAGAAAGATCATATGGAAGTCAAAATATTTATTTCGAGTTACCATGCAAACATCAAGTACATAAAAATGTCTTAGACAGTTATTCAAAATCAACCATAGGTTTTGGCACACCATCAGAACCTGAATCTTCATATGAATGACTCGGTGCAGAGGAAGATGATCCATATTCTTCTCTTTCATCAACTAGTGCTCCATCTGAGTGAACATGCATGCCCACCATTTCAGAGTTCAAAAGTATTGTAGATCTACGACTACATTCAGCAGAGTCCCATCTCAGCAATATTTGTTCTGGTAGCAGTTTCTTCAAAATATTTATGGTCTTCAACCGAAGAGTTCATCTCTTTGTCAAATTGAAGTCATACACAAGTATGTCAACATCCTCCAATTTAAAGACATATGTGCGACAACGATTTATATTTGTGCCCTTTCTTTTTGTCTTTCTGCCAATTTTTTTTCAACTACCATCTTTGCCCTGTCCACACCATTGAAAGGCTGGGTACTTGTGGCATACCAATGTACATCAACAACTATAATATCTTCATTTTCATCAATAACCTTTATAACCTTGGCAATCCAGAATGGATAGCCAAGTGGATCTTCATCTGTTAACACGTCTAACATGCAACCCTCCTTAAAATCCTGCACAAAACCCCTATAAAGGTATTCCATGGCTTGATGTTGTGCACATGATCTTCTAGAACCAATATAGATTTCTCTTTCCTCTAGCTGGGGAGAATTAATAATAGCTTGAGACTGTTGTTTTTCAACAATGTGTGTTTCCTCATGTTCATTTGGCATATTTTTTGGCCAAAAAAATGGAGTCTTCGAAAGCGTATCATCATTTATTGAACTTGAAATCATATCACTTTGGTTATTGAAAAAATACTCCCACCAAACTGAATCAACAACATCAAAGTACTGATATGTATCTCTAATACATATTTTAATTTCCTCTAGACATTCAAAATAATTATGTCTCTCTTATTCCTTCGTGCATTATGGAGTTTAGCAACTGACTGTAATAACAATATCTTTGATGAAAATATTGGACGTTCTGGAATCAACTTCAAAAATGCTAAACCTGATGATGGCCCCCATTCTGCAATAGTTGAATAATTCTTGCCCCATATAAGTGTTATCCCATCAATTTTTTTGATACGAAATTTATGCTGAAAGCTAATGTCATTAAGTTTTTCAATGCATTTCTCCTCACCATGCCATCCCAAAATAAACCTTCGCATTGTCAATAGTTTCTTCTAACACATGAAAAATAGGCTCTGGAATGTAGGATTTATTAATACATTCAATTAATGATGGCAAGCTCCCAACACCTTTCCTCCTCAATGTTACCAAAAAACGACTAAATATTTGATCAATATGGTTATGAGTATTCCCAACAAGAAGGAAACCAAACTTTATCTTTTTAAAAATTCCCAATTCAACAAGCATGTTTAGATACCCAAAAAGAACTTGATTTTTGTTTTCACGACTTGTGTTGTCTAATTGTACATACAGAACTTTAGGAATAATACCATACCAATGAGTAACCACATCATGGATTATGGTTATGGTCAGATTTGCATCATTATGAATATTTGGAGCTGTGAAGAAAACCCTTGGAAACATCTTCTTATTAAAGACCATACAACCAACCAAGTGAAACTGAATGAAATTTTCCTCCTGTAATTTTTTACCATCAATTATCAAACCCAAATATTTATTTGGACTATCATAGCACTTCTTTCGATGTTCATACAATTTTTTCCTTTCACTTGTTTGCTGATTGCGATGCTCTTGAAGTTCTCTGACAATATAATCTGTACATAAAAAAAAGGTAACATATGAATAAATATATTTTCATAGTTGATAATTATCCATTTTTTAAAAATAATGTTTTGAATGCATACCTCTTTTTTCTCCTTGACATTTATCTCTTTTTCCTTTAAGAGAAGCACATGTGCTACAAATCCCCATCATTTTCTTCTTAGGAATACGAATATTGTTGAATTCATTCTTCCATACCCTTGTAAAATATGAATATGTAATAAAATTACCAACTCCTTCAGAAGCTTCTGCATAATCTTTGTATAAGCTGAAGATTTTTCATCTAGAGAAATTATCTGGAATATGTATTGTGTCTTTATTTGGCATACACTCTCCATGCTTTGAAAATAAGTCTTTCATCCATGACATAGCAGTATTTGCCAATGGCCCAGCCTACCGTTTATAATATACTTCTAAATAATATGTGGGATCCTTTTCCAGTTTTTCATGGATTCTTGACAAACGAAAATTAGCAATTGAATGCAAAATTTCGAAAGCCTTTCTGCAGAGAAATATATTCCCAATATGATAATCATAACCTACTAGCGTAGATTGCATGCAACCCACTAAATATGAATTTTGCATGCTTTTATTAATTGAAAAATATATTTTCCTTTTCTCCAAAGAAAATTTGAAATCCATATGTTTAAAGCAATCCCTTCGACAACATTCACTTGAAATCAAATGAACTATACAACTTATTTTTGTGAGATATGTTGTCCTCACCCTTGTATAACTGGAATGTTTTGGATTGATATGAAAAGGTCTACTCCTACTCCTAGCTACAATATTTTCTTGCAACGACTTCATCATTTCATTATGCTTTGTAGAAGCAGTTTCATCACCATTAGGAGGAATATTATCCCCATTATCATCATTCTGAACATAGTTAAGAAATTCATCAGCATCATTTCCTGTAAAATATGCATTACAATCTTCACTTGAAGAAAAAATTTCACAAGAATCATCTGCACTTTTGTAACCCTGACTCAGATGAAATTATTCATCATCTTTATCCATGCTTTCGAATTCTTCTCTTGGAGGATTCAATTCTTCATCACCATGAGTGTCTTTGAAATAGCCACTTAGAGAAAATGCATTATTCAGATATGTGCCTCTAAAATTATCATTTGCAATAAACTCTTCATCCTCCCCTTCCTCAGTGGTGCTCTCATAATCCTTGGTATTAGACCTAAGTGGAAGCTTTGAATCTGTATTCACTATAATTTCTTCATCCCGCCCCTCCCCTTCCTCACTAGTGGTCTCATAATCCTTAGGATTAGGAATAAGTGGATTCCTTGAATCTATATTTATTGGAAATTATTCATTCCCCTCTTCATCAGTGATGCTAGGATAATCCTTAGGATTAGGAAAAAGTGGATATTTTGACTTTGGAAACTTTTTATTCCCCTTTTCATCAGTGGTGCTCGCATAATCCTTAGGATTAGGAAGAAGTGGATATTTTGACTCCAGAAATTTTTCATTAACCTCTTCATCAGTGGGCCGGCATAATCCTTAGGATTAGGACGAAGTGGATATTTTTACTTTGGAATTTTTTCATTCCCCTCTTCATCAGTGGTGCTGGCATAATCCTTAGGATTAGGACGAAGTGGATATTTTGACTCTGGAAATTTTTCATTCCCCTCTTCATCAGTGGTGCTGGCATAATCCTTAGGATTAGGATGGAGTGGATATTTTGACTCTAGAAATTTTTCATTTCCCTCTTCATTAGTGGTGCTTGCTTAATCCTTAGGATTTGGATGAAGTGGATATTTTGACTCTGCAAATTCTTCATTCCTCTCTTCATCTGTGGTGCTCGCATAATCCTTAGGATTAGGACGAAGTGGATATTCTTCATCTCCCCCTTCATCAGTGGTGCCCTCATAATCCCACACAAAATATTACTTTCATTAATGGATGTCTTCCAAACTAAAATAATTTTCTTATTTGAATAATTTCACATTGACTACATGTAAATATTAACTATAATTAACTCAATATTAACTATAATTAACTACATGTAAGTATTAACTAAATATCAACTATAATTAACTACATGTAAATATTTTTAACTACATGTAAATATTAACTAAATATTAACTATAATTAACTACATGTAAATATTTTTAATTTGAAATTTTAATCACACAATCTTCCATATATAATAACAATCATTGCTTCTTACCTCACATCACATCAATTTTGGGTTTTGTTGGAGCAATTTTGTGGAGGTGTTGGGTTTCCATTGGTAATTTTGTGGAGATAACAATCATTGCTTCTATTCCTCACATCACATCAATTTTGTTGGAGCACTTTTGTGGAGGTGTTGTGTTGGCATTGGTAATTTTGTGGAGATAACAATCATTGCTTCTATTCCTCACATCACATCAATTCTTTTGGGTTTTGTTGGAGCAATTTTTTGGAGGTGTTGGGTTGGCATTGGTAATTTTGTGGAGGCATTGCTATTAATTGTTTTGTTGTTTTAAATAAATACCTAATAAATCAAAATTTAAAATTTAAAATATAAATAATATAATTTTAAAACAAAACATTTTATATTATATTTTAAAATTTCAAAATATTTAAATATAAAATATTTTAAAAATTCTAAATATAAAATATTTTAAATATTTTAAATATTAAATAATTTTAAATTTTTTAAATTATATTATATTATATTTTATAATTAACAATATATAAAATAAATTTTTAAATTTTAATTTATATTAAATTTATTTCAAAATTTTATATTACAAATTGTTTTAAAAATTTAAAATTAATATATGTTATTTTAAAAAATTAAATATTAAAAATAATTTAAAACACGACTTATTATAATTATATTTAGAAAATAAATAAAAAATAAAAATCCATCGCTGCCCGTTCTGTTTTGCTGGCGAGTTTCGTTTGGTGTCAACGTTGGCCGGGGGCGCCGTGGAGGGCCTACTAGCCGACCTCCAGCCCCGGCTGGGCGGAGGTTGATTCGCCAGGTACAAATTTTACGGTTGCCCAACGTTTAGTCTTGGGCCTAGTGAATGGCGTTTGTATTTCCTTAACACAGTGCCCAGCGTCATAGCATATTTAAGTAATCTATCCGTTGTAAAGGAAAACAAAGTTGTCCTCATTCCAATTCAATACTAGTGTTCGGGCAATTTCTCGCAGGCTAACCTCACATACACTGTTCAACACAATGATCTGTACATCAATATCGTGAACCAGACATTAGAGGGCCTCACGACCATTAGAGGGCCAGGCCATGCGAGAGCAGAATCCAAGGTACGACATTACCGATTTAGGGCCTGGAAAAAAACTCGTTGCGCCCCTATGCCGCCCATGCCCGACTGCTCAACAGTTCGCCAATGGCGTCAAGATTCTTCTCTCCTACATCGCAGATCTAGACGAGGATGAAAATATAATCACGGAAAAGTTAAAGTAATAAAAAAAGAAAGAAAGAATTTTTAATGTCCACGAGGCTAAAAATAGCCTATGGGACAGATTGCTTCTCTATCTGACTCTTGTATTCGGCCCTTTTCCTGTGAAGTTTTACAATGACCACTCCCAACTTATCGACAAACTCTTCGCTGAATAGCTTATCCCAAGAATTAGCTGCTAGAATACCTGCATAGTTTTCCCTGGTGTCTTTGAAGGCCTCACATTCTAGAATGAAATGTTTTTCTGTTTCCACTTTTCCGGAGGAACAAAAAATACATACTCTTTCTTCCCACATTTCTTTTGGCCTTTTCTAGCGCCCTGTTTCACAACGGAGTTGATGAGAATTAGTCCTTAATTGAGCAATAATAATTTTAGATCTCCAAGAAATATTAGCCCCTATGTACGCCTTTTGTTGATGGTTCTGCGTGGGGTTAAACTCTTCCATGTAGTACTTCTTCTTTCTCTCTAACTCTTTCTTCCAAGTATGTTTGTGGAATTTATCCATAACAAAAGTTTTTATCTCTTTACTATTTGTAGGGCACATGTTCAAGCAAATACCCCATTTACTAAACCATTTGTTATTTTTCCGCATCCAAGTCTTCTGTCTTTTGCACAATCTGTCACTAAACACCACCTTAGGCCATCTACCCTCTTCCATTTGCTCAATTTTTTTCAGATACCTTATGACTCGCACCATAGCAATTGCTTCAATAGGAGCAGCCCCTGTTTCACATAACAGGATAGCATAAGGAACTGCACTTTTAATTTTGAATCTGTTTGTAATCAAACGTTTCTGAATTTTCTCAATTTGTTTCCACTACATCTTGGTTGTGTTGCTTGTTACACCATTTTTTGGTCATCTAACCTATTATCATTAGATGGACCCAAGTACACCATGTAAGACAAATTTTACCCTAAGTAAAATTGCCTTCACTATGTTAAATAACATAATAAACCACATTTATTAGGTTGTTTATGGTCTAAACAGGAAACCCCAAAAGGAAATATTAAACAAACCAATGTTTGTTTGATTTTCCTCATGGAATAATTAATTAAACCATAATTTAATTATTATTCCCAGTCATGTTTAACCCAAAACAAAGAAATTAATTAGATAAACCTTTATTTATCTTATTATTTTCTAGGAATAATTATTTAAATCTTATTTAGATAATATTCCTTATTAAATATGACCAAATCACCCACAAATAATTAAATAAATCATTATTTATTTGATTATCTTTCAACCACTTCCTTAAAAAGATAAATAAATCATTTATTTATTTATTTATGACAAATAAAGGGATTTGACCCAAGTCAAATACTTTTTCCCTCCAACAAATATAATAAAATATTCCATGAAAGGTGGATCTAGATTTGGTTAAAATTATTTTAATCATGCACCAAGATCTAGAATGACCCCAATATTTTGTTATAAATAGGAGGGTTTTTCCTACCATTCTTCACCTTTTGTTGCCTATTAGATCACTTTGGATCTATACACTTGGTCACATTTTTCCACTATTTGCTGTGTGAGCTCCCTTTGAGTTCTATTCTTTGTATGGGATTTCTACACCAACAAGAGAGAGAGATTCTAGATCTGAAGTGCTGAGGACTTCCAAGAACCCATCCCATTGAGGAGAATTGGATACGCCTTCTTGTTTTCCTCCCAGGTGCCCTTAATACAAAAAATTCTTTCAAAAATTGTTCTTGTCTTGTCTATTGGATATATGGAGCAAACCCTTCTTTTTTACTGCTTAATGTCTTTCTATGCATAGATCTGGTTTTTTGCAGCTCTTGTCTTGATCAACTAACTGCAGATCTGAAGATATTGGTAGCCACTTTTGATGTTAGGGCTATTAGTTATGCGTAGCTAAAGTGGTCTTTTTTCGTACACATCGACAAAGGATTCATACTAACAATTGGCGACTCCACACGGGTTTTCAATTACGACCGCTGTCGTTTTTCATATTCCTGCATATCCAGCTACTTCAGACCCTAGGGTTTCTTTTCAGCTTTTTTTTTTTCCTATTTTCATGTGGTTTTTCACCTATAAAACCCTAAAACATTAAAATTTCTAACTTCCGCGTGTTTCTGGCCCTATTGCGCAGGTGACAGACATCAGCCGCAACTGAGACAACAACTTTTCCGCAAATCTGCTGCCGAGACAACCGGAATTGGAGGTCACACTTTTTGGCCCAAAAACTACGACCTGGACCTCCAGGTCGCACTTTTCAGCCTCTTTTCTGCGACCTGCACTAAAAACAGGTCAGAACTTGCGACCTGCCAATTTTTCAGCTATTTTTCTGCAATTTTTCTGGGTTTTTCTGAAGCTTCTGTCAGGGTTTTCCAGCCTCTGTCTCAGCACGTTTCAACCTGTTCCTGATCTTTTTTTCTCATATAGGTGGGAACCTCGCCCCCTAGGGCTTCAGTACCCTCCACTTTTGGTGGAAGAGTTTTAGCTGCTTCAGGTGTCTGATTTTTCAGAGTTTCAGCCTCCCCTTTTCCAGATCTGATACCTCCATTTCAGATCCATTTTAATCACCTCTTCTCCCTCTCAAATCACCTCCTGAAGATTTGTTTGGATCTCCTTTTAGGGCCTCCTCCTTTCCCCTTCTGCTTTTTGTTGATTTCCTCCTTTTTTCCAGCCACCTTTCCTCTGCCTCTTGGCTATGATCTACACCTCTTTTCAGCAGCTTTATCCTTTAGATCCCTGTCCCTTTTGACCCTAGATCTATTGGCCTCTTTTTAAGTGTGTTTTGACTAGATTTGTGCCCTCTTTTAGATTAGTTTTGAGTGGCCCGTCTTCTTGGGTTGAATCGATGCACTAGTAGCTGTTATTTTTCTGTTATTTCAGCATTATATACTGTCCTCTGCAGATTTATTTTCAGTTACGCAACACACTTTTTCTCTTGCTCTCAAAACGAAAAGGGTTTAAAAATTAAAATTAACACACGCCACACACTCACCCTAAGCGAAGAAGAGCCTAGTTTACACCGCCAGGCATAGACTTTAAAATCAATTGGCACTGCACCTATCTGCCCTTGTTTCGACATTGTAATCACTTGATTCTGCACCTCCTTGCCCTTGTGGTCATTCTTCTTCCTCTTGTGCCGTGTTTGTGTTGTCATCATTGCGCCCCCAAGGCGCACTTCCCGGAGACTTCTTGGCCTTCACCCTCAGTTTCCGGTCGATCGACCTGCTCCGTCCCGCCGTCGTCGAGCCAGTCCTCCTCCGAGTCCACACTCCGACTCCTCTTCTGATTCATTGGGTTCTCCTTTTCATTCTAGTTCTCCCCCTGTCACCTTCACTATGTCTGGTCCAGGGCCTAACGCTAGTGGTGCTTCTGGCCCTAATGCTGGAACTACTACTAGCGGAACCGCCACAGGAACTACCTCGGCTGCACCCTTGCTGCCGTATATCGCAGGCCTCAGCCTCCCCGATTTCAATCAGTTGATCAATGACCCTATCCGCCACGATGTTGGTTGGCTTGCTATGCCAACCAAGCTCCCCTCCGACATCCCTAAGTTTGAAGGCCTTCCTGGAGAAGATCCAACCAATCATGTCTGATCTTTCCACATGTGGTGTTCCTCCAATTCCATTACCGATGACTCCATCCGTCTTCGATTGTTCCAACGCATGCTTACCAGTGAAGATTCTAAATGGTATGTTGACCAAACCACCTTTTCCCATACCACCTTTGTGACCATTTCCCAAGCATTTTTATCTTACTTCCAGCTCCCCCTCCGATACGATACTGGTACGGAGCTTTTGACCTCTTTCAAGAAAACCTCTTCGACCCGCCTTTCCGCTCATTTCCAGGAATGGCGACAAAGACGAAGCTTATGTCGAGCTCCCCCCTTCGAAGATCGGATCTATATGGACTGGTTCCTTCGCTCCCTCTTAGCCCCCATCGGCAAAGATGTCGCCTCCCATTTCCCTCAAACCGAAGAAGCCGCCCTCCAAATAGCCTTGAAATATGACCTGATCTACGCCCACTCTGGTTATGTTTATACCGTCCTTCCTGACCTCCCCAGGCCCGGAGGCGCTAACGCCTCGGGGGCATCTCATTCCGCCGACGGTATCATTGGAGCCCTTTCTCATCCGTATGCTCAATCTCCCATGGGCTACGGTCTCCCTCGGGGAGGGGCCAGCACCTCTAGCACTTTTCCCCCTCCAGGTAGCATGTATCCAGGATACGGCATGCCTCATCCTTTTTCCCAACCTCCTGCTTACCTCAATGTTACCCAACCTAACCATTATCCTTATCCGCAGCCTGGTGCGCTAGCTCCTCCAGCATATGCACTTCCATCTCCCTTGCCTCCTCCGCCCCTGCCACAGCACCTACAGCCCCCTCCGGGGCAAGTCTTTGCACAACAGGGCGCGACTAATCCCCCTGCTCAAAGAAGGCGGAGAGGCAATCCAAATCAATCTGCCCCTGGTACTCGTGGACCCAATCCTCAAGGTGTTGACCCTAACATTGCTAACCAGAAACAGGGCACTCAACCCAAGCCGGACAGGCCACTTCTCACAAATAAGCCTTGTTCGTGTTGCGGTGTTTATGGTCACTACACCCATGATTGTCCCCTCTTACCACAAATGCAGCAGATGTGGGAGTCTCAAGCCACATTGCGTGGACAACATGCCTCCCCTCATGCTCCCCCTAATGTGGCCTCTACTCAACCAATTGTGTTTACTGATCCTTTCCCTCAGCAAGGATTCGTGGCTACCCAACCACCCGATGGAAAGGTCGCCACTCCACCTTCCCTTTCTGGTTCCTCCAATTACCAGATCCTCATGATGAACTCTAATCCATCCCCAACCGTCGACCTTCACCTTCAAACTCGGTCTCGCCAGTACCCCAAGCCTCCCGCTCAGTCTTCCCCCGAGTCCCCTTCTTCCAGTTCTATAGAGCCTCTTTCAACATCCAATGGTCCCTTACATATCCCTCAACCCAAAGTTGAGGTCCATACCAAGATTCCTAAAGGACTGTTACGTCGAAATGCTGCTTCTGGTCGAGCTGCCCATTCGTATAACATAGTAGATGATTTGGCGCAATCTCCTGCTGCCATTTCCACGTTGGAACTCCTCCAGTCATGCCCTTCCCAAAAGAAGGCTCTATTATCTGCCGTGGGTAGTGTAGATCCTGTTGATGACCAAATGATTGTTTTCGATGCCCATCAATCAGACCATCCTCCTCTTCCTGCTTCTGTCGCCTTCCAAATCCCAGTCAAAATCCGGAACGCCAACATTTCTCGGTGTATAATTGATGAGGGGGCATCCACCTGTGTGATGTCAGCTTCAGTTTGGAAGCAACTCGAATCTCCTGAGCTGGCCCC
Source organism: Pinus albicaulis (assembly GCA_034641835.2). NCBI lineage: Eukaryota > Viridiplantae > Streptophyta > Pinopsida > Pinales > Pinaceae > Pinus > Pinus albicaulis. Next base: position 1,050,713,667 of record CM076574.1, on the reverse strand, counting down.
TTCCACGATCAGCCTTCGAGCGTGGGACGGCCACGCCTCCCAGCCCATTGGCCTTTTTTGTAATTTTCCTATCACCCTTGCCGGTAAGACCGTTTGCGTTGACGTCAAAGTCATTGACGCCCCTCTAGAATACAACATTCTATTGGGGCGAAGCTACACCTATGCCATGTTTTTTGTCCCTTCCGCGGTGTTTCGCAATATGTCTTTCCCTCACAATGGAAAGATAGTCACCATTGACCAGCTGTCTTACCATGAGCCGCCGTCTCAGACCTCCCCGGAGACGACCATCTCTTCCGTAGCCAATAATCAAACCGTCGATTCCTTGACCAGTGTCTCCCCCGGTGTATACAAAGATTCCTCCATGCTTGGAACTTTTCCTGGTCTTCCCCCTCCTCATATCTTTGATCCCAACTTGTCGAATGTTTGCATGATGAAATCGTCTTGGGTTGCCCTTAAGCGACCCGCTTCGACTAGTCAGCGACCCGCTTCGGCTAGTCAGCAACCTCAGACTCAACCTCGCCCACCGCAACCCGCTCCTAGCCCTTCATCTCTGCCAGTCGGACCTCCTCCTTCTGGCCCTTCTCCTACAGTTGGTATCCCTGAACCCCTTTATCCCCCTAGATCGGTTCCCCCAAGCCTTAATCATCTCGGAGCCGTCCCTCCTGGTCATTATCCTACGGTTCAGATACTTTTCCTGGCTCCCCCTCCCGGAGTCTATTAGTTCCCCGTCATGGCCACCCTCTCTCTCCCTAACCTGACCCTGGGTATACCTGTCTGGTACCTTGACCCTCCAGCTGCTACCCCTCCTGGTCACCCCAAACCTTATCTCGCTTTGACACTGGTTCAACCGGTCCCCCTTGCTTCCTCCATTGCTACCATGCCCCCTGCACCTCCCCAGGACCCTACCCCTATGGTGACAGTTCCCAGGAAGAAAGGCAAAGCTCGCAAGGGGGCATCCAAAGACAGGGCCACCCCGACTGACCCCGCTCCTCTTCCGCCTGTAGAGCCTTGCGCCTTGTGTGATGTCGTCGGTCACGCCACCCATACTTGTCCTGAGTTGCCCCGCATTCAACCCATGGTTAAAGTCGCGTTCCCTGATTCTACGGTCTCCGACCGTTCTCTTCCGTCCTCGTCCATAACCAAGAACCCCAAAACTATTCGCACTAGCAAACCCTGTGCTTTGTGCAGTGTCCATGGCCATTACTCCCACCATTGTCCTCACCTGACGCATTACCGTGCCTCTTTAGAAGTAGTCTGAGAGTATGAGGTTGAACAAAATCAATCCGCCTCTCCCATACTCGCGCAGTATGCTTCGGGCCAGCCTGAGGATCTCCCCGCTCCCATCGACATTCCCCCCTGATGTTCAGATGATGGAGTCTACTACGACCATTCTTTACCTATCCTCCTCTGTGCGACCTTTGGAGCCTAGTCCCCTTGCATCCTCCCCTGTTGTTTCGCCTGACCCCCTCTTTTCTACCGATACACGAGATCACTCCACCCGTATCTCTGTTGACCTCCGCAGCCCGAGTCCCCACCATACCTCCCATAGCCCTCATATACCACCCTCTAGTTTGTATATGAGCCATAGCCATCCTGCTCATTGCACTCCCTCCCGCAGTTGCCGCTCGATGTCTTATGTACACTCACGCTGCTGTCATTGTATCTCCTCCCCCCATTTGTTGTCTTGTAACACCATTCCGCAGGACCTCCTGTCCCCACCCTTTATCAGTTACACCGATGGTGCAAGTCGTTACTCCTGGAATCTAGCCTTGGCATGTTGGGCCATTTTCACCCCCTTGCATGCCCTTGTTCTCTCAAACAGGGTCTGCATTGGTACTACCACCAACAATCAGGCCGAATATGATGTAGTGCGTGGTCTCTTAGCCGATGCCCTCTTTCATCGCATCCTCCATCTTCATGTTCGTTTGGATTCCCTACTTCTTGTCATGCAACTAAATGGTGTTTATCGTGTGCATAACCCTGTGCTGTTTAGACGATATTTACGAGTGAAACTCTTGATACGTGAATTTGAAACCATAACTTTCAACCATGTACCTCGAGAACATAATCACTATGTAGATAGTATTGCAAACCATGTTCTAGATTGGCATTTATCACATGCATTTCATACAAGACAATAACATTCATAATCATTAAAAATGATGGATATCCATCATATGTGTCGCAAAACATGTGTTTAGAGTTTATCTACTCCGATACATATGACATGCCCATAGCATGTTACAAAAAACTCAAAACTGGGGGCACCACCTGCCCCTACATACACACTAGGGGGCACCACATTCCTCTACATACACACTAGGGGGCACCACATGCCCCACACCTAATCACTATCTGGCAGTTCCCGAGCCAATGGCTCTGCCCCTGCAGCGTGTAGATCATGTATCCCCTGACCGGCCATCGCCATGTGCCACATGACACCTCGCCATTCCGAGTGTAGACCAATACATGGCTCTATGTACTAGTCGTCTAAGTCCTACCACCCGCACTCTGATACTCCGGTCAGCAATCTTTCGCATCTATGGCGGATGTCCTCCAGAAGGGCGGCCGCATCCTCATTATGCGCTGATCGTGCCTCACTTGGACCTGCAGCTCCAGATGCTGCCGGTCGTCCCATATATCTGGCCGGTTTTACCGGAGCTATATCTGCATACCAAAAGTACATGAATCAGTACCCTATCTACTATTCAATAAATTTAACATGCCCATACAAGAATAGTAATCTGTCACTTACCATCGGGCCCCCATACTCGACCAGGCGGAAGTGGCAGGTCCGGATCTCCACAATAACTCATCCCACTATAGGGATAGTCGTCAATGTATAACGGCATCTGATCCCAATGGGCAAAGAACTCAGGTCGAAACACTCGTCTGACCGCCCCTCCTCCTCCTCTGCACAGTAGCCGCCCCCACCGGCGCATCCTGGGCTCTCTCGGGCCCCCATCTGGGAGCTGTATACGAGGTCGTAAGGTCGGGATCTTCTTAAAGAAGAAGGCGCACAATAAAGTCCCATACGAGAAATCGTGGTTCACTTGCCGCTTGCAGAGCGACAACTGTCGTTTTAGCGACACAAGCATCATTTGGGCCCACCCATAGTAGGTCCCACTCAACACACTCTCCACAATCATCATCTGCCCCCCAGTGATGTGATGGAGCGCCTGGTTGCCTAGGATACGCAGCACCGCTGCAGCCACTGCACGGGTCTCTAGTCTCTCTAGATCCCCGATCGGTATCCGAGTCCCCTTGACTTGGAGACCCGGTCGACAATGTCGCTCCACAAACTCCATGATATGCCGCCCCCGCGGTAATACTGGCTGCGTGTTTCCCACCATCCCAAGTGGCGGGAGACCTGTCAGGAAATACACATCCTGGACTGTCAGTTCGATCCTGTGCCCCTGCACTACAAAGACCTCATGCTCTGGATCCCAATAACTGATAATCCGGGCCAACAAAGGCTCTCCCGCTCTCATCAAAGGGTTCTCCAAAAACTTTAGAACCCCAAACCTGGCCAACACATGACGGACACCCTGATCTGCCTGGATCTCTGCCCGTAATGTACCCAGGTCTCTCTCTCTCCAGTTAACCCATATATCTGCCATATCTGCACAAAAACATCATCTTTTTCAGCATACAGATCGATAATACCATAACCAAACACAAAAACCCAACTCTCAACCATAAAACAACACTAAAACCTCCTCATCTCCCAGGTCGCAGTTTTCTGCCCAATTCTGGGACAGGTCATAGTTTTTGCCCTGAAACCTGCTTCCCAGGTCGCACTTTTTGGCCCAAAAAGTGCGACCCGGCCGTAGAGATGAAGGAGGGTTTGTTACTGAGATTTTGGGCCCTAAACTGAACTTTCAATCCATCAAAATGAAAGAGTAAGGTTAGGCCTCTTACCTGCAACTGACGGATCTCGATTCCAACGGTCGGTTTTTCCGCTACGCTCACCGCAAGATTTAGGGCCTTCTCTCCTCTCTACATTCACCGCAGAAACACTAGCATATGAGTGAATTTGGAGGGAAAACTGCCTTATTAAAAGAGAACCCTTGTTTCTTCTTTCGCCTGCTGCGACCATACCGTAGCCCCGTTTGACAAACCGTCTGCACCGTTGGAAAGCTCTCACCGAGCCCTCAAATGGGTATCTGTTAGTTTTTTGTGATTTGATACTTCACCAAGACACATTTTGTCCAAGATGGGTCACTTCACCTCTCCTTAAAATCGCATTTCTTCACTTACAACACTTGTACTTGGGGCACCACTTTGCCTCCTTACTTGTCTTTGTTCATGTTGATTTTCATCGTGAGTTACCATCTTGTACTCATGTTTTCATGGTCCCCCATTGGACCTTTACTGTGTGGCAGCACCATCGAGTCGCCCTTGTTTAGAGCATCCAAGTTGAGTCATCATCACATTCATGGAGTCTATCCCGAGTCCCTTTGTACCCCGCCATAGCCCTCCATCCTTCATTGCTTGGTCTCTCTCTTGTGTCGCACCTTATGACCTTCAGTCCCACTGTCCCCTATCCCTTATGATATTGTGTCAGTCGCTGCCATGTCATTCATGCCCTTTATGCTCTAACAAGGGAAGTCGTCCATTCGCTACTCAGTCCCCTCCATTCCACCATCATCATTGGTATTAGTCTGTCCGTCGCTCTACTATTTTCTCTCGTGCCTTAGTTGAGGATCTCTCATTGCCTCACCTATGGCGGACCTCCTTCTGTCGACATCAGCTCCTTCATTCCAGAAGACAGGTCTAGAGGGCGGTGTACCTTGGTTCCATCTTCCACTCTTGTTCGGTGCCTCGGATCAGGCAAAGGGATCTCTCATTACCCTTTGACTTGATTGTTTCTCCACTCCAGCTCCTTTCAGCATGATCGAGATCCGTATGCTTGATGGTTCAGTGATGCAGCAACAACTATTGGTGACTCCTGGGTGTGTGTGAGATGTCTCAACCCTCATGAGGGGGTGACCCTGCAGGTAGCCCCCACATGCCCAGATGACCTCTTCATTGCAGTCTTCGATGCAGCTCCATATACTTGATGATGTCGGCCTTAGCCGCTTGCAGCGCCTCTTTGATTTGCATGTATCAGCCAGATTTTGTGAGCCCTTCCCCGCTTATAGGGGGCATTTGGGTTGTATTTGTATCTCATGTACTCAGATATTATTGTATAAGTCCTGGCTGTTATCCCAGGCACAACATGTATGTGGGATTCTTCATTGTATTTTTATCTGGCTCATGATTATGCCGGCTGTACTTTATGGTTCGGTCCCTTGTTTACTGGACACACTATTCTTTTGTACTTTGTCTCGGCGGGCATAGGTATGCCTCCCCCGTCGCCTTTAGCACAGGTACCCTCTCATAAAAAGAGACTTGTTGCACCTGTAAGTCTCGTCTCCTCAGGGTCTAGTTCTTCAGCACATTAGTCTACCTCACATTTCTCTCTCTGACTTCCCTTTTGATGTCTGGTGATTGAGTTCTTACAACGTACTTCGGTCATATGATTTTCTCCTAACACTCGCACGCTGGGGGGCAATCTGTTACACCATTTTTTGGTCATCTAACCTATTATCATTAGATGGACCCAAGTACACCATGTAAGACCAATTTTACCCTAAGTAAAATTGCCTTCACTATGTTAAATAACTTAATAAACCACATTTATTAGGTTTTTTATGGTCTAAACAGGAAACCCCAAAAGGAAATATTAAACAAACCCATGTTTGTTTGATTTTCCTCATGGAGTAATTAATTAAACCATAATTTAATTATTATTCCCAGTCATGTTTAACCCAAAACAAAGAAATTAATTAGATAAACCTTTATTTATCTTATTATTTTTTAGGAATAATTATTTAAATCTTATTTAGATAATATTCCTTGTTAAATATGACCAAATCACCCACAAATAATTAAATAAATCATTATTTATTTGATTATCTTCCAACCACTTCCTTTAAAAGATAAATAAATCATTTATTTATTTATTTTTGACAAATAAAGGGATTTGACCCAAGTCAAATACTTTTTCCCTCCAACAAATATAATAAAATATTCCATGAAAGGTGGATCTAGATTTGGTTAACATTATTTTAATCATGCACCAAGATCTAGAATGACCCCAATATTTTGTTATAAATAGGAGGGTTTTTCCTACCATTATTCACCTTTTGTTGCCTATTACATCACTCTGGATCTATACACTTGGTCACATTTTTCTACATTATTTGCTGTGTGAGCTCCCTTTGAGTTCTATCTTTGTCTGGGTTTTCTACACCAACAAGAGAGAGAGATTCTAGATCTGAAGTGCTGAGGACTTCCAAGAACCCATCCCATTGAGAAGAATTGGAAACATCTTCTTGTTTTCCTCCCAGGTGCCCTTAATACAAAAATTCTTTCAAAAATTGTTCTTGTCTTGTCTATTGGATATATGGAGCAAACCCTTCTTTTTACTGCTTAATGTCTTTCTATGCATAGATCTGGTTTTTTTGCAGCTCTTTTCTTGATCAACTAACTGCAGATCTGAAGATATTGACAGCCACTTTTGATGTTAGGGCTATTAGTTATGCGTAGCTAAAGTGGTATTTTTTCATACACTTCGACAAAGGATTCATACTAACATTGCTGGCCCACAGCTCACAACCGTAGAGAATCACCGGAATCACTAGAAGCCCAAAAAGAGTTAGAGTGGTTTTCCAGTCCCACGGCTCTGCCTCTCTACACCTGTTTTGAAGAGCATAAAATGCTTTCCAACCCCCTAAAGTTCTTTTCTTTCTACAACCATCCCAACTTAAGTTTCTGTTGAGGTTAATTCCGAGGTATTTGTAGTCTGCAACTTCTTCCAGAATATTGCCTTCAAAATAGAACTTATGTTGGTTATGCTTTCTTTTGTTAGAGAAAACCACTACTTTCATTTTGCTAATATTTACTTGCATCCCAACCCTTCTACAAAAATTCTCAAGGGAACGTAAATTCTCTTGCAAACCAAGAGCCGATTTAGCAATCAATATCAGGTCATCTACATACAAAAGAAGCCTGATAACGAACTTGCCCAAATGGATACCGTCACCCCCTTGCGAATTTAGCCACTCTTGAAGCTTGTCAATATATAACCCAAAAAGGGTAGGAGACAATGGGCAACCTTGCTTGACCCCAATATCGCTTCTAAAACTTTCAGAAATGCCAGCTGAAGTTCTGATTTTGACTTTCACCTTTTCATACAACCTATGCACAACTGCTCTCAAATGCTTGGGAACCCCGAGTTCCTCCATTCTGCCCCAAAGCTTATCCCTAGGAACCGTGTCAAAGGCTTTTCTGAAATCAACAAAGCAACACAAAACTTCTTCCTTTTCTTCCCAAACTTTTTCAATGATGTGCCTTAAAGTTATACAATGATCAACTGTGGAATGTTTAGGTCTAAAACCTGCTTACCCTCTAGCACGTTTATCTCTTTCTTCTGCCCACTTGCTGATTTTCTTTTCTAACATGCTTCCAAATAACTTTGCAAACAAGGGGTTTATCATTATGGTTCTATAATTGGAGGGATTATTGACGTCACCGCTCTTGAAAAGAGGTATTGCCATACTAGTTGTCCAATCTGTGGGGAACCCCTGTTGTAAGATGTTGTTGAAAATTTTTGTGATGTGAGGTGAAAGAAATTTTAAGCCCCACTTTAGATACTCTGCTTGGAGTTCATCTAAGTCTTTTGCTTTTCCAGCGCCCAACTTCTTGATACCCATCTCTACCTCTTGCACCGTGAAGAGTTTTGTGCCTGTGTTGACCAAGGGAGGAGGGTCAACCTTGGGATCCTGCTCATAAAGTTGTCTTGCATAGTCAAACCATTTAGAAGTTGTAATGTTGTTTTCAGTTTGCACCTTTTTCGATTGGAGCTCCTTCCAAAATAATTTGGGGTTATTTTTCCCGAGGAAGATTAGTTCTTCTCTCCTTGAAACCATGAAATCAATTTTTTTTCTTTTTTACTACCTGCTTGTAAGCTTTGAGCTTTATGTTATCCGTGTCTGATTCCTTCCAACCAAGCATTAACCGGAAAACAATTTGTTTCAGACTTCTTAATTTTTGCTCTTTTGCACTCTGCAAGTGCGCTTTGAATTAAATGTGTTAATCTGTGACTATGAAAGCCATGAGATGGGATTTCCTCCTTCTTGAAGAGCCTCTCTAGCATTATTTTGAAGGTATTACAATTCTCTGGATTCAACAGAATTCTGCCCTTTGGGGGATTTTGTTGAACACACTGATTTTTTGACCCTAATTGCTTCTTTCTAATCCAAGAGAAACTTAAATAGATTGGCTTGTGATCTGATTTTAAATCCCAAATTTGGTCTCCAATCAACACTTCCTCCATTTTCTCACACAAACTATGTGAGCAAATTACATAATCTACTACACTTGCTCCATTGTAAGTATTGCAAGTGAAATTACTGGACTTTTCCCATCTAGTCAAACCATTACAAATGACTAAATCGAAGGCCCCACATAGCATAAGCAGTTGTTCTCCAAAGAGATTGCAGCCTTTATGCTCTTAAATTCGTTCCCACTGATGATTACTCTCTTCTGTAAGCCAGATAGGGTCACTGTCTTCTTTACAACAAAGAATGCTAGCTTGTTCACTTGGAGTTCTAGCATTGAAATCCCCCACTATAAGGACTTCACCTAGCTGAGAATATATTGCAATATCTGTTTTTAGGGATGCAAAGGGATCTTTGTGGCCAAGCCCTCTACTTTTGTAGATTTTTGAAACTTGCAGCGCAAAATAGCATGTTGCAATTCTAATATGATTTCCATTTTCTCATATTTTAAGCCAAACAAATTGCTTATTTGGGTCTTCTTTTTCTAGCTGAATGAAATGACCTTCTTTTTCTCTTACTAATACCATGATACCCTCGTGCCCTTTTCCATTCCCTGCTGCCTTGTTCCACACTGCTATCTTCCAGTACCCTTCAAACAAAGGTGTCTTACACCCTTCATGCTCATGTGTTTCTATGAGGCAAATTATGTCTCTACCTTCCGCAATAGGCCCTAACCCAGGTCCTCGTCTCCATGGGTAACCCCTGTAGTTCCAACAAAATAATCTTAAGGAAACTTGGGTAAGACTTGATTGCTATTTGTTTTGACATGCAAGACTCACAGTTAAGTCTTTGTTCCTGCTTGCCCATAATGACCTTACTTCCTCATTTCTTGCAAAAGAGTTTGCTGCCTCTTCTTTGTTATCATTTTGCTGCCTTGCTTTGGAAGGAGGTCCAAATTGCACAATCACGGCTTTACCTTTATAAATCCATGCTCTTTTCCCCTCCTCTCTTGCTGCCCTAAATTTTGTCATTTCATCCCTGCTTTCCTCTTGTTGTCTTACAGTTAAATCTTCTTCTAGAAAAAACCGAGAACCCCTTAAGAGTTGCTTCTTGCTTAGAATGATATATTTATCATGCAAGTTGGGCATGATGACTTTTATGGGCCTGGCTCTCTCACCGTTAAGCTTACCTACTCTCCATGCTTGACATATTTGTCCTTGCCATTGGAGCTTGTCTTTCAAGAAGTCTCTTGCAAGGTCAAGAGTACATTCATTTTTCCCATACTCCTTCACCCCTTTAATAATTATGTTTGTTGCTCTATCCAGTCTTTCCTTGCTTTCTCTATCTTGCATGTTGTTAACCTGAATTTTTTTTTCTCCTTCCCTCTTAGCAGAATTGCTAATAATTTGAGCCCAAGTTTTGGAAAGTTTTGTGGGATCTTCTTTCCTCCCTTCTGTTGATGTTTCTTCATTGTTGTCTATTTGAGCAACTGCTTTCCCCTTATCCTGAGATGGCTTCACATTCATCACCTCTGTATTCTCCACTGCAAATTTCTTCATGTTTTGCACCTCCGCTTTCATGCGTTGCCATTCTTTTTTCCCTATTCGGAGAGCTTCCTGCAGTAATGACACTTGTTCCTTCAGAACTTTTTTTCTTTCTGCTAAAGCCTGATTTTCAGCTGTTATTATATGGATTGTACAATCTCTTTCCAGCTCTTTAGCTTCTACTACTTCCAACCTTTATTTTACATTTAAGAGTTCTTTCACATAAAGATCAGATGACCAAGTGAGAAGTGTGGATGTGGGACTATATAAAGCATAATCATCACTAACTTTTTCTTTTCCTTTGGACTTGTTGCCACATGTTTGTGAAGAATACTTGTTTGAATGTTGTTTCTTGTGAACAATACTCTCCCTTTGAGACCTTTTTCTCCTTGTCTGCTCCCATTTTAGACAACCTAGTCTCCTTTTTAAAATGCCCTGATATTGTTTGGCATTGACCCAAACCCACTTCCCAGTTTTCGTTGATGAGGCAATTTTCACTTGTCCTATATCATTTGTTTCCACGGGTTCTAAAGTTTCTTATCCCATTATCATGATGATATTAAGGGAAATCAAAATCTCTGCCCAAAACTGACCCTTCGTTTTATGGTTAACTCTTCAATATCTATTGGTCTGACCACTGAAAACTTGATGCTCTGTCCTTGCTGCTCTGCCCACTGTCCACCGAAAACTAGCTTCTCTGCCCTTGCTACTCTGCCCATTGTCCCTGTCCTCTGTGCTGCTCTCCCCACTGTTCACTACTGTCCTACATGCTGCTTTTCTGGTGCTCTGAAGAAAAGCCATAAATCTAGAGGCCATAAATCCCACTATTTATCCCTACACAACTCTACTAATTCCACTCGACCACAGCTCTGTGATTCTCCCTTCTACCCCCTTTGCGCCGCCCCCTCCTCCTACTATAGCGAAGACACCTGCCTTCGTTTATAACCTTGCACCTTCCTTTCCCAAGAGCTCTAGCCATATTTATGTACTACAACCTGTGGATGCCCTCACTAGGATGCACGCCCTTTGTCCACTTGAACGGTCAGTTGGACGAGTTTCCGACACTGGTTACCGTCAAGTGATAGTTGCAGAACCACCCCAACCAATTCATATGCAGGCGGGGCTGTGGAGGGCCATCAAGTGATAGTTTAGAATTATATTTATATTTTTTATTTTTTTTTTAATCAGCTGCCTCCATTTCTCTTTTGTTGTCGTTGCCGCTGTTCTGTTTTGTCGGTCGCCGAGGGCCGGAGGCCAGGCGGGCTGTGCCATGGAGGTCTGCCCAGTCAGGGGCCGGAGGCCGACTGGGCAGCCCTCCACAGCACAGCCCGCCTGGCCTCCGGCCCTCGGCGAGCAACAAAATAGAACAACGGCAACGTCAGCAAAACAGAACTGGTGACGCCTGATTTTTTTTTTTCAAAAATTAAAATATAATTCTACTAAAGCGTTTTAAAAATTATTTTTACTATTTAAAATTTTAATATAACTTATATAAACTCTAAATTTTTAAAACAATTTATAATACAAAATTTTGAAATAATTTTTAATATATATTGAAATTTTTAAAATTTTGAAATAATTTTAATGCATATTGAAATTTTAAAATTTATTTTATATATTGTTAATTATAAAATATAATATAATATTATTTTAAAATTTTAAAATTATTTAATATTTAAAATTGTTAAAATTTTTAAAATATTTTATATTTAAAATTTTTAAAATATTTTATATTAAAATATTTTAAAATAAAATTTCCAAATTTTGAAATATAATATGAAATTTGGTGTTTTATATTATTAATTATCAAATATAATATAATATAATTTTAATTTTTTTAAAATTTTGAAAATATTTTATATTTAAATATTTTAAAATAAAATTTACTAATTTTCTAATATAATATAAAAAAATTTGTTTTAAAATTTAATTTAAATTTTAAATTTTAAAATTTAATTTATTAATTTTGTATTTAAAAAACAAAACAATTAATATTAAAACAAAAAATGAACAATAATTTTTATTTTTTTTCTTCTTAACTTGAAAGAAAAACTTAACTTTAACATTGGTTAAATATTATTTTTTTTGTTGTGTTTTTTTTTTAAATATAAAATTAAAGTTATATTTAATTATTTTTTTAATTTTAATTTTTTTATTTTCTTTTTAAATTTCTAAAAAAACTTAATTTTAACACAGGTTAAACATTGAATTTTTTTTTTGTGTTTTTTTTTTAATATAAAAAATAAAGTTATGTTTCAAATTAATTTTTATTTCTTTAATTTTTTTTTTCTTTTCAACTTAAAAAACTTAATTTTAACATTGGTTAAACATTAATTTTGTTTTGTGTGTTTTTTTTAATATGGAAAAATAAAGTTAAGTTTCACATTATTTTTTATTTTTTTAATTTTAATTTTAATCGTTTTATTTTCTTTTTAACTTTAAAAAAAAAACTTAATTTTAACATTGGTTAAACATTAAATTATTTTGTTTTGCCTTTTTTTAATATAAAAAATAAAGTTTTTCAAATTGATTTTTATCTTTTTATTTTTTATTTTTTAATCTTCCTTTTAACTTTTAAAAAAAAAACTTTATTTTAAAATTGGTTAAACATTAAATTTTGTTTTTTAAATATAAAAAATTAAAGTTAAGTTTCAAACTAATTAATTTTAAAATTGGTTAAACATTAAATTTTTTTTTTAAATATAAAAATTAAAGTTAAGCTTCAAACTATTTATTTTTTAATTTGTTTTATAAAATTTAAAACAAATTTTATTTTATTTATAAAATGTATTAAAAAAAATTATATATATGTAAATATGATAGAATATTTTCTTTTTAAATGAAAATTTTAATTTAGTTAGCTTTATTATTTTCAATTTATAGTTATACAAATAAATTTTGTTTTTTAAATCTATTTTATAGACATTATTTTTTGATATATTTTAAATTTGTATTGGAAAACTTAATAAAAAAAATTAATTAATTAAGTTATGTGTTTGATCATTAACTAATATATATATATATATATATATATATATATATATATATATCAAGAAAATGGCATCAAGAAATATTTATGTGAATGCTTGTGGACCTAGGGCAACAACTGCCAAATCTAAAGTTGCAGCTGGACACACTATGGATAGTGTTGGACGCAATAATGGCATTGTTGCACACACTATGCATACTACTGAAGAATCAAAAATTGAAAGACGTAATAAAAGTCAAGCAAGTGGCCCACCAGGTTCATTAAAGTTGATTTCTAAATGGAAGAATGTAGAGGAAATAAATAAAACTAATTTTTCATGGTATCTTGAAGGAAATAAAATAGAGACTGGTATACATATCTATTTGATTTGTGGTATGATTGACTTACATGAATCATATCAAGTGATGGGCAGAGTACGAGACATATGTATGGTTCTGAATACAAACACTATTTATGTTCTTGCAAGGATGCCTAATAAATGTGACAGGGTTAGATTTCGTCTATCAAAGGTCAAGTATGACACAAATGAAACATCTACAAAGTTTTCTGCAGAAATCTTAAACAACATTGCAAATAACATTGTAAGTATTCTTATTTATATTTCTACTATGCATTATTGTAAGGTTCATTCAATATTTTATAAATTATTGATCATTGACATGTTTTATTTTGTTTCATAGGATTTTTTTGCAGATCTTTCAGAAATGTTTGAAGGTATTTATTATATGGAGCCAAATGTTATGACTGTGATCAACACTTTCCACAAATATGAAGAAGAGGAAAGGAGAATGAAGCAAAGATCAATCATTCGTGACATTGCAATAGTACAAAGAGGGGATCAACCTAGAGTCACTAAGGTGAGTCAATCTAGTAAACCTAAACATGTTTCTTTTGAAGATGTGGAACATGAAAGTGAAAATTATGAGAGAATTAGTGAGGAGGAGATTAGAACTATTGTGCAAAAGGAGAAAACAAATCAAACACCAAAAAGAAAAATGGCCAAAGATGTCTCTCTTTTACCTGATGATGAAGAGCTTATTTATAAAAAAACTGACATGTTAACCAATAAGAAGAAGAAATCAACTCTTGGTGAACCTGTAAAAGTCATGTGCAATAGTGAAGAACAAATTGAAAGCTCTAAAGGAAGCAGATAAATCATAACACCAAGTGCTGAGTTAGAGGATGGCATTATTAAAAAAAAAACAAAATGCCATTCGATATGAGTTGAGGAAGAATAAATTAATTTATGGTGGCCAAAATATTGATCTTAATGTTAGCCAATTTTATAGGCCAGATGAAGGACAATCTCAATATCAAATTATAAAGTCTTATCACCTACATGTACATAATCTCAAAACATTGTTCAAGTTCAATCCATATACGCATGTGGTGGATTATGTGGTTCTTGTTGATCCACGTCAGGTTCCCAACAAACAGGAATTTGACAAGACAAAATTTGTTGATTATAAATATTATGTAATTGGAGGGAACCATTGAGTAGAGGCTAAAAGAAAATTGATTGAGGAATATCCTAATAACTATCTTTTCCAAACGGTGAAATGCATCATTTACCTTGGTTTAACAGAAACATAATCAAAGTTATTGGCATGGGATCATAATGCAGATAATGAGTACAGAATGAAAATGACTTTCATCCAAAGGGTCAGATTTATTCATAATGAATTCATAGAAAAATGTGGTGGGGATAAGGCAGAAGTTAGTCTAACATTTCGAAAGGAATGTTTAATGGAAACAGGTTATCAAATTGATGAAAAAATAAAAGAAAAATATGGAATAATGCATTCAAATATATTCAGAAGCATGGATAACATTTTTCAGCTGGCATTTAAAACTGGGGAGATATGGGATTTGATTGATGAGATTTTTGAGTGGTGGGAGAATATTTCCATAAAAAATCAGAAGGTTAAAAAGAGTAAACCCATAATATGTACCAACAGTAAGACAGATCCTGAAATGAAGCAAATACCATAGGATATGACTATCGCACCTTGGAGAACAATGAAAGGAGTGATGGATGAGAAACTTGTCAAATCAATACTATCTCGTGTGAAGTTGAGTGAATTATCAATGGATGAAATGTGCGCAGAATTTCAAAAGTAAGTTTCTTGCACTACAATAAAAAAGGACATTGGTAAGGGTCATGCTTGTGATGGACCTTTAAGGTCTGTCACCAATGGCACATACGGTGACGGTCCTTAAAAGAGCGTTGTTGTAAGTGAATATAGTGACAGCCCTTTAAGGTTTGTCACTAAAGCCATTTTCAGTGACGCTTTTTGTGACGGTTGTTAAAGCCCCGTCACTAATTCTATCTTTGGTGACACTTCTAGTGATGGTATTTTATTGACCTTCACCAATGCTCTTTTTGGCTACTTTTGGTGATGGTCATAAAATGTTCGTCGCCATTGATCATTCCAATGATTTTTTGATGACACTATGTGCATGTTACTATATTTTTTGTCAAAAGATAACGATTTAATACCATTGTTGTGGAATCTTTTTCATTATGTGTCCAGGCCATAAAGTGGTTAGAGTCATTCAATTTTTTAAGAATTAATTAGTGTGTCTCGTTTCCCTCAAGTAATGAGAATATAGTTTTTCTATGAGTTAATGCGTGATTCATCTCTATTAGGTTTATTTTCTAAAAAATTCCCTTTAGATAAATTTCCACTAGTGTGTGTAGAAACTATATTACTTAATACATAACCAAGCTTTATTAATTCTATTAATGAGATATATACAGCACCCCTC
This sequence comes from Pinus albicaulis, assembly GCA_034641835.2. NCBI lineage: Eukaryota > Viridiplantae > Streptophyta > Pinopsida > Pinales > Pinaceae > Pinus > Pinus albicaulis. The sequence goes on along the minus strand of CM076574.1, from coordinate 1,050,698,038 downwards.
AACACTCTTGGAACATCTTAACATGATTTGGCACACACTAACATTCCTTGGCACCTTGCATGACTGAGAAAATCTTTGTACCTAGAACATATTGTCATGACTAGGACACCCAAGAACATGTTGGCATGCCCTATCATAGCATAACACTCTCCTAGAATGTGTTGGGATGCCTTGTAGTCCCTAGCATACCCTTAAACACTTTGGCATGCATTAACATACATGACCACTTCGCACACATTGGAACTTGGCATGTATTTTAACCTATTATTAGTGTGCCTAGCATGCCCCTTTTGAAAAAGATAAAATGTTGACTTATTGACCCTCTTATGTGTTCATTTCCTTGCATTTTATCTTGGTTCTTTTTTTTTTCCTTGATACCCATTGACACATATTAGCATACCCTGGAACCCTACACATCCTAGAATGCCTTAACATATTTCCTTTTTTGGCACTATTTAGCACATTTTAACACAAAATGGAACTCTCTAGCACACTCTGGCACTTCTTGACATGCCTTGATATTCCCTAGCATGCCTTACTAGTGCTTAACATACCTTGTCAGTCCCTCCTTGGCATGCTATCTCGCACTCATTGACACTCCCTGGCACACCCTCATATTCATTCGCTTCCATGAATTTTGACCTAGTGCTCTATTGTGTTGCCCTAGTACTCCATAACACTCCTAAGCATGTGTTAGCACACTTTGTTACACGTTATCACTCTTTGACATGCCCTTCCACTTCATAACATGTGTATCACTCCCTAACACACATTGGAACTTGGCACATGTTGGCGCTTGGAAAGTATTGGCATTTCTAACATTCATTAAGATGCCTTGATATGCTTTGGCATGGTTTAATAAAAAAAAAATTTGAGATCAATTATTGGAAAGTAGATGAGAAGTAATAGAGGATGATTTGGCACTTAAAATGCACTAACACTTGGCACTTAGAACCTACTACCACCTAGTGTTGGTGTGCCTAGCATGCCCCTCCTGGAAAAGGTAAATTGATGACTTATTAACTCTCTTATGTCTTCATTTTCTTGTAGTTTAACTTGTTTCTCCTTTTGTTTGCCTTGATAGTCTCTAGCATATATTTTCACTCCCTTGCACATCTTGGAATGCCTTAGAACTTGACATATCTTAGCATATTTGACATTCCTTGGAACTATATGGCACATGTTATCATTCCATAGCATGCCTTGGCACTCATTCCATCACAACTAGCCTTACATTTTTTCACAAATTGGAAACCGAATCAAGTCCTTAGCAAGTGTAGTTCATGTAACATTGGCATACTTCAGCCGCAACAACTTGACCAAATACACCTAATACAAGTATATTGTGCCTTTTTCACCTAAGAACTGCCTATACCTCATATTAGGCCACTCATGTCCAAGCTGAACTTGCACCACTTAGGAAATTACCAAGACAAGGATCAAATCTAGCCATGGCCATAAAACAACTAAGCAACAATATAGCCTACATAGGCAATATTTCACATGTATGTCTAGTTCATATAAACAATAGAGAATTAAATAATAATTTGTAAGAAACACAAGATACATAAGACACACAAGATATAAGTTGGCACAAGCTAATTTCCCAAAAAAATATACACAACAATGTACAATATGCAATTGGCTAAAATATTTTAAAACATGAGCATTCAGCCAAAGTGTGCCACATGTCCTATAAAACTAATAGATAAAATAAAAATAGTGTTATGCCCAACAAAAAGTATCCCTTTGTCTAAAACTTCTTTTTCGAGCCCTTTATTACAATCGTAGGTTTGCCTCTTGCAAATCCTATTATGAACATCTTCTGATGCACTTCGTCCTTGGCACATTTGAATTCAATTACACTCCCTAACACACACTCTTATTTATTCATTTCCATGCATTTTGACCTAGTTCTCCCTTGTGATGCCTCGACAGTCCTTAACACTCCTCAACATGCATTAAAATTGTCTTGCATGTGTTAGCATGCCTTTTAATTCCTTGGCATGCCCTAGCCCTCCCTAGATATCATTCCCTCACAACTACCCTTACTTAATTTGCAACTTGGTAACCCAACCAAGTCCTTGCTCAACTACAAGAGCTTGACCAAGTTACATTTACTACAATTAGACTATGTTGTTGAATTGTGTAGCCTGGAAGGTACTCCACAAGCATAGTGAGATGGGTTTGTGTGAGTTTGGTCACAATGGGATTTGTCAGCAAAGAACCCAAGAAAATGGGTTTTGGACCTAAGATGGGGTTTAAAATAAAAATTAAAATTAAAAAGGAAAAATAATATCTCCTAATATATAAGTGGATAAAGCTCATAAGTTCTAGAGGGTTATTAAGAGGCCAAGCTAGGAAAAGGTATTTAAGGAGGCCTTAGTATGAGGACAAGAGCATCGAGTGAGAAGGAGCTCATTTGATCAAGGAGGCCAGGAGAGATGTAGCCCTAAAGTAGGTCAAGTTAGAGGGTTGAGTAAGGGTTGCTAAAGGGAGACCATGATCATCCACAAATATCAAGATCATCATGTGGGGGTTCAAAATAATGTCACATACCTTAATGGGTTCGATATAGGGAGTAGGATGGCATCCTGGTGGTTCTCTTATGGCAGATCGAGCTCAAGAGAGGCATCTCATGAGAATTTGGGCATGTGATTTTAGTGGTGTTTATGTGTGAGGGCTGCATCAAATTTTGAAATAGTAGAGAGGGTTGACACCTATCTTCTGGTGGTTAGTAGGCTACACAGTCTATGATAAAGACCAACACAAATGGAGGACGACATACACTAGAATTTAGGGCTAGAACAGATGTACCTGTAGGTGTAATATTGGCTGAGGTAACCATAGTTTGAGGGTCGTAGATATCTAAAGTTCAGGTCAAGGTTCAGTCAAATAAAATCTCAGAATCTATGTGTCCATATCAGCTAGGTTGAGTCTCTTATGGAGGTAAGAGTTTTTATTTTTTCTATGGATGGATAGGGTTTGTTCTAAGACAATTAGAATAGAAGTATAGTGCCCTAGTTAGAGAGGTTTCCTAGCATGTTCAGTCCATAAGGTATGCCCTTAAGACCGTGACAAATATGTGTAGAAGAAGAGGGGTCGTGACCCTTAGAGAGAAGTTTATCTCTACAATATATACCACAAATTTGGAAGATGGTTTGTAGAAGTATGTGTGAAGATAGAAAATACAAAGGAAGATGGAACCTGAGTAGAATAAATGTGCCATATGAGGAATGAATTGACATGAAGAGGAGTTGATTTTGGTGGATTTTCCATTGAGTTTTGGACAAAGATCTGAAGCAACCTATAAAAAATTAGCCAATGGATTTTTAGTGGATGGTTTGTGACCCTAGTTCAAGCATGTAAAACGTGTTAAAAGGGTGATAAGAGGATTAGTTCAGATTTGTTCATAGATTGGACAACAAAGAAATTGGTAAATAGAAATAGTGATTTTCAGACGACTCAAATCACTATTAGGTGGAAAATTTGAAGATCCCTTGATGAGGGCAGTATTTTGGGCACTAGATCAGTAAAATAATTGACCATGGTTGGGAAAATTGATGGTAGTCCAAGTACAGTTGGAGGGTTGTTAGGTGACTATCAAAGAAGAGCCCCAAGTCTTGTGCTTGTGAAGGAAAACAAGAATAGTAGAAGGGTAGGTGTATTGGACCTAAGGACGTGCATACTTTGATGGAATAAAGTAGCAGTCAAGTGGGCTATCCAACTAGCCCTAGTTCATTGTATTGTAGAGGATTGATTTAGTGAGATGAGGGGAAACCTCCATAGCCCTATATTTTTAATCTTTGAGCAAGAGTATGGCAAAAGTGGGCAGACCAAAGAACTGTTCAAAAAAAAAGTTGTGAACAACTGATCAAAAACCCTAAGTGTTGTAGAACTTAAATGAAAAAAGAGGTATATAGAGGGAAGTTTTTTTTTAGCCAAGTTCAGTAACCTAAAGGAGTTGAGTTCGTTGATAGAGGCAGATTGAGGAGTTGCATAATGAGATACAAGAGGTCCTGTGAGATGTGTTTAGGACATGTTCATTAATGAAAGGGCTATGTGTGGCCACCATCAACAGGTGGGTCAAGAGTTGTCTTGTTCAAGGTATATTGGTTTTCAAGGAACTAACACCAACCCCTAGTTGTATTCCTTATATTAGTGTGATTGTAAAGGGACATGATCCCTAGTAAGAGAGCTCTAGCCTATTCTATTATAGTTTATAATTTAATTAAGAACAGTTTGAAAATTTTAAAAATTATCATGTGCACAAGTTGATTCCCTGATGTGTGTAGAATCCATTATGCAAAGTAGATGTGTTTTGGCACCTGAGTGTGTTTGCATCAGATATTCTAATACCGAACCTAGATTCTCATGTGTCGTAGATTTTCAAGATATGCATTTTTCACCTAAGAAATTCCTGTAACTCATCTTAGGCTACTCATGTCCAATATCAACTCATCCCACTTAACAAGTTACCAAGACAAGGCTCATCACATCCAATTGTGGTCGTAAAACAACTAAGAAATACAATTTACATCTTGACATGCCATAGCACCTGGCATGTCTTAAATGCCTTAGCACTATGTCGCATGTGTTAGCATCCCATACATTCCTTGCCATGATTTTACACTCCCTAACACACCCTAGCACTTACTGACATGCCCTGGTAGTTTAGCATACCTTGACACTACCTAGCATATAACCTGGTCACTCCCTCCTTAACACACCTAGAAATCATTGACACTCCCTGTCACACACTCTTATTCGTTAATTTCCATGCATTTTTATCTAGTTCTTCCTTGTATTTCTCTAACACTTCCCAACACTCCCTAGCACACATTGACGCACCCTAACACCTGACACATCTTGGCATGCTTCCCTAGCACTCTATCATTCCTTGGCACTATCTAGCATACCTTGTCACTCTCTCCTTAGCACACCTAGATATCATTGACACTCCTAGTGAAAAAATCTTATTCATTCTTTTCCACGCAATTTTACCTCCTTCTCCCTTGTGTTTCCTTAGCATTCCTTAACACTCCTTGGCACGTGTTGGTACACCCTAGCACATAGGACATCTTAGAATGTTTCCTTGGCCTCTAGCATGCCTTAACAATGCCTAATAGACCTTCTCACTCCCTCCTTACCACAACTGGAACTCACTGACACTTCCAATCACAAACTCTTATTTTTTCACTTCCATGCATTTCGATGCAATTCTCCCTTGTGTTTCCCTAGCACTCCCAGTTAACACTTCCATGCACACGTTGGCACATCTTGGGCGCATGTCACCCTAACACTAGATTTCATTAGCACTGCTAATCATGCCTTTTCAAACCTCCTTAGCACACTTTAAACTCATTGACTCTCCTTGTCACACACTCTTATTCATTCATTTACATGCATTATGACATAATGCTCCCTTGTGTTTCTCTAGCACTCCCTAACACTCCTTGGCACACATTGGCGCACCCTGTAACTTGGCACATCATGGCATGCTTTCCTAGCACTCTGTCATATCTTCACACTACCTAAAATACCTTGTCAGTCCCTCCTTAGTACACCTAGAACTTTCTAACACTCCCTATCACACACTCTGATTCATTCATTTCCATGCAATTAAAACTAGTCCTCCCTTCTATTTTCCTAACACTCCCAAGCATGCATTGGCGCCACACCCCAGCACCTGTCACATATTGGAATGATTAACATGCCTTGGATATTTCTATCATGTGTTAACACTTCATGAGATTTCCTGCACACCTTGACACTCCCTAGTTGTCATTCCCTCATAGATAGCCTTAATTTTTTTGCGACTTGGGAACCCAACCAAGTCATTGAAAAAATAGTGTTGTGTCTAGCCCAAAGTCTTCCTTTGTCTGAATTTTTTTTGTCCATCCTCTTATCGCAATAGTAGGCTTACCTCCTGCAATTTCTATTATGAAATTATCTGAACAAAATTTGTCCATGGGACACCTGAAATTCACCTACACTCCCAACTAACGGACACTCTTATTCGTTTGTTTCCATACACTTTGAACTAGTTCTCCCTTGTGATGCCCTGACACTTCCCAACACTCCTCGACATGAATTTACACTATATCGCATGTGCTAGCACACATTTTCATTCATTGGCATGCCCTGACACTCCTTAACTATCATGTCCTCATAACTACCCTTATTTTTTTAAGACTTGGGAACCCAACCAAGTCCTACCTCAACTACAACAACTTGAACAAGTTTCATTTACTATGACTATACTATGACTTGTTCACCTAAGAATGGATTATAACTCATCTTAAGCTACTCATTTCCAATATTAACTCATCCCACTTAACAAGTTACCAAGTCAAGGCTCACGTCCAACCGTGTCCATAAAACAACTAAGCAACATAGTTTACATCTTGACATGCCATAACACATGGAATGCCTAACAAACCCTTGGCACTATGTGGCACATGTTAGCATCCCCTACATTTCTTAACATGATTTGGAACTCCCTAACACATCTTACCATTAGTTGACATTCTCGGGCACTTTCGCATGTCTTGGCATTACATAGCATATAACCTTGTCACTCCCTCCTTAGCACAGTTGGAACTCACTGACACTCCCTATCACACACTCTTATCCGTTCATTTCAATGCATTTTGAACTAGTTCTCCCTTGTGTTTCTGTAGCACTCCATAACACTCCCTAGCACACATTGGCACACCCTGGCACTTGGCACATCTTGGCATGTCGCCCTGGCACTCTAGCATTTCTTAGCACTACCTAACATACCTTGTCACTACCTCCTTAGCACACCCATAACTAACTAACAATCCCTGTCACACACTCTTATTCATTCATTTCTATGCATTTGAAACTAGTGCTCCCTTGTTTTTCCTTGGCACTCCAAAACACTCCCTGACATACATTGGCATGTTTCACTCGCCTGTAGCATGCCTTAGCACTACCTAGCATACCTTGTCACTCCTTCCATCGCACACCTAGAAGTCACTGACACTTTCTGTCACAATCTCTTAATCATTCATTTGGATGCATTATTTTCACATAATGCTCCCTTGTGTGTCCCTAGTACCCCCTAACACTTCCTAGCATGTGTTGGCACACCCTGGCACCTAGCACATCTTGGGTGCATACCACTCTGCCGCACTAGCATGAATCAGCGTTGCCTAGCATACCATGTCACTCCCTTCTTAGGACACCCGGAACTCACTGACACTCCCTGTCACACACTCTTATTCATTCATTTCCATGCATTTTGACATAGTGCTCCCTTATGTTTCTCTGGCACTCGCTAACACTCAACACACATTGGCACTTGGCACATCTTGGTATGCTTCCCTAACACTCTAGCATGCCTTGGAACTATCTATCATATCTTGTCACTCCCTCCTTAAAAAAACTCGAGCTCCCTAGCATGCCTTATAAATCCCTGTCACATATTGGCTCGTGGCACTTGAAAATTCTTGGCATGTGTTTGGATGCCCTGGAATGCCTTGGCATGGTTTAAGATAAAATTTATTTGAGATTAATTTGGCACTTAAGAGACATTAACTATTGACCCTTGGCATGTATTTGCACTATTGTTGGTATGCCTAACATGCCACCCTTAAAAAGGTAAGGTCATTAATTATTAACCATCATATGTGTTCATTTATTTTCATTTTAATTTGGCGTTCCCTTTTGTCACCTGACACTCCTTGACATGTGCCCGCATACCCTAACACCTGGCACATATTTTCATGCCTTAACACATGGAACATATTGTCATTCCTATCATGGATTGGAATGCCTTGGCACTATCTGGTACATGTTAGCATACATTGACACTTCTTGACATACCCTAACATTCCGTAGCATGCCTTGTCACTCCCCCCTTGACATGTCTGACACTCGCTAACACTCCCCGACACACCCTCTTATTCATTCATTTCCATTAATTTTGAATCAATGGTTTATTTTTGATGGGGTGCGTGTCTAGAAAGATTTCCTTTAAGAGAATAAAAAAAATATCACACCATTACTGACATAAGTAATTGCGAGACTCTACTTGAATGGCATTATGAAACTACACAAGAGATTTGAATAATTACATTTTGATGTTTTTTTTAATGGTTTTGGAATGGTAAGAAGTGAGTGGTCAATATTGTGATTTTATTTCTCATTAAAGTTCTTATCCTTATGAGAGACTCATATTAATAAAATCACACCCTCGTCATGCTTACCCTCCAACTCCTAATCTTCTCAAAATAAAGGCCAACTTGCACAGTGAGGGAAGGCATGTTGGTATATGGTGTGTTGAGTGATTGGGTGAGAGTGTTAATGTACTATGAGAGGGAATGAAACATTTAATTTTTGTCCTTTATGGATGACATGTTGTAGGTGTGTCATGGAACCACATGGCCACTAGATATATTGTGTAAGATATCTCCCAACATAATCAATTCCTTGAGAGAAATCTGTGGAGAGGGATCAAAATAAATTATACTGGTTAGTCCACCAAAAAAAATTTACTAGAGAGTGACACCATGGTGATCAATGCCACACATGGAGTCTTTTGAGCTAGGCAATGTTTTTTCTTTCTAAAAAATTGTTTGGAGTGCCACTGAATTGGTGGAATTCTCAAATTCATGATGTTGTAAATTATGTAGGAACTTTGTTGTTTTTTTTATAGAGGCTAAGGTTTGCAAGGAGAATATAGGGTTTGTAGGGTCTTAGGGGAAAATAAGCATCAATTTATAGCTCTTTGATATACTAAAGAGTATGGATTATATGAGTAGTTGATATGGATTATATGACCTTGAATCCACCTTGAGATGGAGGTTGTTATACGTTAGAGAACTTAAGGAGATGGGAGTTAAACAATTTCTCTAATCATGAAATTATCTTGTGATGTTTTTTTATTATTATTTTTTCTTTCAATTTATATTTTCTTATCATCAATATTAATGCCAATGAAAAAATAGAAGAATATGCAAGATGTAGGTATATGTCAGGAAAAACCCTACTCTCTGGGGAAAACCCAATGAAAATTCTTCCTTCAGTAGATTTAAGATGATTCGAACAAAACCTTTATATTATAGACTTCCTGCATCAAGTCACCCCTTCATTGTGTTAGCACCGAGATCTCATTTATTGCACATAAACTCCATCCTCATTACCTTGACCAAGTTTGAGATAGAAACATAGCACTAAGCATTGTTACTAAGATCACCAAGCATCATCATAGCACTAATAATCATAACTGAGATCACCAAGCATCTTCATAACATTGAGTATCATAACATAACATTGATTCTATGGTATATTTTTGTTGACATCGAGGAACTATTTTGCTGTAACATCATAGCATGGAAGTTACCCGAACCATAACATAGATGGTTACCAGAATTCTGTAATAGGATTGAGACCTTATCCTCGAACACCGAACCTGTGATCATGATATGAACTGTATATGTGGTATAAAACTTCAAATATGTCCAAAATTATATGGTATAAATGCACAACTATACCCCTGTATATATAGTTGTTTTCCATAGTGATTGAGCCGACATGAGAGTTTGAAGTGTTGTGTCTTGATTTGAGTTGACTTGAAGACTTGTTGAGATTGACTTAAGGAGGCAACTTTGATGACTTGTATCACTTGACTTGAGGGTTGTCTTTGAAGTATATTTTGAGGATGGTGACCTTGAAGAATATGACTTGATGGAGGAGCCTTTTGACAACCTAATGTTACATGATTTAAAAGCCCAAAAAATGGATCAATTTAAATCTATAACAAGTAAACTAGAAGTCCACAATTGGGACCTTAATCTAAATATGACCCGATCATGAAACCCATGCATTCATATGATAGTGTCCACCTAATAATTAATGATATGGGTCATATAATGGTCTATCTAATGACAAGAAAACAAAGTCCATGTGATCCAATACATTGTCCTCTTTGTCGATAATTTGGTCCCTTGGTCTTAAGATATCTTATCTTATTCAAAAATAGGACATAAACAAGTTGTTCTTGATATTTCAAAATGGAGCACTATTCACCTATCTTCCTCTCCTTTGTGACACATGTGATGTGAATGTCAATTGTCATTTTCTTGACTTAAACACTCTTTTTTTGTAAATGTGATCCTTGACTATGCCATGAAAACCCTCCAAAAAATTATTAAATGATGGGAATTCATATTCATGTGTGGAGCTAGTGGAATGTGACAAACCATCCAAGATACATCCAAATATTTTATTTGTGCCTTGGGGAATGTGAAAGATACCCTCAATAGAAAACATGAATTCAAATTTGTAGTTAAATGCCCCAAATGTGAGATGTTTCCACTTGTGCAATTATTCTTCCAAATATGTGAAATCAATAATAACACACATTGAAATACATGAATGTCTCTTAACATGTGAAAGAAAAATTAAACCCTTACCCGAGTCTTCCTTTGTTGGAAATTTGGGCTTTTTGTCACAAGATATTTCCTCTTCTTTGGAAAGAGGACATAAACAAGCTTTTAGATGTTTCTAAATGGAGTACTCTTTACCTATGTCCTTCTCCTTTATGCCATCTGATACAAATGTCAATTTTATTATTCTTAGCTATGGCGTTCTTCTTTTATACATGTGACCCTTGACTATGCCATGGAACCCTCCAAAATATTCTTAAAGGATGGGAGCTCCTCTTCATGCATGAAGCTAGTGGAATGTGAAAAGTTATCCAAAATTCATCCAAGTATGTGATTTGGGCCTTGGGAAATGTGAAAGGAACACCCGGTGGAGAAACATGCATAAATATTTGTGGCCAAGTGCACTAAATGTGAGATGTTTCCACTTGTCAATTGTGCTTCTTGTTGATGATGAAATTGACACCCTAGTTGTGGAAGGCTCAAAAAGTGTCACTTTGAGTCAACTCAAGGTTGTTATGATCGTCACCTTAGCAACGAATCCTCTCACTTTGGATTAATTATGGAATCGTAGGGGTATCCCAAAGCATAAATTTATGGGATTTTTTATGTGACTAGATCACTAGCATTGAAAACCATGTTTATGTTGGATGGTTAAAGATCTTGATAATCCTTGTCCAATTGACTACAAATTTTGTATTCATTATTGATTTCATCGCAGCACCTCCAGTAGATATTGATGGTGTTCATGAGCCTATTTCTAGTTGTGATAAGGGGATTAGGGGCTCCCTTATCACAATCCATAACCCCTAATGCGTTTAATCCTTTAGCCAAGGAGGGAAAAGGGTGTTGTTGTAGGGGAATTAAGACCAAATTCGGGGGTTCATAACATTATGAAAAGTGGAAGGGAAATACCAAAAAGGATGTATGGGGGTATCTTGTGGTGTATTGAATGGGGAAAGGGGACACAAGGGTAGCATGGATGGGTATAAGTCAGAGGTGCAAGAATGGTTTACTATGATCTATAATCCTAGCATTAGAGAATGAGAAGGGGGTTTAGGACCTAATTTCATAGGGGCTAGGGGACCTAGAGGGAAGGTAGTGAGATCAATCGATAAGGGAACCCCCAATAATGGTGATAAGGGGATTAGGAGTCCAATTATCACAAACCATAAGCCCTTAACCCATAACCATTGAATTCCATATCCCCTTAACTCCCAATCCATAATCCCTTAACCCCTACACTCATAACCCATAAACCCCTTGACTCATTAAATATTAAGACACTAACCCCTAACCTATAATCCATGAACTTCATAAGCCATAACTCCTTATTCTCCTAACCTTTGACCCTTAACCCCTAACCCTTCACCCTTAAACATCTTAACTTCTAATCCCTTAAACACCTAAATCCCTTAAATATTAAGTCCTTAACCGCTAAATACTCTGACCCTAAAGCCCTTGGCCCTTAGCCCTTGACCCTTGAAGCCCTTAACCACTAAGTATCCAAGGCTGAAAATAACACCCCTAACCAACACATTGACCTCCTAGGAGAATCCTTCACCTCTAATTTACCATATTGGAAACATTTGATTTTTAGAGAACTAGGTATTGGTGATGAGGATATGTGTTTGTGGGTAATGCCATTATTACCATGTATACCAAACGAAGAAAAATTGCATAGTTTGCAAAGCCTCGATCTGAATTTCTCACAATATCTACACTTCATATTGAGATGGAGCTTGTATTTATCTCTCAGATAAGGAGTTTGAAATGAATAGATCACTCATAAAGACAAGGCCTCTCTAGCAATAATGTAAAAGGAGTGAACCCTCAATATAAATATTTTGTTTGTTAAACAAAATCAATTGTGTCAATGTAGAATACTATACATAAGAGAAAATAAAATGATATTATCCACATCAGTGCTTGAAATAACCTCAAATTAGCCATGGGTAGTGAGACAAAGGGTGAATGTGGGGCACTATTAAAGTTACATCATGTTTAAATTCCTTTTACATTATGGGGTTGTTCTCCAATAGGGTTGAAGCATCATCACAAGGAAGCATGGCACATTTTTTTTGGGGAGCGATTAAAGTTATAACACAATTCAAGTTTTTTACACCTCTAATGTAAAAGACATCATTATATGTTTGTGTCAGGCTGTTAGAGAGGTTGTTTATAGAAAACACGTTCAATGTACTTGGACTTCATCTTTTTAGGGCCTCAACTCTAACATGGATTTGTATCAGGAACACTTCATGCAAATGAAAGAGGGCCTTTTTGTTTAACCACATACGCACAAGAGTATTAGATACTACCCTTCAGATCCCCCTTGTTACATTCAAATTGGGTTTACATTCGCATCGAGTTGAAATGAATCATAATGACCTTCCTCTTCTTAATAACATCTACTAGTGTTTCCATATATACGATATATAATTAAATCATAACCTCATTTGTAGATGCCCCCATATATTATGAGATTCAAGGGATGTTATATTGTCTTTATCAACATTTGGATGAGTCGTTATCTACATCCTTTAAATAAATTCCTAGAACTTTTTATGAGGGAGGTACTTGGGTTTAGATCTTTATATAAGGCCTTATGTGGCCTTCCCCTTTCGAATTCTTCCAAGGGGGTCACCTCCTTCCATATTTCCCTACCTATTTAGGGCCAAATTGACAAACCAAAATTTGAACTTCTTCAACTACCAAATTAGTGAGGCAACATACCTCTTCTTGACCTAGACCTCAACGAGACATCTTTCTTCAGAGATACTTTAAGGATTTCCCACCAGATATCACAAGTTGGATGTCATAGGATCTATTACCCCATTTTCTATATGGGCTTTTAGAGGATATTTTAAAATTTTATTGTCATCTCAACCACTACGATTCCTATCACATTGATCATTTTTCATCTAAGGTATATGAATCTATATGTAATTCATGAATGTATCATTGGTTTGATGACACCTTTCCTTAGTGATCTAGGACACTATGTGTAGGAAGAAGTTCCTTTAGCTACCACATTTAGTTGGATATGTATGATCCATGTGTATATGATATTATGTCCAATGTGTACTATTTTTATTGTGTTCACTTAAACACTCTGTTCTAACTATTGATTGTTTGGCTATAAGTTTTAATCTGAGTTATTCCATGGTGTTTCATAATTTTACTTAGAGAAGTGTGTCATCTTGATGGTTTGGATATATTCTTGGTGATTGGAGTAGGTGTTATACATTGATCTTATTGTACCCCTATTTCCTTTAGTCAAAATGTATTCCATGTCTCTCTTAGAAACACATGTGAAGGCCTTCTCATAAAGTATTTTTAAGCTCTAAGTAAGCTTCCTAAAAAATAAGAGGCTACCTATACCTACTTAAGTTTATTAATAATATTATGAGTAGGTTTAAAGATATTTTTCACCATCTTAAAGGTTGATAGATATTTCCCAGCTCATGTCCATTTTCCCTCCTTATATGAACATTCTTACTTATATTAGAGAGGTATAATATAATTTTGATTAATTATAATTCTTAGAGAGAGGTATAATATAACTTTGATTAATACCCTAATTAGATTAACATTATTTTTACTCACATCAAAATAAAACTTTATGAAAACCTAACCTACCATAGCAATTTATTTGACAACCTATTAAAATCTAATTTGGTGGCTACCCTAAAATCTAAATCAAACTATTAAAATTTGTTTTCCCACCCATATTCTGCTTGCAAGGTTTGGGACAAAGTTTGGTGCTCCTTCTCTGCTCATAATTTTTATGATCTTTTTAACGCGAACTTATTATATCAGATCTGGGTTCACTCTTTTTAGATCTTTATTTGAAATCTTCTTCTCCTGATTTGGGGGCTTTCCTTTCAATTTGAAGCAGAAAACCTGTTCAAGAGCTCAGAATTTGGCTATAGTAAACTACATTAATTTTTCATCGCTGGGATTGCTAGCTTCACCAATGAATGAGGGAAGGATCGATGGATTGAGGATCGATGGTCTGATTAGTAAGTATTATTAAGTAGTCGAGGGCGCGAGCTTCATCTATTTTATTTTTGTTTTCAATGGTTATAGCTTCTACATATGCATGTTCATACACTTCTCGGGCTCTGCTAAAACCTCAATTTATTTATATGGTCATGGATCTACTTCTCTAGCTCTGCTAAAACCTCTTCATGCCTTCGAAATTTTTCCCATAGATTATTACTCTAAATGCGCAACCGATCCAACTATCCAAATTGGGTGTTAGCCGCCCAACTGATAAATTTGGGGAATTTGCCTAGCATCAGTGGGATTAACCTTTCCATTCCTCAGTGCTTGAATATCTTCGCCCTCCAGCTCCTCGAAGGTGTTTAGCAAAATACCTGCGGCTTCCGCCAGGAACGAGGAATGCTTCACGAACCAGTGAAAGGTATCGTCACATCTGTCCTAAATGGGAGTCGACATATCCTTAGTGAGAATTGGCATAACTCCTGGTATCTATATGTTAAAATACACATCTTTAAATGAAATCTGCATCAATAAAATTTCAGGGGTTAATGTTACCATGTCGGCTTGCTAATTTTTGGGAAAAAATTCCATCACTTAATTGTTTTTCTAAATTTTAACCTGCATCTAGGACAACAGTTTGGGAAGGCATAACATGACAGAAAGCACAAAAGCAGCGGAAGGGAAAAATATCTATGTGGGTATACAGAGCTTGGAAGTCACATCTAACATGGTGGAACAGAAAAAATCAGTGATAAAATCAGAGATGGTGAGACAAAGTCTTCCATCTACAGGGATCTGAGAGCACTCTCTACAAATCCTTTCAAGTTCTCCAAGAGATTTCATACAAGGGTTTCCACCTTCATGTGTTGTCCCTCATCTTCTTGGATTTCCACATGAGGGAGCTAGATGAAGCGGATATCCAAACCCTATGATGACTTTATGCATTCGAGGACCTGATAACATCCATTTGCATGTAATGAATGTAAATGTGAATCCATGGTGTGCCAAGAGGCCCTAGGTGAACTCGATGAATGGGATAAGATGGCCCATTTCTCCGCTGGGAAAAATGGCGACATGAGGCTTTCGGCTTCCCATTCTCAGTGCACTTATCTTCATAGGACAGCACTGTTGCAGCTACAATTCACGACAGTTGCCTGCCATTAGCATTTGGCATGGATTCATGTATCGTCCGCATATGGAGATAAAATTTCACCCTTCTAGAACTCCGAGAGGTAGAGTCTGTATGGATACGTTTGAAAGGTATTTTTCTGATCTTATTTCTACGATTTTTATTGTTAAAATTTCAAATGATTTAAACTTGTATACTGAATTTTTGAGAAGAAGGAAGGGTTATTGTTGACAACAGCTACAAAAAGGGCTGAACTAAGTTCAAATTATTAGAACAGACATTTGTCTCAACTTAATTTGTTTCCTCTTTGAGTTGCAAAAAAGGAATGTCAAAAAATCATGCTTATCCCCATTCGAGTGCCGCAATTCCATCTCGCAACTACACCCTACCTCTTCTCTAAACGGGTCGATCTCCCATTACTTATAAACACAATGGCGGTATACCTTCTACTCTTAAGATCAAGTTCTCTTCTCTCTCCTCTATATAATGAGTTTAACACACTGAAACAACCTGGAATTTATTCCACTCAATCGAGAAAGGTCTAGGTCATTTATGTACGCGTATAAATAATAAAATACTTTAACAATAATCGATAAGTCTAATCAGCAAGCTCGACCGGTCTCTATGAATGATACAAGAGATACGAATCTATTTAGGCTATATGGATCTTACAATGTTCCTAGGCCATCTCCATCTCCATGTTCCTGGGTCTACTGAGTTAATCTAAGTGGAGATTATACGACCTGGGCCATCTCCATGTAGATTCGAACTGATTTCCAAATGCAGCGTGCACCAAGATTTTTCATTGAATATGTTACAAACACAGTCAGATATGTCATTATTGTATATTCAAGTATATTTGTGTAAATATCGACTTTAAAATGGTGGGAAAATGTGTTTGGTTTTTCAGACTTCACTACCGGCTCAATCAAAAAAAGTATTTCAATTGACCCATCAAGGAAAGACAAAAGCAAACTTATGAAGACCACATAATTCCACGTCTAACATGTTTCATGTCCTCCCCTCATACTTTTTACGATATCAATTCATATCTTGCAGTGACTGCCCCAGCCCACAAGTTATATAGAACTAATACCGTGGCTCAACGTGGGATATCTGGCCATGCTCCTTCTCTTCTTAGGACGAGAAGTCCTAAGAAGAAACACCATTTTTTTAACATCAAAGTAATCTACCATGAACAATGTTTCAGCAGCCAATCTAACAAGACTTTTTCCCATTGTGGAAATTCTCTTTGAACTGGAATATGAGAAAAACAAGCATGGCCAGGCTCCCCATAGCAAGTCAAGAGAAAGCTTTTGTATTCCTACATCATATCCTCCGAGCATAGAACATCCATTTCCTTAAAGAAAATGGAGAACATATTTTGAAAAGGGGGCTATGTTTAGCCAAGGTCAATTGATGTTTGAGGCTTTTCTTCTTGTAGAGGACAACTTTCTACGAAAGTCTTCTTCTATGTTGAATAAAAACAATATGTACAAGCAACATTGCTCTAATGTGATTTAACTAGAAATTGCATTTAAGACATTTTTTAAAGCAATTTCCCTTAGGCTATTATTGAAAGAAATACTGGTTTTTTTATTGCAAACAGTGCAAAGTGACTCTATTTTGTGAAGTATGTTACTTGTTCCTTCACATTCAAAGAGATCATATTTGCAATTATGAAATATGTTGAAGTTTAACATATGATTTTGACAATTTGATTGCAGTAAAAATATCTGTAGACTTTTGCTATGGATTCATTAAAGCCACCGAATTCAAGTGCTGCAATACCAACTGTTTATATTTTAGGGAAGTCCCCTTATGAGCCTTATATACTTTTTCGATATTCTCGAGGTTCACTTGAAGTATTCAACCCAACAGGCACTTCTACTTCATCTTTTGCTTCTAAGGTGACATCGAACATTAACAAATATATATATGGTGGATATCCTTCTGACAGGAGAGACAAAGCAAATGAGGAGAATAATTGGAGCCTTGAACATGGACATTGTTAACAATATGGAATATTGACGGGATCGGTTGGTAAATGGATGGGATTAACAAACACTGACTATGTGAATGCCATTAGAAGTGAGTTAGCAAATGATGCTTTACTAATGGAAGAGTTTCCTTTAGGTATAGGAGAACAATTAGAGAACTCTTATGGAGAACCAAAAGATTACAAAAATGAAGTGGGAAACAGACAAGCAGTGGCATTGCTCAAACATAATGGGAATGAAAAAGGAGAAAAAGAAAATGTAGAGTCTTTAGGCTCTGGAAAAATCTTATAGGAATCTGGCATGGTAGAAAGGGCAGCAAACATCGGGATTGGTTTTTAAATTAGATGTAGGGACAGGAAAACCTCAAGGTACAAGTGCAAGGACATCAGATGAGGAGGTATGAGGTCAAACCTAAAGGGGATCAGGAATCTCAATGAGGAAACCTTAATGTTCAACGGACTATTGTAATTTGACTCACTAAGTCCTTAACACAAAATTTTTTAATACATATTTCCTATTATGAATTTCACTAGAAATATACCTTGAGATATCCCTAATAAGACAATAGGCGACAATGAAAATGTGTTCCCCAGTTGCTTGTTTTGGTTACCATATCCCATAACTTCTTGCAGAAACTGCAAGGAAATCACGAAGTCAATTAATGTCAATATTGAATCGATATATTGTGGCTTCATGAAGTGTTATGCATAGATTTTGTGATATTTGTTCTATTTTATTGATAGGATGTTTCTTGAGTACTTATCTTCTCCAAGGATCCATGTTATAATGTATAGAATCAAGAATTGGTACTAGTCCCATTCTCATTTATAGGATTCCATATCAAGTCTCAACTCCATGTCTCCACTTATTGTATACATTGCAGATACATCAAGGTCACCAAGAAAACATGTTCCAACAAGGAGCGGCCATAATCATTAATCAATTCTTACATTTATTATGCATTGGAAAAACTATTGCAAAGACAGGCTATCTATTGTACAGCTAGATTGTACAGAGAATGAGGACACAAAGGGTGTTTCAAATCTCTGGGTGCACAAATCCACATCCCTCTACCAACCAAACAGAGATTGTGTGCCTCCAGTGGTTGAAATACGCTCTCCACACTACAATAATTAGGGATATAGACGCACTCTAGTGGTAGATTGATACTAACCTAATATATTAAACACCAATAGACCAAAATAGAGTTTATAGATATGGTTAAACTATCATCTATCCCTCTATATATTTATGCAACATTAACAAGAATCCACCACACAATCAGCTAAATCTCCAAAGAGTGTGTGGTAGGAGAAAGAGTCATCTGAAATGTTTTGAGAATCAAACCAAGATTGGTTTTGATAAATTTTTACCAATATACAATTGACTATATTATCAGTTTAGATGAAATTCTATAGGATTAATCATTAATCGAGAAGAATCGTATTAATCACAAAAGCTAGAATGCATAAATACATTATCAATATTACTATGGTAGTGATCTGATGCCATTTACCTTGTTCTCCATCGAAGCTATGGTAGGTGAACTTAATTGAGGGCCTCCTTCCACTTCTTTGCTCAGTCACTTCCCACAGGACATTGTCAAAGCCTCTGAGTCCTCCTGCATTCATTCAGATCACCAAACTACACATATGTTACCTAAAATAGTAGTTCTCTAGACCTCCATAGACAAACATACATATACAGAAAGAGAGAGATTTTATTCCTGAGTAGTGGTCATTATAGGGCTCTGGTTAGCTGTATAAAACATGCATGCAAAATAGAAAAGGCAGGTATTCACCATGGAGTGCGTTGTTGCCATAATTCTTAGGCAGCTGATATGTTTTCCCATTTTGTGTGAATTCTCCATCCTTGATACAGCTGGCTACACGACCCACCAAGGCACCAAAGTAAGATCTACTGGAGCTCATGTTCTGCATTGATAAACAATCCCATATCATCACAAAACAATCCACCATATTCCCCATGGTAGCACATACATTTGAGATCCATTCCAATATGTGAGTAGAAACTATAAATTTATCTTAAAATCCTAGCATATGATGCCAGTACCAATTTCCAAAGGGAATTGCAAATACATACCATGTATGAGGCAATATTTTCATAGCCAAGAAGTACGTCTGCTAGATGGCCTGAATGTATAAATACCAATACTTGATGAGCTAGCTCCTCTGAGTAATTCATGATGGTGAAGCGGTTGAAGGGTCAGGCTTAGGGATGATAACCTTTAGCATCAAGGAGAGTAAGGGAGACGAGGGTAGCTCCCTAGTCAGTGAGATTTATATACAGATCGCCCCTGCGAAGTTGAAAGAAACTTGGGGCAATGATCCTTTTGTAGGGATGAACATAACAAGCCAACTTGTCTTTCCCTTCCAAATTTCTTGGATTCAATTCCCATTTGTGCCCTTGGCCCTTGACTGCTAGCATGGAATTTGTAGAGGTGAATGATAGCCTGAATGCACCAAAAATGCAAGAGAATGGACGACACTTTCACCATCATCGATTGATTTACTGATCAAGGGATGGATGGATAAGCTAAAGCAGAACATTCTATGATATATATAGTGAGACTCATATATTCAATACTAGACTAGGGTGTGTCTGTATGCCTTAATATAAGGTCACAGTGTAAGACATAACATGGATTGTGTGCAACTATAGACAACCCATGCACTGTGGCTACCAAAAAATGTATTCTTTGGAATCTAAACATGCTACATTTTGGATTTTTTGTCTTAATATCCCAAATTTGTTTTTGAGAAAATCTTAATTTTGTTATTTGAAATGGAATTTTGAGTGCATATATGGGTTCAACACCTTGAAAAAACCCTAGAGCAGTACATTTTTGTTATTTGTAGATTGAATGACCTAAAATAATGCAACATGGTTTTGTCGATGCCATTTCTAAAGTTGGGTTGGCCAAATTCCTTTCTGACCTTTTCAGGGTTGGAATCTTTTATCACCTATATAACCAAGTAATTTTCTATCACCTATATAACCTTGTCTTAAAAAGAAAAAAGAGGTTCCTGCACTCAAAGAATTTCCTTTTCCTGGCAACCAGGCGACTAGAATTTTGAAATTATATAGCCTTTTGGATGATTAGAAGATCCAATTTGGCCATTGCTACAAAAAGGGCCTAAAATGAGTTCAAATTGCAGTTTTCGGTGTAAACGGTTGGTTAGTTGAAACCCATTTATCAACTGCACTATTTGAGTAAAGCCTAGATAATATCTAATATGAGGAGGCTGGACCTATTTCAGGCTCAGGTAAAACATAATCAAGCTAACCGTCAAACATAAGGCTATGCATATACATGTGTTTCAAGGTCTCCTTTTCCTCACGTTATTCTCTATGAATTAAGGAATGTATGTTGCCAAGGAGGAACACCTACTGGTCTAGGATCTAATACACCCAACAAGTTACTTGGAACACCTAACAACGAGAGGTATATCCACAAACCACTCCAATTAAGATATGAAAATGGCTCATGAAATTGCTCTTAATACCAAAGCACTCCAATTTTTATAATGGCATACTGATGTCCAATTCAAATGCTACTTAAGGATTTCACAAACATTCTAGTGCCTTTGTTCAATGGTTCGTTGTAGGTTTCCAAGGGTTTCTACAAAAAAAAAAATTCACTAGATATTAACTATGATATTTTTTACCACCACCATTTCTGTCACAAACTTTTTGTAAGGTGAAGACACATGAAGATTTAAATTGGTTCCTGCTTGAAGGAAAGAAGACAACTGTTCTGATTGATGGGTATTTAGAGTTTTATTTCTGGTTATAATTTGCTTCCAATGAGCCTAGATGTAGTCACAAACAGGTAATAAAGAATATTGTTTTTCACAAGGCTGAAATGTTGTCTGAAATCCCTCAAATTATCCCACAACAAGCTTCCCAAAAACCCCACATCATTGTTGGAAACATTTTTTGATTGCACCTGTATTTTTATACTTGTTTTCATGCTGCCCTATCTGTCCAAACATTTTTTATCCAAGCCATAATCGTGTTGTCATTAACCCTAGTTCTATTTTTTGGTAAAAATTTACCACAATTGGAGGTATCAACCATTGGAAAGACCAACACTATTGGGTTCCAGAGAACTACCAATCAAATGATATATCTATTGTTGTATCTTTTGTTTAGGGCTCTTCACTTGTTGCCATCAAATCTGCGGTCATTTTCTTCTATATATCATCTTCATATTGCCTCATAATCCTACAAGAGTATGTTACATGACCTCACATCCTCCCAAAAAAAGTTGATCTTATATGCTGATTTATATTTATGCTTGGATGGTGATATGTTTTCTTTGTTTGGAGACCATGGAGGATGACAACATGCTGCTAAAAACTGTCATATTTTAACAAGATTATTGATGTCAAACTGTTCATGGAGGCTACTACAAAATACAACAATAAGGGAGACTTTCCCATGATATTTTTGGAACCTTAAAACCATATTAAAATTGTTTGAAACATGTGCCCTAAAAATAAAACAAATGCTACAACAAAATCACTATAATGTGATGAAATTTCTATTATAGGACTTCTCTATTGTTGCTCATACACTGTCTGAAATAATCAGGTTGAAATTTAGAACCTAGCTACCACTGGTCTAGTATGCAAAATCCAATTCCTGGCATGAGGCATATGATGAAACCATTGGCTAGGTTACATGTTGGTAGTGTATGTTATGTTGATCTATTCCTGTTTCTTTTGGTTAGAAACTGAGATCTTTGCCACAATATCATACCAATATGTAAAATCTGAATTAAATTTTGTCAAACAACCAGCATCTAGGATATTTGTTTCTATCCCATACTTTGCCGTCAACATATAAGTTGTATTTCCTATGCATGTGTTGAATGGAGTAGCTATTGTGGCATCTTTATGATTGTCCGTATTAAACATACAATTTTGACATGTCTTGTCTTTTGTGGGGAAGGTATTGCTACATTGTATTTGCTAAGGATGCATGTTCACCAAGACAAGTCAAATACTTCAAAATGTTGGATGTGTTTTTTATTATTGTTCTAGAACATATTCTCTTTGTCTTTGTTTTGTATTATTGTTCGAGAACATATTCTCTTTGTCTTTGTATTTATTTCACACGTTGTTCTAGGATATTTGAGTGATTTAGGTTATTTTAGGTTTTTCACCCTTAAATTAGTGATTGAAATGCCAGATAATCACTTTATGATTGTGGATTTTCTTGTCTATTTGAGCTATTTTACATAAGCAATCTTCATAATTAGATATTCTACCCTTAGCTCCATTTCAAAGTGTTGTAAGAATTTATGAGGACCTCTCCTATTCCTTGACTCGAGGTTGTGGATTCCCCATCCCGCTGAGGCCTTTCTCTTTCATCTAGTCCTTCATTTTCCATTGAATCTGATTCAAGAGATTCTCCCAGTGGATCTCTCTTGAGGGATTCCTATGGTGGTAGTCCATGTATCATTTTTTGAGAGTGGTGTTGAGATATTTGGAGGGACCCATTTCATCGACTCAAAGTCTTATCCATTTCATCAGATCTTTAAGTGTAGGAAATAGTGTAACATGGCTAGGTATTTTTTCTTGACATAAATGGTCATCTCCCTCTTATATTAATAGGGCCAGAAATCATCAATAGTTGTATCATGGCTTATCCATAACTCCCTCTGAATATAGGGAAAGTGACCATGCCAAAGCATAATCATTGAGCCATCTGAAACCTAACCCTTTTCCTTAGGTCCATGTAACAAATTCATCAACCATAATCTATTGCCATGAATAGACTGTGTCAAAAAACATCGGTCAGAAAGAATAATCATGACATATTGTCAGTGGGCTTTATGTCTTCCTCTAAAGCATAGCTTGATGAAATTATTATGTGAGAAACTGTCCACAAGGAAATTGCAACAACAACCTTCAATGAAGCTTGCCTCTGAACATAAAAAAAAAAATTATAGAATTATCATGGTCCTTCTTCAACCAGAATGAAGAAATAGTTGAATTATCCTCCTTTGCTAGATGACATTGATCAATGAATTAAATTACCCAATCCATGAAATCTAATCATCCATATTCATAAGATTTTCTTTCATAGGATCTTGGCTTAATGTATCAAGGAGCCCAATGACACAGTCAAGATCAGGGTCCTTACCGTTCCTTCTGCTTATAGTGCTTGTCAAAGCATAGGATTTAATATGCACTTTCTTCAAGGTACCTTTGATTTTGTGCTGATAAGGGCTGCTATACAGAAAAACTCCAAAAAGTGCCATGAAATTTTTCTCCTAGTGGCCAAACCAAGGTAAAGGTATTGCATAAACTTCCATTGCTCCTGCTGCTAGATAAAGAGGAAAATAACTACTTCCATACACCATCATTGCTCCTTCAATTATTATTGCAATTCACTATATCAAATACTACCATTATTGCTTCAAATGAGTATTGTTGTTGCTCCTTCATTCCTCATGCACTTCCCTGATTAGAAACGTTTTGTTGGTAGCTTAACCCATTAAGTTCTTGTATTAAAGACAAATATATTATCTTATTGATTATTATAGCATCTCTAAACTTAAAGTATCTTGGTATAGAATCATATGTAGATCAAAAACACCTAAAACAACTTGCCTGCTATACTCTGTTATGTATGTGTTAATTATAATTACACTTCAAACATCTTTCTATCACACAGATTAGATTGGTTGATTCTCTTTGGACCCCTTCATGTATTCATTCAATAGAAAACTAGGAATGTGTTCTTGAGCAACAGTCATACATCTTATTCTACTATCGATAGGGATCTCCAAGGTTTTCAAGCATGGCAAAAAAAACACAGATGTTAGTGGGATCTCCAAAGTCCGTGTTGGATGATTTTAATACCAATGATGACTTTGATTCCTTGTCAGATAAATAATTTCACAAATCAAATTAAAAATAAAAAAAAAGCAACTCAAGAATGAAGGTGAAACTACTGCTTTTTGTCCAAGTGAAGTCACCAGAACACCTCAACAAGATAAGGTGTTTAAGTCTAGCAATATGTCCTCTCCTACAATAGATATGCACTGTATTCCAGTGTCGCCATGTTTCTCAGCTCAAAAAATTTGTGTTGTAAAACCTATTTTCTCTTCAAGTTCATTAGTGGTTGGCAAAATTACTACAAAAAATTCTTTGATGAGTGAGAAAAGGGCCTCGGCAGAATCATATTTAGGTATTTGCAAAACATAGACATATGATAAAACACCAACACACTTAGAGAAAATGATTACCGAGGGAGATGAGGACATTCCAAAGTCTTCAAAGAAACTAAAACATCAGGGGATCAAAGAAAGCCAAGGAAAAGTGATCTCTCAATCTGCTCAATTCAAATATTATATGTTCACACGGTACCCCCAGTTCTATTAATAAAGTGTTGAGTAATATGCCTAGTATTCATTGTGCATGTCGTATGTAGCTGTTCAGCCTAATCATAATAGTTTCCAAACTCCAGTGAAAGAAAACACTCCACATAGTAGAAAGAAAAATAATTCACCAAGCAAGGAGCATGTTGTGGGTAAATGGAAAAAGCAGGTTATGGGGATTAAGGCCCCCACAACAAGGGAAATAGGTGGTTCTAAAGCTAGATATGTGTAATGTTCCTAATTTTATGGAAAATTAATTTTTTCCATTTTCACATAGGAGATAAATAAAATGGGTAGGAGACCCATTCATTTCATGAATAGGGAATAAAAATCCTCTTATCATGAAGGAGGATCACTTTTGGAGTTTGATTTCACACCTCCATGTGTGAAAAGGGACTTTTGCAGGATGACTAGGTCAAGTTTGACCAAGTCAAACAATGCAGTGGTATGAGGTGGAGAGCACATTATGGGACAGCGCAGAGAAAGAGGAGGGAAGATTCCTTGAGAAGGCAAATCCTAATGAGTGGGATCCATGGAGAGGGAGCTCACAATTGTATAAGAGGAGGGAAAGGAAACCATTGTTTCTCATGTTATAGATTATAGACTTCCATGTCTGTTTAGACTTGGAGCATCTCCTTGTTGTTTAGCAGAGTTGCCGAGGGAATTCCTGTTTAGGATTTCCTCTCCTTCTTGAGATACCTCTTTAGGGATTGTACTTCATTATCCCCATATCCAGGCTTGAGGCCAAAGAATTTCATTTAGCTACAGCGCAGTCTCCATTGGTGGCTGGGTTGTGTTGCTGGGTGTTGCAGGGGAGAGTTCCACAACACCACTCCGGAGATTGATTTTCAGAGGAGGGGATCTCCATTTCATTGGGAGATCATTAAGGAGTGTGCTTGGGTAGATTTACAGATCTTGGCATCATGCCAACATTTTCCAGCTCACCTACATCACAGTATCTCTCCTAGACTGCTTTATTCTCATGGTGTATTTGCAATGAGGGACTCCAAGATTGATTGGAGAGGAAATATTTGGTGAAGGGATCAGCCTTTCACTTTAGATATCCATTGGAGGAGGCTATTTCAGATTGCAGATCCTATTTATCCATCTCCTTCTATTTTGTTTATGAGTTCCTACTGCTACCCAACAACTCCGGCATTATTGTATTTTCCCATTTTATACATGTATTGTAACCAACCCTTATAAGGATTGTTGTACTATTGTTTTCAGGGGTTGAGAGCTTGCTCCCCTTCCTTTTTTGAGCTATCATTGATATATAATTATATTTCCATTATACATGCTGCAGTGTCTTCATATAGCTGCGCAATCCTAGCTTGGGCACACTTGTGTAGCAGTATTTTGAGGCAGGGTTTTGCTTGTCTTGAGTAACATTTCCCTCTTGATCCTGTATTCATTTGTTGCTGCTATTATTAAATGAGATGGTTATGATTTATATGAGATAAATCTCACTGTTGTTTTATTGGTGTGTTTGTATAACGCTGATGCTCCAAGTCTTGTGCATGCATTGTTGCAGCGCTTTCACCAGGAAATTTATGAAGGGAGCTAGGTGTGGGAGGTTTGTCTCACCACCCTAGAAGGATTTATTTGGTCCCAACTCTTGGATTTTAGTCTTAGACAGATTGGTCTAAGGGATCCAGGTCTTGGTATCAAATCCTACTGCCTCCATTTTTGGAAAATGCGTTTTCCAGCCATGGATTGCTAGCAATTCCAGATTTGGAACATTACAGTGGTATCAGAGCACCTTTCTTGGCTCAGCCTGTGGCCTTCAAGCCAAAGAAAGAAGAAGAATAAGATGATGAAGAAGATGAGCTTGATCTCAAATATTTTCAGAACAAAGAAGAGCCTACCTAAGGAGGAGAAGCAAAGAGAAGAAGAGGAAGGTCCATGCACTTCCTATTCTCAAAAAGAAAGCAAGCATGAGAGATGCTTGGATCATTAGGTTCTAGATCAATACCTGAGTGAGTATAAATCCCATTCTGCAGCATTCAGGGGAACTACAACATTCCCATAGTTTATTCAGCAGAAGGAGGAGAGAATTCCCAATGGAAAAAGAGAAATCAAAGGAAATAGGTTTCTATTTTCTACATTTGATGGGAACACTTTAGCTAGAGCTTGGGTGAAAAATCTAGAGGCATTTTTCTTGCTACATCCAGTGGCAGAGAAAGAAGCAGTGGATATTGCAGCGCTGCACATGGAGGATGAAGCCTCTTTTGATGTTTCAAACCCTTGGTCCATTCAAGGGTGAGCTATTTTTCATAATTTACTCAAGGGTTAATCAAGACCTTTGATGGAGAAAGAACAAAGGAGGAAGGGCTCACACCACCATGGGAGGAGGATTGCACCAACGCTGCTACAGCTTTGGAGGAGCAACCTTCTACATATATGGATGAGGCAGCCTTTGCATTGGAAGAGACAACTACTACAACCACACAAGAATATCCCAAGATCGACCAAGGTATGACTGAATTTTCACTTTTCATTTCAGCAAAAAATTTAAGAGAATGTGGAAACTCACAGGTAGAGGTCCAAGGATCTACACACTTTGCTATTTTAGAGCACCATGATTGAATTGCGCTGTGCAATGGGTTCAAAGAGGAGATGGACCCTCATCCTCATGCACTATTTATGAGTCTCATTCAGCCCTTGAGGTTGGGATGTGAACCATTGGAGGATGAAACAGACCATGGCACCTTCATGATAAACAAGGGAACAAATTTTAAAACGGAGGTTGAGACAGCTGCTACTCTATGGGAGGAATTGGCAGCACTGCTAAACATTGATGGAGAGGAGAGGTTAACTCCATCATATTTGAATCCTCATGGATTCGATGCAGTCATGTAAGATAGGTCTCCTTTAGGAGGTCCCCAAGGAGCTGCATTCCAATATTCCATGGAATGCAAGAGAGGTGATTTGGTTTGGAAGGATGGTAGCCCTCATGGGAGGAGTACCAAAGGAGGAAGAAGGAGAAGACATCCACAAGGAGCTGAGTGGGTGTGGATGAGGAGAAAGAGGCTTAGTTTCCACTTGCAAATATATGATACCGAACAGCAAGAGGCTTGGCTACGTTGGCTCCTCTTGAAGGAGTTTGTCCATCACTTGGTGTACCCTTTTTCCAGGAGGATGGGAGTAGAGAAGAGGTGGCAGGATGTTTACATCATTGAGCAGCAGAGAGTAGGGATACATGGTTCTGATATGGTATATATATTAGTCATGATACCTTCATCACATTAGTTACATGATGTGAGCATGAGGAGGCAGCAAGCACTTGGGTTGCTTGGGCTATATTGGAGAGAGCACAAGCAGATTTTCTCTCATATGACGTATGTTGTTCCAAGAGTAGGGGAGAGCACTCTCATAGTAAAAAGGGACTACTCTTTGGCCTGGACTGATCAGGAGGCATTTCCATATTTGGAGAAGCTTCATATTTGTAGCAACATCACCAGAGGTGTTCTTGACAAGGAGCATGCCAAGAGACAAATATTGGCATGGGCAAGAGCCTTTTTGCATGAGCTCACAGTGCTGACACTTGGGAGCAGGTTCATACACATGGATCCAACTATCATCTTACTTCTAGCCTATGGTAATAGCCCTGTGTTTACATTTTCGGATTTACATACTCTTATCATTATGTGGCAGTGCATGGCTCCTCAAAGGGGAAGATTTTTCATGTTTCTCCATGAGAAAAGTTGGGCCAAACCATATGATGGAGACAGCCATCTTTTATGTGGCCTTGGGCAAAGGTTTTCTCATTACATGTATGTTCAGAAAATTCATGTACTTGACCATGTATTAAGAAACATTTTTCCATGTAAAATTCTGAAGCAACAGTTTGAAAAACTACGCTGTTGCTACTTGGAAGACTATTGGTGCCATCAAGAATCATGTAAAACCATCGGTAATACCTCCATTTTCATGATGAGAATGTTTCCATTTGTTGATATTGTTGTATTATTATTGGGAGTATGATTGGTGAACTGACACATGAGTTGAATGTGTCTTTGAGGGAAGATGATCCCCATAGTTTATGCATTGCATGTTCTAGTAGGAACATGAGGGGAGACATGGCCACCACAGCCACCTATTTTCCTTCTTTTGAGGTGGGCCATGAGTTTGATTATGATATCCATCCATTGTATGTATATGGGCATGTATTTGATTTTGTATTGTTGATTCACTCATCTATTTACTATTCAGTAGTAGAGGTGATATTTTCTGCACAATGCTTGCCATGTTATTTTTTGTAGCTACAGGGGATGAGGTTGCGTTGTAACCCTATGAGACATTGTTTGTACCTTGCTACACATGGTATAATCTACAACAAACCTATCATTGGGGTATTCTATGATTATCATGTCCTACTCATCATGGATGAAATGTCTTCGGCTAGCCAAATTACCAATGATGAAGGAGAAATACTTGGAGGGTTGCTCTTCATTTTTCCACTTGAGGGAAATAATTTTGCAGCCCATGATCAGCACACACTCTAAACTTATCATAAGTGGAGAGGCGGATAGCATGGGGCAAGCTATGAGGCTTTCCATATTTATATTTTCAACCCACCTTCATTTCTAGAGTTCAAGGTGGAGGGATATTTCTATGAGTTGCCATGTTGGGGGGCAGCTTATTTTGTATGGATGATTGCTTGGGGATGGGAGATTCATATGGGGATGATGAGTCCTATTATATTTCAAATCTCATGCCTCAAGGAGGCCCTTAGACAACCCATTGTTTCCTCCATGGATATTTGTTTCTACATGATAGATGTTTGGGGATGTTCACCCAAAGCTAGATTGCATATGTTGGAGGGACAACTTGGACACTTGGTTGATGATATGGCATAATTTTTCTTATAGGAGTACATCTTTCATGAATGCTACAGGGAGATTAAGAGAAAATGGATCATTCTATCCTTGCACTTGCTTGAGGACAAGCAATCTTTGAGAAGGGAGGACTGTAATGTTCCCAATTTTATGAAACATTAATTTTTGCCATTTTCGCATAGGAGATAAATAAAATGGGTAGGAGACCCATTCATTTAATGAATAGGGAATAAAAATCCTCTTATCATGAATTAGGATCACTTTTGGAGTTAGATTTCACACCTCCATGTGCGAAAAGGGACTTTTGCAGGATGACTAGGTCAAGTTTGACCAAGTCAAACAACGCAGTGGTATGAGGTGGAGAGCACATTGTGGGATAGTGCAGAGAAGGAGGAGGGAAGATTCCTTGGGAAGGAAAACCCTAATGAGTGGGACCCATGGAGAGGGAGCTCACAATTGTATAAGAGGAGGGTAAGGAAACCATTGTTTCTCATGTTATAGATTATAGACTTCCATGTCTGTTTAGACTTGGAGCATCTCCTTGCTATTTAGCAGAGTTGTCGAGGGAATTCCTATTTAGGATTTCCTCTCCTTCTTGAGATACCTCTTTAGGGATTTTACTTCATTATCCCCATATCCAGGCTTGAGGCCAAAGAATTTCATTTAGCTACAGTGCAGTCTCCATTGGTGGCTGCGTTGTGTTGTTGGGTGCTGCAGGGGAGAGTTCCACAACACCACTCCGGAGATTGATTTTGAGAGGAGGGGATCTCAATTTAATTGGGAGATCATTGAGGAGTGTGCTTGGGTATATTTTCAGATCTTGGCATGAGGCCAACATTTTCCAGCTCACCTACAGTACAGTATCTCTCCTAGACTGCTTTATTTTCATGGTGTATTTGCAATGAGGGACTGCAAGATTGATTGGAGGGGAAATATTTGGTGAAGGGACCAGCCTTTCACTTTAGAGATCCATTGGAGGAGGATATTTCAGATTGCAGATCATATTTAGCCATATCCTTCTATTTTGTTTATGATTGATTGCCATTATTGTATTTTCCCATTTTGTACATGTATTGTAGCCAATCCGTCTAAGGATTGTTGTACTATTGTTTTCAGGGGTTGAGAGCTTGCTCCCCCTCCTTTCTTGATATATCATTGATATATCATTATATTTCCATTATACATGTTGCAGTGTCTTCATATAACTGCGCATTCCTAGCCTGGGCACACTTGTGCAGCAGTATTTTGAGGCAGGGTTTTGCTTGCCTTGAGTAACATTTCCCTCTTGATCCTATATTCACTTGTTGCTGATATTATTTAATGATATGGATACTATTTATATGAGATAAATGTCATTTATATTCTATTGGTGTGTTTGTATAACGTTGATGCTCCAAGTCTTGTGCATGCATTGTTGCAACCCTTTCACCGGGAAATTTCCTGAAGGGAACTAGGTGTGAGAGGCTTGTATCACCAGCCTAGAAGGATTTATTTGGTCCCAACTCTTGGATTTTGGTCTTAGATAGATTGGTCTAAGGGATCTAGGTCTTGGTATCAAATTTTGCTGCCTCCATTTTGGAAAATGTGTTTTCCAGTCATGGATTGCTAGCCATTCCAAATTTGGAGCATTACAATATAACACAATTGTTGGCTCATATAAGCATTATGGTTCATCCACACTTAAGGAGCAATTAAAATATCTACCCTAGATGTTTATCCATATGCCTTTGAACTAAAAACTAAACAAACACCCCAATATACATGAAAGACAAATGGAGCAAGACTAAACAACAAATTAGATTTGTCATATTTTTCTTCTCCAACACAATGCGAAAGGCACCATCCACTGGATGCAAATATGCAAAGATCAAAATAATTCAAATGTTAGTATTAGAATTAAGTCCATTTTGTACTGGTAGATAATTGAGCACATTTTGTTTTTTCCAATGTTTTGCAGTCTTAAAGTGAACTAATTACTGTGTTATTGTTTGGTGTTCAATGCTGAAAAGAGATACTCTTACTGTGAAAACAACATTGTGATTTTCTTTCATTCAACCTGTAACATATTGCATCTGTCTTCATCAATGCTCTTCTTCCATATGCATCCACTTATGACATTTCCTTTGCAATATTTAGTGCATTTGCGAGTTATAGGTCATTTGTAGACTATAAATGTTTTCATAGTTTCAATTCTAATTGAGTATTCAACTTAACATATTGAGTCTCTTATACGTAACTATTTTTCCCTTCACCTACATTTCATAACTTCTATAACCATTAGGTAGGGACCTACAACATCGATGATGTTTTGTTTGTTTAGTAAAAGATTGTCGAGACTTTAATTTATTGAAAGTTGTATAATTTACAGTCTATGAAGTTTCAAGATATAATTTTTAAAAGTCCAATTCTTTAAAGGGTGCTAGCTCAATGGAAGAGCACCTGCTTTACAAGTAGGAGGTTGGTGGTTTGATTCCATCATGCCCTGATATTCATATGGAATGGCGGTGATCAATTTTTGGTGACGGGGGCTTTTTTGACCATCACCAATGAGCTTATGGTGACATTTTTCGACCCTCACCAAAATATGACATGGTGATGGTCAATGAATGCCGCCATATATATGCATAAATAGTGATGACCATGAAAGCTCTGTCACCATATGTCGTTGTCTTTTATATGAAACGGTGAGGGTCATTGTTTGTCATTATAGTCATTATTCGTGACGGACTTTGAAGTCACCAATGAGCTTATCATGACATTTTTTGACCTTAACTAAATATGAAATGGTGAAGGTAAATGAACGTCGCCATATATATGCACCAAGAGTGAAGGCCATGAAAATTCCATCACAATAAATCATAGTTCATATGAAATGGTGATGGCCATTGTTCGTCATTATAATCAATATTCGTGACGGACCTTGAATATCACCACAACACATACTTTCGGTGATGCCACCTTTGGTGACGTTCAATTTTTTGGTGACGAAGGCTATTGTCTATCACCATTTCTCATATGAAATGGTGACGGTCACTATCCATCATTATAAATTATTATTGGGGACGAACCTTGAATGTCACCAAAACACCTATACTTTCGACGACGCCACTTTTGGTGAAATTCAGTTTTTGGTGACAAAGGCTCTTTTGATCGTCACCAATGAGCTTATGGTGACATTTTTCGCCCCTCACCAATGTAATTTTTTCTTATAGTGTTGAATTATTCCTTATTTTCCTTTCAATATAATTTTATTTTAAATAAAACATAATGTTGTTGATAGTTCATTTGTTATACATGTCACTATATTAACAATTTTAACTTTATTTATTCAATCAGAAGATTTTTATGAAAGTACAAGAACATATGGTTAAAATGTTGAATGAAGACAGTAGGGATGATGTTGTGCGGCACTACCCAGAATCAAGTTCTACAACAAAACTTCAAGATTTTTATATTGCATTCAATAAGGTATGTTGATTTATACATTCATTTTATTCATATTTAAACTATATTTATTTTATTACTTATACATATATATTTTTTATATCACTAAAGATGTCGAAGAAGGATGGAAATGGAGTACGAAATACTTTCAAAAGCTTTATTGAAAAAATTAAGTAGGAAAAGATGAGAAAGAATCGTCTAATGAATGTTGAACTTGATGCTACTCTTAATCATTTCATTTGGAATGGGCTCGACAATATCCAATATCAAATAATACAAGGTGATTGTGAAGACATTGCAAAAATAATACCTAAAAGGGAATATTCCCTAGTTATTGTAGATATTCCTCATGGTTTCAATTTCCTAGA
The DNA here is from genome assembly GCA_034641835.2 of Pinus albicaulis. NCBI lineage: Eukaryota > Viridiplantae > Streptophyta > Pinopsida > Pinales > Pinaceae > Pinus > Pinus albicaulis. The sequence continues at coordinate 1,050,664,419 of CM076574.1, read as the reverse complement.
CATTGAATATGATAGTGAACCATATACTTATCAAGCTTTTAGTAAAGTGGTTATGGGTTTTCAAGAAGTCACAACATCACCACTTTGGAGATTCTATCATTTCATTCAGACACACAGTTTCCAATTTTATTAACAAGCTTCAAGGGAAAAACAAACTCAAGGATGCAACTTACATGGTAAGACTTTGAAATTGTATGTTCGATTACTGTTAATTTTTTTTATTTATGTACAATTTAATTGAACTTTGACTATGTTATGTTACAGGCAGAAGTCAAATATTGCTTCTTCTGGAGATTAACCTATTATAAATGATTGTAAGTTCATCCATGTTGAATTTTGGACAAAAGAGGATAGCTATAAGCGTATTCTTATGAATCGAGTAGATGGGAAGAGTCATAGTCAAGTATTGGTTCATGATGCAGTTGTAAAACTAACATATGAGGATAAATATGCGAAAGGAGATATAGTTAACATTTATCAGAAACCACAAGCATTGATTAATTATCGTATAGATCTATGTTCAAATGAAGGAGATTGGGTTTTGGATTTATTCTCAGGTTCAAGTAAGTTTTATTATACAAATTTGAATTTAAATATTTTATTTTTTATTTTTTATGTGTTCATACTATTTTTCTTAATTATTTTTTTTTTGTTTGATGATTAGGTACAACAGTGGCATGTTCCCTACTAAAAGGAAGAAATTTCATTTCCATTGAGAAAGACCCAGTACAATGCAAATTTATTCAACAAAGAATTAACGCTCTTGAATTTCTTCCAGATGCGAAGCAAGAAGTTGGTTTGAGGAAAGGGGATTTTAATAAATCACTTGTGGCAAAAAAAGAAAAGGAACCTCAACCACCATTATATCGAATGATTGGAAAATGACACTTTGGAAGATTTGCAAACATGAAAGATCCATTAAAAGATGACAATGACCAAAATGAAGTGGCGGAAGAAGACATAAATGATGCTCTAGAAGATGTTGAACATGGATTAGTTGATATTCTTGATGATATTTAAATTATGCTTGAAAATAAAACTCAGTTTTGAGATCTATTAATCAGTTTTACTTGTAATGTTTAGAATTTGATATTTTATGAGAAGAATCCTTATTTTTTGCAAAAAACCTGTGATTACTATTATTTTTTGACATAAAATTCATATAAAAATACTATTTTCTTAAGTTTTTTTGTTAAGATTTTCCTAGAAAATTAGTTTATTTAACATGTTTTTTTTAACAAAAATACTCTAAAATTGTATTTTTTGCATTCTATTTATATTGAAAATGTGTATTTTTTTTTCATATGGTTCAAAATATTGGGTTTTTAGCAACAATTATTTGATGTGCATTGAAATATTAATTAGAAATACATAAACATATATAAAATATAAACTTTTATAATACTAACCCTTTTTTAAATTTTTTATCTCTGTGAAAAAATGAATATTTCAGTACAAATTTTTATTTAAAAAAATAATATTTTTTTCTTTTTAAAATATAAGTACATAAATGCACTTAAAAATAAACATCTTAGGGAAGAAGAAGACATTAGAAAATATATGGTGTCAAAATCAATTCTCTAAAAAAAATTCGGCGATGATACACCACCACTATTCAAAATCGACATGAAAATCATCACATAAAAAATAAATAAATAAATAAAGTGCCAAAAACATGCTTAAAAAAAAAGAGTGTTTCTGCATCACCACTTTTCAAAATCGGGTGTTTTTTTGGCTACCTCAAAAAAGTAGGTACCAGTTCAATTACCTATTTAAGCGGTAACTATATTCACCACCAACTCATTACACAAAAAGCTAGTTACTGTACCAGATTTGTTCTCATGGATTTTAATGTTCATAATGCACCATGTGTGGATGGTGGAAAATTAGTTTCCTGGATAGGATGTATGCATTGCCTGAGTTTTACCCATGGCCAAATCGCAGAGGAGCATTGCAATGACAATCATATAGTTACTGTACCAAATTTCTTCTCATCGATTTTTATAATGCTCATAAAGCACCGGATTCCTTCTCGTGGATTTTTATAATGCTCATAATGCACCGCTTGTGGGTGGAGGAAAATCAGTTTCTGAGATACAACATCAACGACATGTGACTATCCATGTATTATGTGTTTTTTTTGGACGCAATGTTCATAGCATTACAGATGAAAATATCTCATTCTTAAGATAATTTTTTTAATTCCATAGTTGTTTCAGAAATTTTCAAAGAAATAATTCCCTTTATCTTTTGATACAACTTTTAGAGTTAAAAACACTATATTTTAAGCTTTTGCAATGAAAATGTTGGCATCTTTGCATGTGTTAGGTTGTGTTGTGGATTTTTATTTCTTCTTTAGGTTTTATAGTAATTCAAATCCACTCCTAATTTTAAAAAAGGTAGTAATGTTTACAATTTTATGTTGAGCACGAACTAAGTGAAAACTTCAGCCAATTGTATTTTTGGAATTGTTATAAAAATTTAGAAGGCATATTTTATCACTAGATCTATTAAATAAAAAATACCTCTAGATCTAAACTCTGTAATTAGAATTGGTATAAAAGTTTAAACAATAGTTACCTAATCCTATCAAATCATGCGAAAAAATTCGAAAATAGGCTCGTTCTATTAGTTCGTTAATTAAAAAAATTCGAAAATAGGCTCGTTCTATTAGTTCGTTAATTAATTTGACCATTTGAGGTTGAGGTTGGGTACGACATATTTATTTATTTATTTTTCAGAAAGAAAAAAAACGCTGTTTTATATATTAAGATATGCAAAACAGTACATATTACATGATGAAACAGTGCAAAGCAGCACTGTACGAATAGCGCAAGTTATAGAGCATAGATAATGCACTCATTTACAATATATGATGCCCCATATATACCAGCAGAAAGAAACCGACGAAGGCAAACAGATTATGATGTGTCCACAAATTATATCAAAAAGTTTGACACCATAAAAATGCCACTACTTAATACTAGGAACCAGAGTAAACCTGTGGATAAACCGGCTCATATACCCCATCCGAAGGATACATCCAGGGAAGGGAGTACGTGAGGGAACCAGCCTCGCTTGCATATTATGTTCATCCAATAATTGGCACGTTTGCACCTGAAGAGAAAACAAATATAAAATCTGGCCCGCGTGTAGGAGGAGGATATCCAGGTCGTGATGGCCCACGGAATTTGCCATATCAGCAAACGGACCTCTTATATAGAAGGGGAGAATGTATGTCATTTGGAGGCCCCAAGCGGGTAGCCAGCACCAAGCACCCTGTGATCAGCTGCAGAATAAATTGGTACCTCCCTGAGGTCAAGAAGTTCATCCCGGAAAAGGGATTTAGTTTTTTGCCTCCCTCTGAAGTGTCTGGATGCAGATTTCGATTTTTTCCTCACCGTAATATTGCACCCCGAAGCAGGCGAGATGACAATATCAGGGTCCCTAGGGATGTTATCAAAAATGGTGAGGGCAGCCAAATCAAGGTTTGGGTTATTTAAAAGGGATTCAATATCACATCCCACTGAATTTATAGGGGAGTCTGAAAGGTCCACATTCTCATTATGTGGAGAGGGAGGAGAGGGGGGAGGCATGGACGGGGGAGGAGGCATGGAGGGGGAGGGATATAATGGATCAGGTGTGGGGCAGGATTGATGGTTTTCAACAAGAGCAGTAGTGACATTAAGTGTGTCCGATAAGACCTCATTCTCGATATGATGTGGGGAGGGGAGAGGGGATGCGTTTTCAAGGGGCGGCATGGATGGAGAGGTGTATAATGGTGCAGAGCTGGGGCGGGTTTGATGGTGGACAGCAGAAATAGTAGGGTCATAAGGCATTTTATCCTCCATAATGATAGTGGATCCAAGGTCTGCTTCGGCTTCTAAATGAATGGGCGAACCGGTATTCATCGTGGAAGTAAAAACATTTATGTCTTTAGCTTCAAAATGTGCCGATCGTAGTCCGGATTCATCAGGCAGGATAAAATCCCAGTTTTCCAGGTGGCTCGTTCCTCATAAACCCTTTTACCATTTATGAAATTGCATACGGTTAATTGTTAAATTGTATATTACTTCCCATTAATGAGTTGGATTTAGCATTTTCTGTTATAGGGACAACGGAGAAGGTTTCCAATCAAAGTTTTGCAAGGTAAATTTCTTAGAAAGGTTGTTAATAAAATCGGTAAAGATTTATGAATTAGGATTTGCAAAGTGAATTTCTCACCAAGACTCTAATAAAATATCTAAAAATTATGACTTAAGATGATTAATAGAAGTGATAGGATAGATTAATTTTATTGGAAATGTAAGTAAATATTAAATTTGAATGTTTAAAATAGATTATTTTTTTTGTAAAATAGAAAATAAATATATTTGTAGTATATTTATTAAATTTAAATAAATATAAGAGAAAATTTTGATAATTTTTTTTTATTAAAAGTTTGAATAAATATTACATTATAGTTTTTAATGTTTTCTAATATATAGAATAATTAGTAAAATGTTGTTGTTAATTGTTACACTTTAGAATTTGATTTGATTGGACATAAATGTTTAGATATTATATTGTAAATTTTAGCATTTCACAATATTGATAAAATAATATTTTTAAGTATTGGTAAGATGTTTACTTCTAAATTTTTATACTAATAAATTTTAAACATTTAAATTTTTTCCTTATGGAAAGTAGTAAATTTGGTAACTATGGTTTAAAGCATAGTTACCAAATTGTAGAGGTATTGGCGAAAAAAATACATAAATTAGCTTAGAACTTGGTAACTATGGTTTAAACCACAGTTACTAAGTTCGAAGGTATTGGCCCAAAACTAGCGTGGAAAACTCTTAAATGAAGCACATCAAAAAATAACTAGTGTGAATAATGCATTTAAGCCCATGATGAAATAACTATAGTGAGTAAAGTGTTGGGTAAAACATTGGTAATCCTAACCCTTTACTCCATTTTGCAAACAATGTGTCCAAGATACTTCCATTCAATAGGTAGACAGTACAAGGCAAACCCCATGAGAGATCTCATAGGAGGCCACAATAAAAGTTTTAGTAAATCTAAAAGGTTATAAAAAAAGGCAAATTATAGTTGCAAATTAGTAATTTTATAAAAGAAAACAAAAAAGTAAATTTTATATTTGAAAAAAATTATAATATGGAAAATTACAGTAAAAAAAATGAAAATGAATACATTGAAAAAATGATAAACATCAAATTGTAGTTGTAAATTAGTAATTCCTATATTAAAAAAGAAAAGAATGATAATTCTTATATTGAAAATAATTATAAAATGATAAATTACAGTTTGAAATGGATGATTCTTGTTTGAGAATAAAAATAAAAAGACAACTCTTATTACATTGTTTAACTATAATATACAATGAGCACAGAGTAAATGCTCAGTTCTGAATATTTTTTCTGTATTTTTTTTTGGATTAGATTGTAAAAGTAACTAGAAAATTATTTGACTTGCTGTAAATTTTTTATTCATATATCAAATTCATAATTTTATCCCAAATTCAAATCCTCTAATTCTATCCAATTTTCTATAAAAATACCAGTAAAATCTACCATCCAACTAACAAATTCATTATATCTATTAACCTAAAATGAATGTTTTATTATCCTTCCATCTATTAACCTAAATAGATAAGAACATGGATGTTTTATTATCACTCCATGACCTTTTAAGCCATTGTAGACATATTTTCTTAATACATTGGGTTTAATAGATGGATTTTTATAATATATTACCTTACATTTGGTTTAATAGACGGATTTTTATATAATATGTTACCTTATTCGGATAAGGTTGTCGATTGGAAAAAACACAATTATTTTTAAATAGATTGGATTGAAGATGGTTCCTGGGGTTCAAAATGATTTACTTGGTTTTCTATAGTCATAATGAACTTGATCTAGTTTTAAGTAATGTGTTAAAAATGAGATGTGGTAGATGTTCGATTGATTCATGTACTTTCATGAATTGTTTTAGATTCATGAAAGTGATTTGTATAATTCCACTAACCGATAATAGAATAACTTAGCTTATATACTAATATAGTGTAGTTGTTTTCTTAAATAGAAGTTGGTAATCACAATTATGAAATTAATTTTACATATTTCTTAAGTTTAGCTGTTTTGTTAAGTAGAAGTTATTTTACATATTTCTTGCTTGTATGAAGAGCATGCATTCCCCAAAAGGGTATTCGGGTAGTGGAAATTCCTTTCTCTATTAAATGCAACGATATTTTTGGTGGTGACTTGTTTGCAGGCTTTATGCTATGTGTATAATTGCAAGAAGTGGTTTCACTAGACTCATGCTTACGCTAAATGTATGTTAAATGTTTGTTTGTCATGTATGGTGTGTTTTAATACTGAAAATTGCAGCTCAGTCCAATCGAGGACGGCCACTTTGATTTAGTTCCCTAGATTCTTGTAAGATTTTATGTGATTTTTTTTGCTGTCACTGGGGTGTGCAAGAACCACTTCCATGTGGGTGGTTTCCAAGTTGCTTGTAAGCTATTTTGTGACTCTTGCTCTCTTTGTAATAGACCCACTAAATATCGGTGTGGAGAGCCGCTAAATTTATAGAATAATTGTGTCTTTGGTATGGGGTTAATTTTATTATCTCTCATAAATTTATTGAATTTACTCATTCCACAAGTTTTTATGGATTTGAGTTTTCCAAACATGATGTAGGTAAATACTCATTTCAAGAGTTATAAAAGTGACGATAAATGAAAAATAATTCGATTAAAAATATATCTTAAATTTTAATATTAAAAAATAATTTTCTCTTTAAATCTCAGTATTATTATTTTTAATACAAAAAATGAATTTTATCATTTTTAATTAAACATAAATAAATTTAAGTGTAAAAGGCTGAAAACTAAATTTTACTAATTAAAAATAAATAATATATAGATATAACTTCACAAATTATAATTCTATATTTTTCTTTTTCTTTTTAAAATTTTTATATTGTTATTTTTAATTTGTATATTTTGAACGAGGATGATATGATGCCACAAAGTGTATTATTTTTTATATTTAAAATAAAATTTAAATTTAAATTAGAAAAATATATTTAAATAATATTTAAATTTTAAAATTGTTAATGGGTCTTTGATGAGTGCTCTCTTAAAGCACTCCTTGATGTGAGGTCTAGATTACGGTGATATATTGGACATGTTGAAGATGTAATCCTTCCAAAATTTAAATAAAAAAGTATTTAAATTATGAAATTATATTTTTACATGTTTAATATATTTTTTATATTGTATTTTTACATGCTAAATAATTGTATATATTGTTGATGATTTAAGTAACGAGTGAAACCCACCCATCATTCACTTTCATACACGTTTTAATGTGCTCCATTCACATTTTCATATATATTATGGTGTGTTGAAATTAATGTGCTCCCATTCACATTTTTATGGATGGCTTATATTTTTCAGTGTTAAATAAAATGATGTGACATAATATATAGTTTTGAATACATTTTATTAATATAGTTTAAAATTATATATTTTAAGTTTATGGGGTTTTAAATATATGGTAATTAGAAGTTAATGATCTTAGCTATATAGTTTTTAATATAGTAGTAACTGTGAAACCCACCCATTATAAAATTATATTTTTACATGTTTAATATATTTTTTATATTGTATTTTTACATGCTAAATAATTTTATATATTGTTAATGATCTAAGTAACCAGTGAAACACACCCATCATTCACTTTCATACACGTTTTAATGTGCTCCATTCACATTTTTATATATATTATGGTGTGTTGAAATTAATGCGCTCCCATTCAAATTTTTATGGATGGCTTATATTTTTCAGTGTTAAATAAAATGATGTGACATAGTATATAGTTTTTAATGCATTTTATTAATATAGTTAAAAATCATATATTTTAAAGTTTATGGGGTTTTAAATATACAGTAATTAGAAGTTAATGAACTTATCTATATAGTTTTTAATATAGTGGTAACTGTGAAACCCACCCATCATCAAGTTTTAATGTGCTCCATTCACATTTTTATGTATATTATGGTGTGTTGAAATTAATGTGCTCCCATTCAAATTTTTATGGATAACTTGTATTTTTCTAGTTACTAAATGGTGTAATATTATGAAATTGATAATTATGTATCTGTACAATTTCTTTCCAATGACTTCTTGCAAAATTTGATGGGTACAAGAACAATTTGTTATATATTTTGGGAGAATTAAACCCCTACTTAAAAGGACAACAAGGTTTGAAAATAGTTGTTTAATTTTTCTTTAACCTCGTGAATGGAGACTGAGTAACAAACACTACATGCAATGGGTTGATACAGGGATTAACATTCGTCACTTTATCGGCAACTTTTAGGAGACTGAATCAGATTGCGATTTTTTTCTTCTCAATCTACCTCATTGGTCTGGGGAAAGGAGGCAACAAACCCTCTTTAGAAACATTTGGTGTAGATCAGTTTGAAGAGGACGACCCGATAGAGAAGAACCATAAGAGTTAAAATTCTTCAAATACTGGAATTGTGGTATATGCATTGGTAGTCTTATAGAAGTCATTGTATTCATGTATATTTAGGACAATGTTGGATGGGTATGGGATCTAAGATTCCTTTCCATTAAAAGGACAACAAGGTTTGAAAATAGTTTTTTAATTTTTATTTAACCTCGTGAATGGAGACTGAGTAACAAAAACTACATGCAATGGGTTGTTACAGGGATTAACATTCGTCACTTTATCAGCAACTTTTAGGAGACTAAATCAGATTGCGATTTTTTTCTTCTCAATCTACCTCATAGGTCTGGGGAAAGGAGGCAACAAACACTCTTTAGAAAAATTTGGTGTAGATCAATTTGAAGAGGACGACCCAATAAAGAAGAACCATAAGAGTTAAAATTCTTCAAATATTGGAATTGTGGTATATGCATTGGTAGTCTTATAGAAGTCATTGTATTCATGTATATTTAGGACAATGTTGGATGGGGTCTGGGATCTGAGATTCCTTTCATGACCATGGAAATAGATTTGTTTATCTTCTTTTGTGGAATGAGATTTTACTAGCATAAAATACCAAGTGGTATTCTTCTCACTCAAATTAATCATATCTTTGTTGCAAATTTTCACAAGTTGAATGTTTCTACTTCTCATCAAGAAATAAAGAAAGTAGTTGTCGATGCAAAAAGGGAGGTTTTGTAGTTTAATTTTCCTACTGACCAGTTTAGGTAAGTTCTCACTAGTCACGGCTACTTTGCAAATTGAATTTATTTGAGTCGTAGTTGCTTTGCCATGTGGCATGGTAATTTATGAAGTTCAGTTTAGGTAACCTCTCACTAGTCATGGTTGCTTTGCAAATTGAATTTATTAGAGTCACAATTGCTTTGCCATGTGGCATGCTAATTTATGAAGTTCTTGATGGTTGAAATAATCATACTGTAGGATGGGGTGTACTGGAAATTTAGATTTTAGCTATATTGCATAGAATATCTCTACATCTTGACCACAATTATAGTGCAATTCATCCCTAAGTCCTATTTTTGTTTAATTTCAATCTTGTTATTCTAGCTTCTTATTCATTGTCTTTTATAATTCTTTCAAAACTTATGTGTACCTTACTTTTCAAGGAGAAAATAGTGTCTCCACAACCATATTTTTTCACATCACAACAATTTACCAAATGCAATTCAACAAAAGCACTCAACAAAATTCTTTTGATATAAGTTTCAACAAATAGAAGTGAGCAAAGAGAGAAAAGAGGGGAATTATCATATCAAAGACAATAAAAGACTCCATTTTCACAATTTCAATACGCAAAATGTGGGCCTCGAAGATGAGCTGAAATTGAAGCAACTTCCATAACAAGAAAATGAAGAATCGTTTCAAATATTGCATTCATTTTCCCATGTGCTATAAGTCAAGGTTGGAAATCCATGAATAAACCTGTCATCCAAAAATTTCAATGACTCATTTAGCTTTGCATCTCTTCACCAAGAGATATTGAGAAGATACAAAATTTCCACAAGCTAGTAACGCTTTAAATTTTAAAATTGTCCATGGGTCTTGGATGAGTGCCTTCTTAAGGCACTCCTTGATGCAAGGTCCCAATTATGGTGATATATTGGAAATGTTGTGATGTAGTCCTCCCAAGCTTTAAAAAATATTTAAATTATAAAATTATATTTTTACATGCTTAATATATTTTTTATATTATATTTTTACATGCTAAATAATATAATTTATTGTTAATGATCTAAGTAACTAGTGAAACCCACCCATCATTCACTTTCATACACGTTTTAATGTGGTCCATTCACATTTCTATATATATTATGGTGTGTTGAAATTAATGTGCTCCCATTCACATTTTATGGATGGCTTATATTTTCTATTATTAAATAAAATTATGTGACATAATATATAGTTTTTAATATATTTTATTAATATAGTTAAAAATTATATATTTTAAAGTTTATGGGGTTTTAAATATATGGTAATTAGAAGTTAATGATCTTAGTTATATAATTTTTAATATAGTAGTAACTGTGAAACCCACCCATCATCACGTTTGAATGTGCTCCATTCATATTTTTATGTATATTATGGTGTGTTGAAATTAAGGTGCTCCCATTCAAATTTTTATGGATAAATGTTGTAATATTATGAAAATGATAATTATGTATATGTACAATTTCTTTCCAATGAATTCATGCAAAATTTAATGGATACAAGAACAATTTTCTATATATTTTGGGAGAATTAAACCCCTATTTAAAAGAACAACAAGGTTTGAAAATAGTTGTTTAATTCTGCTTTAACCTCATGACTGGAGACTGAGTAACAAACACTACATGTAATGGGTTCTTACATGGATTAACTTTCTTCACTTTATCAGCCTCTTTTAGGAGTCTGAATCGGATTGTGATTTTTTTCTTCTCAATCTACCTGGTTGCTCTAAGAAAGGAGACCACAAACCCTCTTTAGAAGAATTTGGTGCAGATCAATTTGAAGAGGACAGTGCGGTAGAGAAGAACCATAAGATTTAATTCTTCAACTATTGGAATTGTGGTAGATGCATTGGGTGTCTTATAGGAGTCATTGTATTCATGTATATTTAGGATAATTTTGGATGAGGTCCATGATTTGGAATTACCACCATGAAGATGAAAATATCTTTTTTTATCTTCTTTTGTGGGATGATATTTTATTGGCATAAACTACCCAGTGGTAGTCATCTCACTCAAATTATCCATGTATTTGTTGCAACGTTTCACTAGTTGAATGTTTCTACTTCTCATCAAGAAATAAAGAAAGTAGTTGACAATGCAGAAACGGAAGTTTTGTAGTTTGGGTAAAGAAGGCAATATTTGCCTACTAATCAGTTTAGGTAAGCTCTCACTAGTCATGGCTACTTTGCAAATTGAATTTATTAGAGTCACAGTTTCTTTGCCATGTGGCATGGTAATTTATGAAGTTCATTTTAGGTAAGCTCTCACTAGTCATGGTTGCTTTACAAATTGAATTTATTAGAGTCACAATTGCTTTGCCAAGTGGCATGGTAATTTATGAATTTCTTGATGATTGAAATAATCATAATGTAGGATGGGGTGTACTAGAAATTTATATTTTAGCGATATAGCATAGAATATCTCTACATATTATCCACAACTAAGGTGCAATACATCCCCAAGTCCTATTTTTGTTTCATTTCAGTCTTGTTATTCTAGCATCTTACTCGTTGTTTTTGATAAGTCATTCAAAACTGATATGTACCTTGCTTTTCAAGGAGCAAATAGTGTCTCCACAACCATATTTTTTCACATCACTCCAATTTATCAAATGTTATTCAACAAAAACACTCAACAAAATTCTTTTGATATAAGTTTCAAAAAATAGAAGTGAGCAAAGAGAGAAAACAGGGACATTATCATATGAGAGATAAGAAAAGACTCCATTTTCAAAATTTTGAAATGCAAAATGCAGGCCTTGAAGATCAGCTGCAATTGAAGCAACTGCCATAACTTCCAGTCCAGTAAGAAAATGAAAAATCGTTCCAAATATTGCATTCATTTTCCCATGTGCTATAAGTCAAGGTTGAAAATTCATGAATAAACCTATCATCCGAAAATTTATGTGACTCATTTATCTTTGCATCTCTTCAACAAGAGAAACTGAGAAGATACAAAATTTCCACAAGCTAAAAATGCCATAATATATGTGATATATTGTCCATGGCATGCTAGAACTTGTGCCAACAAAGATGTGGAAGACGTAAGGGGTCATTTCCTTTGTAATTTATCAAATTCACTTCAAAGAAGTGAGCAAAGAGAGAAAAAAGGGACATTGGAAAATCAAAGACAAAAAAATACTCCACATGCACAATTGCAACATATGCAAAATGTGGCCTCAACAATCTAGGATTTGCACTCAATCTAATTTATTTGAAACCTATTTTAAATAGCTAAGGTAGATAGTGCCTAAAGGTTGGCTCCTTGCTTCTTAGAATTGTGACTTGAGCCCATCAAAAACTTGTCTCCCCCAAGAGTGTAGACCACACTTCAATGCCACAGTCTCCAATCCTTTTTCCACTAGACTTGTGACCTACACCCAACACTGGTCTCCTTGCTTGGTAGCAGAGACTGCATTACTAAATGAAAATCATGCAAACTCTCACACCAACTGTTAATGCGACCTGCGCCTAATAGAAGCCTCTCTTCCAACAAGTGCACATTGTACATCTCTAGAATCTAATTGTGAACCCTAGGTTTGAGTGTCCTGCAAGCATGAATTTTTTCTATTCCACACCTGTGGAACAAGCAAGTTCAAAAATTTCTTAGAAGTGGACAAATATTGTATAATGGATTTTGGCCCGATGTATATGTGCTTTAGGACTCTAGTATAACTTTACAATATCATCTCATGCAATATTTCTAAGTCTAAGACAACAAGGCATATGGATCCTAATTTTTTTTCTTCAGAATCCACACAATAGACACTCCCTCTCATTGGGGCTCAAAGTAACAAAGAAGAATTAAAAAATTTACGGAACACCATTTTTATCCTACGATGAATAAACACAATGCAAGAATTCTCTATGGTCCCAAATTTTTCATACATGTCCACAAGGGCGCCACCCACAAAAGCATTGAACTGAAAACCTCTCCTAAGTATAACTTCATAGACCACCTTGTCCTGTTCCAGAGATACCTAGTTAGCACATGCTAGGAGAAAAATTGTGAATTTATCTACATTTGACTTCACACCTTCCATTTTCTTTTTTCTAAAAATGTCAGACACTTCCTCACAATGCACATCATGTGTGTATCCATCAATTATCATATTCCATGAATTTTCTAAAGAATTTTCAAGGCCTCCTCAATATGAACATTTTGAACAAATTGAGTAATCATTGCATTCCAGGAAGTGACATATCGATGAGGCATCTTTTCAAACACACCATAATCATTTTTTGTGCTCCCACATTTGGAAATCATATCCATGACAGCGGTTGCCCCAAAGACATCAAAATGAAATCCATTTCTCATTGTGTCTTCATGAACTTCCATTCCTTTCTCCAGAGTTGTCATGTTGGTACATGCTAGGAGAACAACATCAAATCTTTTCAGATTTGGTTTTACACTAGCCAGTTGCAATTGTTGAATAATATTCAGAGCTTCCTCATCATGACCATTTTATGAAAATGACGCAATAATTATTATACAAGATATTATATTCTTCACAGGAATAGCCTCAAAAAGCCTAAGAGCCTCATCAACAAGCTCAACCTATGCATATCCTATTATATGTGGTAGATGGTCGATTGATTCATGTACTTTCATGAATTGTTTCAGATTCATGAAAGTGATTTGTATAATTCCACTAACAGATAATAGAATAACTTAGCTTATATACTAATATAGTGTAGTTGTTTTCTTAAATAGAAGTTGGTAATCACAATTATGAAATTAATTTTACATATTTCTTAAGTTTAGCTGTTTTGTTAAGTAGAGGTTATTTTACATATTTCTTGCTTGTATGCAGAGCATGCATTCCCCAAAAGGGTATTCGGGTAGTGGAAATTCCTTTCTCTATTAAATGCAACGATATTTTCTTTTGCAGATTTGTTTTATGTAGTTTTATGCTATGTATAATTGTGAAGTGTTTGATTTAGGCTATGTTTACGCTAATGTATTTTAAATGTTTGTTTTATTTATGTATGGTGTGTTGTAATATCAAAATTGCAATGTCAATCAGAGATTCTACACGCATATTTATCTCTAGATTCTGTAAGTTTATGTGATTTTTTTTGCCGTCACTGGGAGAAAAGAACCACTTCATGGGTGGTTTCACAAGTTGTTTGTAAGCTTATTTGCTCTTGCTCTCGGTAATAGACCCAATTAAATATCGGTGGAGAGCCGCTAAATTTATAGAATAATTGTGTCTTTGCTAGCAATTTTATTATCTCTCATAAAATATCAATTTACTCCATTCCACAAGTGTTAATGGATTTGAGTTTTCCAAACATGATGTAGGTAAATACTCATTTCAAGAGTTATAAAAGTGACGATAAATGAAAAATAATTCGATTAAAAATATATCTTAAATTTTAATATTAAAAAATAATTTTCTCTTTAAATCTCAGTATTATTATTTTTAATACAAAAAATGAATTTTATCATATTTAATTAAACATAAATAAATTTAAGTGTAAAAGGCTGAAAACTAAATTTTACTAATTAAAAATAAATAATATATAGATATAACTTCACAAATTATAATTCTATATTTTTCTTTTTCTTTTAAAAATGTTTATATTGTTATTTTTAATTTGTATATTTTGAACGAGGATGATATGATGCCACAAAGTGTATTATTTTTTATATTTAAAATAAAATTTAAATTTAAATTAGAAAAATATATTTAAATAATATTTAAATTTTAAAATTGTTAATGGGTCTTGGATGAGTGCTCTCTTAAAGCACTCCTTGATGTGAGGTTTGGATTATGGTGATATATTGGACATGTTGAAGATGTAGTCCTTCCAAAATTAAAAAAAAAAAGTATTTAAATTATGAAATTATATTTTTACACGTTTAATATATTTTTTATATTGTATTTTTACATGCTAAATAATTGTATATATTGTTGATGATCTAAGTAACGAGTGAAACCCACCCATCATTCACTTTCATACACATTTTAATGTGCTCCATTCACATTTTTATATATATTATGGTGTGTTGAAATTAATGTGCTCCCATTCACATTTTTATGGATGGCTTATATTTTTCAGTGTTAAATAGAATGTTGTGACATAATATATAGTTTTGAATACATTTTATTAATATCGTTAAAAATTATATATTTTAAGTTTATGGGGTTTTAAATATATGGTAATTAGAAGTTAATGATCTTAGCTATATAGTTTTTAATATAGTAGTAACTGTGAAACCCACCCATTATAAAATTATATTTTTACATGTTTAATATATTTTTTATATTGTATTTTTACATGCTAAATAATTTTATATATTGTTAATGATCTAAGTAACCAGTGAAACACACCCATCATTCAATTTCATACACGTTTTAATGTGCTCCATTCAAATTTTTATATATATTATGGTGTGTTGAAATTAATGTGCTCCCATTCAAATTTTTATGGATGGCTTATATTTTTCAGTGTTAAATAAAATGATGTGACATAGTATATATTTTTAATGCATTTTATTAATATAGTTAAAAATCATATATTTTAAAGTTTATGGGGTTTTAAATATATGGTAATTACAAGTTAATGAACTTATCTATATAGTTTTTAATATAGTGGTAACTGTGAAACCCACCCATCATCAAGTTTTAATGTGCTCCATTCACATTTTTATGTATATTATGGTGTGTTGAAATTAATGTGCTCCCATTCACATTTTTATGGATAACTTGTATTTTTCTAGGTATTAAATGGTGTAATATTATGAAATTGATAATTATGTATCTAAACAATTTCTTTCCAATGACTTCATGCAAAATTTGATGGGTACAAGAACAATTTGTTATATATTTTGGGAGAATTAAACCCCTATTTAAAAGGACAACAAGGTTTGAAAATAGCTGTTTAATTTTTCTTTAACCTCATGAATGGAGACTGAGTAACAAACACTGCATGCAATGGGTTGTTACAGGGATTAACATTCGTCACTTTATCGGCAACTTTTAGGAGACTGAATCGGATTGCGATTTTTTTCTTCTCAGTCTACCTCATTGGTCTGGGGAAAGGAGGCAACAAAACCACTTTAGAAACATTTGGTGTAGATCAGTTTGAAGAGGACGACCCGATAGAGAAGAACCATAAGAGTTAAAATTCTTCAAATATTGGAATTGTGGTATATGCATTGGTAGTCTTATAGAAGTCATTGTATTCATGTATATTTAGGACAATGTTGGATGGGTCTGGGATCTGAGATTCCTTTCCATTAAAAGGACAACAAGGTTTGAAAATAGTTGTTTAATTTTTATTTAACCTCGTGAATGGAGACTGAGTAACAAAAACTGCATGCAATGGGTTGTTACAGGGATTAACATTCGTCACTTTATCAGCAAATTTTAGGAGACTGAATCGGATTGCGATTTTTTTCTTCTCAATCTACCTCACTGGTCTGGGGAAAGGAGGCAACAAACCCTCTTTAGAAACATTTGGTGTAGATCAGTTTGAAGAGGACGACCCGATAGAGAAGAACCATAAGAGTTAAAATTCTTCAAATATTGGAATTGTGGTATATGCATTGGTAGTCTTATAGAAGTCATTGTATTCATGTATATTTAGGACAATGTTGGATGTGGTCTGGGATTTGAGATTCCTTTCATGACCATGGAAATAGATTTTTTTATCTTCTTTTGTGGAATGACATTTTACTGGCATAAACTACCAAGTGGTATTCTTCTCACTCAAATTAATCATATCTTTGTTGCAAATTTTCACAAGTTGAATGTTTCTACTTCTCATCAAGAAATAAAGAAAGTAGTTGTCGATGCAAAAAGGGAGGTTTTGCAGTTTAATTTTCCTACTGACCAGTTTAGGTAAGTTCTCACTAGTCACGGCTACTTTGCAAATTGAATTTATTTGAGTCATAGTTTCTTTGCCATGTGGCATGGTAGTTTATGAAGTTCAGTTTAGGTAACCTCTCACTAGTCATGGTTGCTTTGCAAATTGAATTTATTAGAGTCATAATTGCTTTGCCATGTGGCATGGTAATTTATGAAGTTCTTGATGGTTGAAATAATCATACTGTAGGATGGGGTGTACTAGAAATTTAGATTTTAGCTATATTGCATAGAATATCTCTACATCTTGACCACAACTATAGTGCAATTCATCCCTAAGTCCTATTTTTGTTTCATTTCAATCTTGTTATTCTAGCTTCTTATTCGTTGTCTTTTATAATTCCTTCAAAACTTATGTGTACCTTACTTTTCAAGGAGAAAATAGTGTCTCCACAACCATATTTTTTCACATCACAACAATTTACCAAATGAAATTCAACAAAAGCACTCAACAAAATTCTTTTGATATAAGTTTCAACAAATAGAAGTGATCAAAGAGAGAAAAGAGTGGAATTATCATATCAAAGACAATAAAAGAATCCATTTTCACAATTTCAATACGCAAAATGCGGGCCTCGAAGATGAGCTGAAATTGAAGAAACTTCCATAACAAGAAAATGAAGAATCGTTTCAAATATTGCATTCATTTTCCCATGTGCTATAAGTCAAGGTTGGAAATCCATGAATGAACCTGTCATCCAGAAAGTTCTATGACTCATTTAGCTTTGCATCTCTTCACCAAGAGATATTGAGAAGATACAAAATTTCCACAAGCTAGTAACGCTTTAAATTTTAAAATTGTCCATGGGTCTTGGATGAGTGCCTTCTTAAGGCACTCCTCGATGCGAGGTCCCAATTACGGTGATATATTGGAAATGTTGTGATGTAGTCCTCCCAAGCTTTAAAAAATATTTAAATTATAAAATTATATTTTTACATGCTTAATATATTTTTTATATTATATTTTTACATGCTAAATAATATAATTTATTGTTAATGATCTAAGTAACCAGTGAAACCCACCCATCATTCACTTTCATACACATTTTAATGTGGTCCATTCACATTTCTATATATATTATGGTGTGTTGAAATTAATGTGCTCCCATTCACATTTTATGGATGGCTTATATTTTCTATTATTAAATAAAATTATGTGACATAATATAGTTTTTAATATATTTTATTAATATAGTTAAAAATTATATGTTTTAAAGTTTATGGGGTTTTAAATATATGGTAATTAGAAGTTAATGATCTTAGTTATATAATTTTTAATATAGTAGTAACTGTGAAACCCACCCATCATCACATTTTAATGTGCTCCATTCATATTTTTATGTATATTATGGTGTGTTGAAATTAAGGTGCTCCCATTCAAATTTTTATGGATAAATGTTGTAATATTATGAAATTGATAATTATGTATATGTACAATTTCTTTCCAATGAATTCATGCAAAATTTAATGGATACCAGAACAATTTTCTATATATTTTGGGAGAATTAAACCCCTATTTAAAAGAACAACAAGGTTTGAAAATAGTTTTTTAATTATGCTTTAACCTCATGACTGGAGACTGAGTAACAAACACTCCATGCAATGAGTTCTTACATGGATTAACTTTCTTCACTTTATCAGCCTCTTTTAGGAGTCTGAATCGGATTGTGATTTTTTTCTTCTCAATCTACCTGGTTGCTCTAAGAAAGGAGACCTCAAACCCTCTTTAGAAGCATTTGGTGCAAATCAATTTGAAGAGGAAAATGTGGTAGAGAAGAACCATAAGATTTAATTCTTCAACTATTGGAATTGTGGTAGATGCATTGGGAGTCTTATAGGAGTCATTGTATTCATGTATATTTAGGATAATGTTGGATGAGGTCCTGGATTTGGAATTACCACCATGAAGATGGAAATATCTTTTTTTATCTTCTTTTGTGGGATGATATTTTATTGGCATAAACTACCGAGTGGTAGTCATCTCACTCAAATTATCCATGTATTTTTTGCAAAATTTCACTAGTTGAATGTTTCTACTTCTCATCAAGAAATAAAGAAAGTAGTTGACAATGCAGAAACGGAAGTTTTGTAGTTTGGGTAAAGAAGGCAATATTTGCCTACTAATCAATTTAGGTAAGCTCTCACTAGTCATGGCTACTTTGCAAATTGAATTTATTAGAGTCACAGTTTCTTTTCCATGTGGCATGGTAATTTATGAAGTTCAGTTTAGGTAAGCTCTCACTAGTCATGGTTGCTTTACAAATTGAATTTATTAGAGTCACAATTGCTTTGCCAAGTGGAATGGTAATTTATGAATTTCCTCATGATTGAAATAATCATATTGTAGGATGGGGTGTACTAGAAATTTATATTTTAGCGATATAGCATAGAATATCTCTACATCTTATCCACAACTAAGGTGCAATACATCCATAAGTCCTATTTTTGTTTCATTTCAGTCTTGTTATTCTAGCATCTTACTCGTTGTTTTTGATAAGTCATTCAAAACTGATATGTACCTTGCTTTTCAAGGAGCAAATAGTGTCTCCACAACCATATTTTTTCACATCACTACAATTTATCAAATTTTATTCAACAAAAACACTCAACAAAATTATTTTGATATAAGTTTCAACAAATAGAAGTAAGCAAAGAGAGAAAACAGGGACATTATCATATGAGAGATAAGAAAAGACTCCATTTTCACAATTTCGAAATTTAAAATGCAGGCCTTGAAGATCAGCTGCAATTGAAGCAACTGCCATAACTTCCAGTCTAGTAAGAAAATGAAGAATCGTTCCAAAGATTGCATTCATTTTCCCATGTGCTATAAGTCAAGGTTGAAAATCCATGAATAAACCTATCATCCAAAAATTTATGTGACTCGTTTATCTTTGTATGTCTTCAACAAGAGAAACTGAGAAGATAAAAAAATTCCACAAGCTAAAAACGCCATAATATATGTGATATATTGTCCATGGCATGTTAGAAATTGTGCCAACAAAGATGTGGAAGACATAAGGGGTCATTTCCTTTGTAATTTATCAAATTCACTTCAAAGAAGTGAGCAAAGAGAGAAAAAAGGGACATTGGCAAATCAAAGACAAAAAAATACTCCACATGCACAATTGCAACATATGCAAAATGTGGCCTCAAAAATCTAGGATTTGCACCCAATCTAATTTATTTGAAACCTATTTTAAATAGCTAAGGTAGATTGTTCCTAAAGGTTGGCTCCTTGCTTCTTAGAATTGTGACTTGAGCCCATCAAAAACTTGTCTCCCCCAAGAGTGTAGACCACACTTCAATGCCACAGTCTCCAACCCTTTGTCCACTAGACTTGTGACCTACGCCCAACACTGGTCTCCTTGCTTCGTAGCAGAGACTGCATTACTACATGAAAAGCATGCAAACTCCGACACCAACTGTTAATGCGACCTGCGCCTAACAGAAGCCTCTCTTCCAACAAGTGCACATTGCACATCTCTAGAATCTAATTGTGAACCCTAGGTTTGAGTGTCCTGCAAGCATGAAAATTTTCTATTCCACACCCGTGGAACAAGCAAGTTCAAAAATTTCTTAGAAGTGGACAAATATTGTATAATGGATTTTGGCCCGATGTATATGTGCTTTAGGACTCTAGTATAACTTTACAATATCATCTCATGCAATATTTCTAAGTCTAAGACAACAAGGCATATGGATCCTAATTTTTTTTTTCAGAATCCACACAATAGACACTCCCTCTCATTGGGGCTCAAAGTAACAAAGAAGAATTAAAAAATTTACGGAACGCCATTTTTATCTTACGATGAATAAACACAATGCAAGAATTCTCTATGGTCCCATATTTTTCATACATGTCTACAAGGGCGCCACCCACAAAAGCGTTGAACTGAAACCTCTTCTAAGTATAACTTCATAGACCTCCTTGTCCTGTTCCAGAGCTACCTAGTTAGCACATGCTAGGAGAAAAATTGTGAATTTATCTACATTTGACTTCACACCTTCCATTTTCATTTTTCTAAAAATGTCAGACACTTCCTCACAATGCACATCATGTGTGTATCCATCAATTATCATATTACATGAATTTTCTGAAAATTTTTCAAGGCCTCCTCAATATGAACATTTTGAACAAATTGAGTAATCATTGCATTCCAGGAAGTGACATATCGATGAGGCATCTTGTCAAACACACCATAAGCATTTTTTGTGCTCCCACATTTGGAAATCATATCCGTGAGAGCAGTTGCCCCAAATACATCAAAATGAAATCCATTTCTCATTATGTCTTCATGAACTTCCATTCCTTGCTCCAGAGTTGTCATGTTGGTACATGCTAGGAAAACAACATCAAATATTTTCAGATTTGGTTTTACACTAGCCAGTTGCAATTGTTGAATAATATTCAAAGCTTCCTCATCATGACCATTTTCTGAAAATGACGCAATCATTATTATACAAGATATTATATTCTTCACGGGAATAGCCTCAAAAAGCCTAAGAGCCTCATCAACAAGCCCAACCTATGCATATCCTATGATCATTGCATTCTATGACACCACATTCCTTTCGGGAATTTTTCGAAAAATATTCAGCGCCTCATCAACTTTCCCATTTTGAGCATATCCTCAATCATTGCATTCTGTGTAACTACATTGGTTTGAGGCATTTTCTGAAAATATCTTGAGAGGTTGGCCAAGTTTCCCAATCTACAGATATGCTGAAATCATCAAATTCCATGAAATGACATTACGTTGAGGTATTTTCTAAAAATACTTCAATGCCCCTTCAATATACCCATTGTGGGCATACTCTGAAACCATTTTTGTCCACAAGACTACATTCCTATGATCGATTTTATCAAACACATCATGCACAATTTATACACTCCCACATTTTTCATACAAATCTAAAAGCCCATTTCGTACAAATTCATTGGACTAAAAACCCCTTCCAATTATCTCTCCATGAATTTTCTTGAGATCTCCCAAGTTGACGCATTTTAGAAGAAGACTCACAAATGTGAAATGATTGGGTTGGATATCCATCTGTTTCATTCGATAAAGTAGTTATGAGGTTTTTTTTGGTATGTCCATCTCTGGCATAAGCTGCAATCATCACAATCCATGATGCCACATTTGGTTGAGGCATTTTGTCAAACACATTTCATGCATCATCTATATTTCCACATTTCGCATACATGGTCAGAAGGCTATTTTCCAAAACCATGTTCTACCATTCAGATCCTCTCTAAATGATGTTAGCATGGACTAGTGTTCCTTCTAAGAGGACTTTTTCATCAATGCAACCTTGCAACATAGAAGCATAAGCGGTGGAATCAATATATTTTCCCATATAATGAAAAAAATTTGTTGCTTCTTTCAATTGGATGTGTTTACAAATAGTGGTGAAATCCCCGTTGCAGTTGGCGCCGTGGACTAACACACTTTCATGTTAATGGAAATAGCTCTGTTTATCTTCTTCTGTCAAATGAGATTTTACCTACATAAACTACCCAATGGTAGTCCTCTCACTTGAATTATCCATGCCTTTGTTGCAACGTTTCACAAGTGGAATGTTTCCACTTCTCATCAAGAAAAAGGGAAAGTAATTGCCGATGCAGAAACAAAAGTTTTTCAGCTTGGTTCAAGAAGATAGTACTCACCTACTTGTTAGTTTAGTTAAGCTCTCACTTGTCATAGTTGCTTTGCAAATTGAATTTATTGTAGTCACAACTGCTTGCCCATGTGGCATGGCAATTTATGAAGCTCTTGATAGTTGAAATATTAATATTGTGGTATGGGGTGTACTGAAAATTTAGATTTTAGCCATATAGCATAGAGTATCTCTACATCTTGACCAAAAATAAGTTGTAATGAGTCCTTACGTCCTATGATCAATTTATGTTGTAATCGTGTATTTCTATGTGTGTCTAGGATTTTGTACAAGTTGATTCATGTGTTTCTGTTCTAATCTAGTATTTTTTCGGTTATTGTAGATTGCAGGATTTATGTTTGGAGCATTTCTCGTCTTTGAGTGATCCAAGTATGCATTTCTTTACTGGGACAAGAAAATTAGTCATAGTACTTAACATTAGTCTTGTAGATGGTTATTTATCAGTTTCAAGTCCTTCACAAGTTGTTGTATACAAAAAATTTAAGTGATTAATGCCTCCTGCAATGAATATGACTAGAGGGAAACCAAGTGAAAAGTTTAACCATCTATATTTGGAGAATGTGAAAAATTTGTGCCACACATGCCCTAAACAAATAAAGGTATTTCCATGGGACAATGCCTACAATTTTTTTTTAACAACATATTCGGGCTCACATTTGAGGTGGAAAAGTGGTTGTTAGTTCTTGTCCTGTTTGTGTCATCTCTAAGTGAGATGGTTTACTGTGGATGAAAAAATAAGGAGTTTCTTATATGTATTCGAGTGTTATGTGGAATTTATGTTGCAGGAATTTTGAAGGAAAGCCCACTCAAATTATCATAGAATCTTCAGGTGATCTCATTAAAAAATTATGTTTCTCCTTATATGTTGATTATGCTTGCTCTAGAATGTGATACCCCATGGGGTTCCTTTGATGCGGTCATCCAAGAGAATCCACCTAGATGTGGGATTGGTGGTGTTTTGTATATAAATTATTTTCAATTCATTCATATCAAATATACTCTGACTCCTAGTTCGAATTCAAAGATCGAGTAATGAGCATTGTTTGTTGTTCTTTATTTGGAAAGTGCTTGTGGTTTTAAGAGGTTTTAAGAGATTGGAACCCATCTCAAATAGTGGTTGACTGATGTAATTTTTGTATGATAGTTTAAACATATTTTTTTTTTCCCTAAATATATTTATAATAAGTATATTTTTTAATGTATATATTTTTATTCACAAAATATTTTTAGAGATATTATCTTACAAAATAATATTTATACTCTAGTATATGTATATTTTTTACAGTTTCATTTTTACATTTCATTCTACCTAAAGGGAAAAACACACAAACTAAGTAAATTGGTATATATGCACAAAATAGTTTTATAGAGATTATCTTATATAATTATATTTATACTCTAAGATATGTATATCTTTTACAGTTTCATTTTTATATTGCATTCTACCAAAAGGAAAAAACACAAATTGCAAAAAAAATGTGTAATTTTGATCAGAAATGCTTCCCTTTCACTATACTCAGTACCATCATAAGCACATATAAATCAAATAAATTGATTGTACATCCCAAATTTTTAAGTCTTGGAGGTGGGTACCATCATAAGAATAAATAAAGAAAGAAATATATTGATTGGTGAAATTTGAAACTATGCCAACTATCAACAAGATCAAGGTTGTGGCACACCCAAAAAAAAAAAGGCAACTAGCAAAATTTAAGCTAAAAGTAACCCCTACTCCCCCAAGGACCATTGCCTCCTCTCCTTCATAAGGCAATACTTCCTCAAGAATTGGCTTAGCTGCATCATTTCCATAGGCCAACCATTCTGATATTGGGAAGAGCTTGACATCAAATGAAATTCCAATGAGACGTGAACAAATATGGTACTAATCTTCCAACTTATAGCTTGCAGGACTTGATAAAGCTATAGGTTTGATTGGACTGCATGTTTCAATGAGACGTGAACAAGTATGGTACTAATCTTCCAATTACAGCTTGCAGGACTTGATAAAGCTATAGGTTTGATTGGACTGCATGTTTCGTATCAGTGAATGTAAAATGCCAGAAATAGAGTTAGGAAAAATTGAATTTACTATTTGAAAATGAAATTGTCATCCCTTGTATTTAATGAGCCTTCTTCATTAAATATTTTCTTGAATGATATTTTGTTTACAAGTTTTTATCTTTCAATAATTTTTTATATGTCAAAATTCTTCTCTATTTGGCTTTTCCTTTGAGACATTCGATACAATTGCTAGTTTTAATTGTATTGAATTTCACAACCCACTTTTATTTAATTTAAGACAAAATTTATTTATATATAAAAATTAAATTACAATGTGTAATATTAGTTTATTAAAATTATATAAAATTAAAACAATTAAATTACTTTATATAAAATTAATTATTTTTGAATTCTTTTATGAGTGATTGGTTGGAATTTTAATTTTTACGCAAATTGAACAATTCCTTGAACTATGAAAAATTCATAACTCAAGCTAACTATTCTAACAAATCTCTGCCTAAGTTTAAACAAACCCTCCGTGACTTTTAACAAAGAGACAGCGGCATTCTCGTAGATTAAGCTCCGCGGAAAGTTTAGCAGATATTGTGGAACAGTACGGACGAGCTGACTGAACAAAGCTATGAAGCTCTTTTTCGTTAACAGTGAGGGTGCCAAAAGTTGCCCTATTTTGCTAGTATGGAGGGTGGCAAAAGTTACCCTTTTTTCTGTAGGTATGGAGTGAATTTCTTTTCATTTCTGATATGGAAGGATCTTTCATTTGATTAACGTAACAAGGGTGATTTCAGGAACATGCTTTGTTCATAGAAGTGTATTTTAACTTATTTTTAGGTTGTGACTTTTTCTGTTTATATTTTCAGCCTTTGAATTTTAGGGTGTTTCACGCGTTTCTATGTGCACCGTCCAGTATCTATTTATTTATGGATTCAGAAAGCCAATTTAGATAAGGGGAGGTTGACACTCAGTTGAGTAGATAATGCAAAAAATTTCATTTGACGAGAAGTAGGGATTTGAAATTCCAACCCTGAGTCCAGTATCTGTTTATCTATGGATTAAAAAACGCAATCTAAATTTTAAAAATTACCATATCTTTGAAAATTGCATCCGGCAACCAGCCAAATCTATGTTTTATACCTTAACCTCAAATTTATCTTTGGGATGCTCCAGAAACTTACCATGCTTGTGAAATTGTGAGAAAAGACATTGAATGCCACCGAATCATAGTGGGTGATTGTCATATTAAACTATTTTCTAATCCTTAATTCATGTTTCGGACGATATTTGTAACCTATTACGAAAAATTAACATTGTCCCCGTAATGAATTTATTATGACACCGACTTATATTATGGCCCACTGGTTCATTTAATTGGCTCATAGAAATATTTTAGACAGACACAAGTTTATGTGTGAATGGAGTTTTGTAATGAAACAGCTAGATTTCTATGAAATTGGTTGAAAATGAAATTAAAAATAAATGAGATTTCTCATGGTTTTGATTTTTTAAATGATTTCAAAATTTATTTATGTGGTTTTATTAGTCTTTATCTATTTTTGTTAGAAAAAAATTAAAAGACATGGGAAGTAAATGCTTTTCCTTCAACACACAGAGTCCATACAAAATTGTGAAAATTACTTTAATCAAGATAGCTCATTTACTGAAATTTACACATAGTTGCGGAATTCACTTAATCCATATCATACAGTTGCGGAAATCAAATCATATGAATCTTCCTTTCAATACATAGTGATGGAGATCAAAATCGAAACTACGGAGAGGAGCAAATATTCTCAACTAATCTTACTCAAGCTAAAACATAGTAAAATAGAGTGTTGTGGTAAAACACATCCCTGAAAAATTCCAGAACCAAACTTTATATTAAAACTTCAACACATGAAATACAATAATAAAAATTCAACAGATGAAATACAATAAAATATGGAGTTTTCCGCTCCTTCACAAGTAAATCAAGACTTTTCACTTGGATTTACATTCACGAGGGTTGCGGAGTAACACATAATAAAATTGTTTTCCACCAAAATTCACTCCATGATTTTCTTCTCTTGTCTTTCGAGACTTACATCTACCACATTACACAACTCTCCCCTCTTGCTCACTCTCTTATTCACTCTCACCTTACATGTAAAAACTAAACACATATATATCTAAGACCTTTAATTCATGATAGACCAAATTTAATACAAAGCATAGGCGGACATGATTTTCTGAACATTATAGAAATTGTGGATTAAATTTTTTCCATGCACATTTAATCTCTATTTGACTTTAATTATTTAATCTGTTGTGGGATAGGTAATTTTCTTTGCTCAGAACTTGTCTTTCTCGTTTTAATCGTGAAAAAAAAAAATCTCGTTTTAAATGAAAATAAATTGCAAAAAAAAGTTGATACAAAATTACCCGGCATTGATTTTATCTTTTACTCGCTGACAGCTCTCCCTGCACGCTAAAATGCACTATAAAAATAAATAAATTCGTATTCAATAATGATGATGCTTTAACGTTTGTTTGTATAAATATTGGTTTTGATTATTAAATGATTAAAGTTTATTTCTTTTCTTATGGGTTTATCTTTTACACAAACGCTCGCCTCAAACACGAAGCCATGTCCCCCCAGCCCCATAAAAAAACTTGTGAGTGTCAAATAATGACGATGCGTGAGTAACACCCCTAGTTTTATGTTTCTTTCAAAGTTAGACATTTGAACTTTAATCCAAAGGGGAGTGGACCCCAATGGATAAGTAAATTGTGGATGTAATTAAGTATTTAATTATGAAAAATAAATAAAATAATTTTGTGCAGATTGACCAAATGAGAATTATGAGATCACTTGCTAAATCCATGAGGATGGAAAGAGGCAAATACTTTCCCCAAAAATATTTCAAAAATCCTTGAAAGAAATTATTTCCAAATTAAATTTTTGAGGAAAAATCTAGTTTTTCCCCAATGAGGTGGAGAGTAGTTGGGAAAAAGTAAAAAGCTAAGAAAAGAAAAAAGCAGCTTTAAAAATCCCTAAATAAGGGAAGCCTAGGCAAACAGGAAGAAAAGCATCCTGATATTCTGGATGCAGAATTAGAAACAGGGTTTGGGGAGCAAAAGCTTAAATAAGCTATTCCTGAACAAATTAGAGGTTGGTATGTTCAGGAGGTGATCTCAGCTCGGGGGTGAGTTTTGGAGATAGAGGGACTCTAAGGTTGGGAGGATTGGTCAATTGCAGAAGTGGTATGCTTGTAGTGTTAATGAATAAATGAATTGCTTACAATATTTTATTTCTTGTGTTTCATACATTTATAGAATCACTAGAAGAAGTTAATCCTCTCAGTTCTGCATAGTTGTAGGAACCAGAAATTATGAAGAAAATCAGCCAGAAACTCTAAACCAGAAACTGGCTAGATCTAGAGATTTATCCTACCTCATAATTTATAATTATCTAACTTTAATCTGTTTCTGTTAAAAATAGAATTTAATCAATAACCACTATAAGAACTCAAAAAAATGTGTAGGAGGAATTAAGTACATGCAGTGCAGATCTATAGATTGATTGAATTAACTAAGTGAAGTACGGACCTGTAGCTTTCCAAATTAACATTGCATTTCTATCTATAAATTACCCTCTATAATAAGGATAGAGTGGAGGAGTATAGGTTTTAGTGCTATGTATATATATTTAAATAGCAAAGAAATAGAGCTAAACATGTTTACTAATCTTGCAAACAATTTTGGTTTGAGATTTATATATATATAAAACTAGTGTATGACTCACATCCTTCACAAAGAAAGCGTCCAAACTGAATAATTACTGGAAATTATAAGCTGTGCATGTGAATTTCTACAAAATGTATGCAAACTATACAAGTTGTGAAAGATAACAAATAATTTCCCCATCATATCTATATACCATGCCAGTTAAGAATGTAGTTTAAACACTAGATATACTGAAACTATTATACTAAGAAAAATTATAAGTATATAGTTGCAGAAAACATTATGAGTGACATAAGTGACTATTACAAGGGAACCCCAAACTAAGGAGTATAAAGAGAGTCCACTGTTGGAATCATATAATACACCTGAAAGTATAGACTCTGTGGAAATTGTAATTTCTCATTCACTAAAAGATTGCAGACTTGAAAAATCTTGCTACAAAGAGACTTATATTCATTTATGCTATTATAATGAGGAGGAACATAAAGGAAAAATAAGACTAGTGAACTTATTAATTCCCTCAATCAAATTTAGGAAGACCAGTACTGAAAGGAAAAATATTTAACATGAGTATTAACATGAAAATAATAGTCTGGAAACTATTAGAAAATATTATTGATCTGTCAATAATAACAAAGACGAAGGGTAGATATATATATATATATATATATATCAAATTCTAAAGCCCCTTAAGGAATTATGCTATCATGGTTTCATAGTAACATTACAGAATTTAACTATTCAGGGAATTTCAGCACCCGAATTAAAAATTTGTTAACATTCCCAGTCTCTGGCCTAAGTTATTACTACAATAGAAAAAAAAATTTCGACAATAAAAACTTGAATTGTCTGAACAAATTCTGTATAATAACAACGAGAGAGCCTAGTCACACTCCAGCTAAGGACGCGTCGATACCGACCTGGAATTCCAGGATATCACGACGTCAAGTCAAGTGAATTACAAATCCACCAAATACCATTGAAGAAAATCCTCGATGAGATTCGAACCTACCTGCAATAAAATGAGGGCAATGTGAGAAATCGTTACAATAAGATGGTATGAGGATACTCAGAACATAGTATGCGTGAATTGAGTATAAAAACAATGGTTACCTTGGGATTGGAAGACCTTGTCACCAAATACGACCTGCAGAAAGAATACATGGGTATTGTAAAAACGTTCATCAAAACGAAAACAAAACACAGGATAAATTATGTTACAATGAATCGACGGCTTACCTAAGGTAGTGATTGCTCGCTTCGAGCCAGGGCAAATCGGCGAATGAAATGCACATGGTCACTGAAGACATGAGAAGAAGAATTTCCTACCCATCAAGGATTTAATATTAGCGCAGAGATTTAATGAGGAAGGATAGAAAAAATACCAAAGCTGAGATAGCAGAACGATAATTCACAGGAGATTGAATTATAGATGACAGAGGTGGTTTTATAAACTAAACGATAGGGTAAATAAAACAAAAAAAATTCGAACGTAATCATACTAGTAAGGAGAACGCCAAAAATTTCATACCTGAAGGACTATGAACCGAAGGAATGGTTACACTCAGAAGCCCGGAAGAGTTTGACATCTCGTTTCCTTGAATGAGCAGAGTATTGCCACCAAGAGTCGGTCAAGAAAAATGGAGAGCAAAAGAACAATCCATTTGACAACTCCTGAATTAATACGATTCATTAAACCAAAATGAGTGAAAACCTTATCAGATCTGAATTCATCTCCACCGTCCAGGTGTCAACAAATCAATGGGATGCATGTAGATCTATTGGGGAAAAATCGAAGTCCATTGCATAGTCATTCATACCATAAATGAAAATCTACTGAAATTGATTACACGGTACTCCCAATCGTATCACAATATCGGCGTTATTAATGAGAAAATATATGTTGCAAACATAAAAATGTAAATTCACAAAACCCTTGTGTGTAGATGTGATCAACATAGGTCGAAGGAGCATAACTCAAACTTTAAATCCACCGAATGCCATAAACCCTAGTCGACATGGGAAACTCGACGAGTTATCTAGTACTAATCATATTCACTCAAACTTGCCAACATAGCAAAATAAGTACGACGACATAAATGTCGCCTATCCCCACAGAAAATTTTCCATAGTGGAAAGTACGAGAGATATCCGTGGTGACATAGGTACGATAATCATACCATTAAACCATGGTTGCAAGGCTTGATTGAACTCATAGGATCGATAAATGAGAAACAATATAAATCGAATTAAATCATTCAGAACTTTGAATTATTCGGGTTCAAGCCTTAGTTTCAGAACCTTGGTAAATGGTACGAGGACTTAACAACCAATGCATAACCTATTTACTATGCCACCATAAGAATATGATAGCGAAATCCAAAGCATATAGGTGTTGAACTCTATAAAGGAGTGTGGATAAAAGTTGAGTGTGTAAATGGAAGGCTCTATGGCCAAAGGTCATCATAACAATTATGTGTGTATAATTGATAAATAGGTATATGTTCTATGGACAAGGATAAATATATAAACCATATATGTGTGAAGTATATATATTGATATATATATATGTATAATGTAAGCCACCAAAAATCTTATGGAAGAATAAAAAAAAAAAAAAAAAACTAGAATAGTTAGCCAAAGGTACATGTATGGAAACAAAATAGGAAAAAATCTGTTCAAAATAATTTCATAATTATTGAAATTTGATGGCATATCTGAATGGCAGTGGCCATTAAGAGAACAGAATTATACTATCCAAAGAAAAAAAAAAAAAATTAGAGTGGGAAAGAAGAGACGTTACAAATGGTATCAGAGCCCATGTTACATAAACTGGGTTGTTGTTGTTGTACTCACTGTTTTTATTGTGCTCACTGTATAAATTAATTATTGTGGGAAAAAAAAAATTATTACTGATCTGTGTTGTTTAGTGTACAGTGGTGCTGAACCAAAAAAGTTGAATGGCAGAAGGTGAGGAAATTTATGTTGATCTGTGTGATGACGATAATACACCAGATCCCAACACTCCAGTGATGGCTATGTTGCACAGTTTGCAACGAGAGATGGCTGAGCTAAGAAGCCAGAATGACAGATTATCATTAGCCAGTGAGGAGCAGGAAAAACTCATCAGAGAATTAACTTCTCGGAACAACCGAGAAGGTGAAGGTTCCGGAAAGAGGAAGAAGGGAAAGTTCTCTTATGAATCTGAGGAAGATGATGTTACTAGGCATTAATATAAGCAGAAAAAGGAATTACAAGGGAATTCTGAAAGATCAAACCTCCCTCCTATGATGGGGAGAAGGAGGAATATGCTGAAGCCTGGTTGTTGAACATGATTAAATATTTCCAAGTCTATGAATATGAAAGCAATCTGAAAGCCAGATTAGCTCTCTACCAGCTACAAGGTAAGGCTACTTTGTGATGGGAGGAGACGAAAATGGTTCATGCCATTGATGAAAAGACAATTACTTGAGAATATTTCCAAGTCAAGTTTAAAAACCGTTATTTGAACAAACGTTATTACGATGATAAAGCAAATGAATTCCATGAACTTAGACTGGGAAAACTTACTATTGATGAGTTTGTCACCAAGTTTACAAATCTGTTGAGATATGTCCCTTACGTTAGGGAAGAGAAGGCCAAGGTAAAAAGGTTTTTGAACTGTTTTCCTGCTGTGTACAAAGAGAAGATCGAGTTTGATAACCCAAAAACTATGGACGAAGCAGTGAGAAAATTTAGATTATGCTATCAGCAGTTTAAAGGAAAGGGTGAGCATGGAAAAGGTAGGATAAACAAAGGTGAAATCAAAGGAAAGAAACAGAAACTAGCTTACTTAAAGAATTTTGGTAGGGATCATCAGAGAAAAAAGTTTAATAAACCAAAAGAAAGCCAAACAGCTCAGTCTCAAGTTGGTTCCAAACAACTAGATGAAGGAAATAAGAAGGAAGGCACAGTTAAAATGAGGGAACATATGAAATGATGGGGATGTGGAGAACCACATCTCTTGAGGGATTGTCCCCACCGTAACATTCAGATGATTATGAGAGATCGAGAAGCTACCACAGTAAATGAGATAGCAAGAAGTATACCCACTATCAGTGCAGCCTTGGAAAATCGACAAGCAGAGCACCAAGCTACCATGGTTGAAATGGAAGGTAAGATTGCTGACCAATCTATTACTATTTTAATTGATCCAGGTGCTTCTTTGATTTACATTAGTCCACAAGTGGTAGAAACATGCAATCTCAAGACCAAAAAATTTCAGCAGTCTTGGTTGGTCTAGTTAGCCACTGGTACCAAGAGGAAGGTAACATATAAGTTACCTCAAACAATAATTAAATTAAATGATTTCCAGCCAGAAATGAATTTAAATATTCTGCCCCTAGGCTCATATGACTTGCTGATAGGAATGGACTGGCTGGAAAAGAGAAAGGCGATGATGAATTGTTGGGATAAAACTCTTCATTGCATAGATGAAGAAAGGAACCCTTTTATTCTCAAGGGAAAACCAAAACCCATCTCTGTAAGACAAATATTAGCACTGCAATTAAAAAGAACAGCTAGGAAAGGATATCAAGTATATGCAGTACATGTTGAAGAATTAGAACAGCAACCAAGAGAAAACCTGTTAGATACCTTGCCAGTAGTGAGAGAGTTTAAGGAAGTTTTTCTAGATGAGATTCCTCATCTTCCCCGCAAAAGAGAGATTGACTTTTCAATCGATTTGGTGCCGAGGGAAACACCTGTTTCCTGAGCCCCTTATCGAATGAGTCCCCCTGGACTCATGGAACTGAAAATGCAGTTGCAAGATTTGCTGGATAAGGGTTATATCAGACCGAGTGTGTCTCCTTGGGGAGCACCAGTGCTGTTCATGAAAAATAAGGATGAAACCTTTAGAATGTGCATTGATTATTGTCAATTGAATAAGTTGACAATTAGAAACAAATACCCTTTGCCTCGAATTGATGATATTTTTGATAAAGTGAGAGGAGCTTCAGTATTTTCTAAGATTGACTTAAGGACTGGTTATCATCAACTCAGAATTAAGGAGGAAGACATTAGTAAAACAGCTTTTCGAACCAGGTATGGTCACTACGAATTTGTAGTCCTACCTTTCGGTTTGACAAATGCCCCTGCCACATTTATGTGCTTAATGAACAGTGTCTTAAACAAATACTTGGATAAATTTTTACTAGTTTTCATAGACGATATTTTAGTTTATTCAAAAAGTGAGGAGGAGCACAAAGAGCACTTGAGGATAGTGTTGCAAACTTTGAAAGAAAACTAGTTATATGCCAAATTCAGTAAATGTGAATTCTATAAGGACAAGATCCAATACTTGGGTCATATTATTTCTGAACAAGGGTTGGCTATTGACCCTGAAAAGATAAAGGCTATTAGAGAATGGACGGTGCTAAATGATGTTTCAGTAGTGAGATCGTTTATGGGGATTACAGGTTATTATCGCAGATTTGTTGAAATATTTTCTGCCATAGCATATCCCATAACCTCACTACAAAGAAAGGGTGTCAAATTTGAGTGGACTAAAAAATGCCAAAACAGTTTTGAACAATTAAAATTAAAGCTCACTACAGCACATATACAGAAAATTGCAGATCCTGATAAGGAATTTGTTGTATGTATGGATGCCTGTAGAGAGGGGTTGGGAGGAGTCCTGTTGCAGGAAAATTCATTTATTGCATATGAGTCTAGGAAACTGAAGACACATGAACAAAACTATAGTGCATATGATTTGGAATTGGCTATTGTTATTCATGCCTTGAAGATGTGGCGACACTATATTTTTGGGAAAAAAATTACATTGATGACTGATCACATTAGTCTTAAATATTTCTTTTCCCAAACTGATTTGAATGCTCGACAAGCCAGGTGGCTGTCCTTTCTAAGTGAATTTGATATGGACATAAAACATATCAGAGGGAAAGAAAATAAAATTGCTGATGCTTTGGGCAGAAATGCTTGTCAAAACATAAGCCGTATTGGAAGTAGTGACAATTTTGATTTAGAAGAGCTAGTGAAAAAGGTAGCAGACCAAGATCCAAATTATGAGAATCTACAGGTGAAAATACTAAAGAAGGAGATGGCTGACTACACTCAAAACCAAAAAGGGCTGATCTGCTACAAAAATAGATTGTATGTCCCCAATGTGGAAACTTTGAAAAAAAAAATCCTAGATGAATATCACAAACAGCCGTATGCAGGGCATCTTGGATATCGAAAAATGTTAACAGCTTTGAAAAAGAATTTGTTTTGGCTAGGAATGAAAAGAGATGTAGCAGAATATTTAGCTAGGTGCTTGGAGTGTCAACTGGTTAAAGTTGAGCATCATCATCCTGTTGGTCTTTTAAACCCTTTGTCGATTGCAGAATGGAAATGGGACACAATTTCTATAGATTTCATAATAGGGCTACCCAAAACCAAATACCAACACGACTCATTGATGGTGGTAGTAGACACTTTAACAAAAGCTGCACACTTCCTACCTGTGAAATCTACTTTTGGGACAACCCAAGTAGCAGATGTATTCTTGAGAGAAGTAGTAAGGCTCCATGGGGTCCCAAATATGATTGTGTCGGACAAGGATGCCAAGTTCACGGCAGCCTTTTGGAAAGGGTTATTTGGAGGCATGGGCACTAAGCTGAATTTTAGCACTGCCTATCACCCTCAGACAGACGGTCAGACAGAGAGAATAAATCAGATTTTGGAGGATATGTTGAGAATGTATATGATGGATAGGCCATCAAAATGGGAAGACTACTTGCACTTAGGCGGGTATATCAAATGAGGATCTGATGCAAAAAGGCACTCTGTATGCAGTACTCCTTTGAGCTGGAGCCAACCTGAGGATAAGCTAATGTTGGGACCAGATGCTTTACAAGAGATGGAAAGAATTGTTAAACAAATACAAAGAAACATCAAGACCACACAAGATCGACAGAAAAACTATGCTGATAAGAAGAGGGTACACCGAGAATTCAAAGTGGGAGAGCATGTGTATTTGCATATTAAACCCAAAAAGAGCACACTTTATGCTGGAAGTTGTGCAAAATTGGCTACCAGATGTTGTGGGCCTTTTGAGGTGTTAGAAAGGGTGGGACCAGTGGCTTATAAGCTGACCTTACCACCCCGTGTTAAAGTTCATGATGTGTTTCATGTTTCCTTATTAAAAAGATATGTACATTATGCTTCTCACATTGTTGATTGGAATGTGATACAGGTGGAACCAGAAGGGGAGTTCCTTCCAGAGCCGCTTCAAATATTGGAGCGGGAAGAAATTGAATTGAGGAATCGAACGGTAGCAAGAGCAAAGGTGTAGTGGAAGAATTTTACTACTGAAGAAGCTACCTGGGAAAGAGAAGCTGAAATGATGGAAAAATATCCATTTTTGTTTGGACAATGAACTCTAGTAGCTAGATATCAACACCGAGGATGGTGTTTTCTTTCAGAGGGGGAATATGTAACACCCCTAGTTTTATGTTTCTTTCAAAGTTAGACATTTGAACTTTAATCCAAAGGGGAGTGGACCCCAATGGATAAGTAGATTGTGGATGTAATTAAATATTTAATTATGAAAAATAAATAAAATAATTCTGTGCAAATTGACCAAATGAGAATTATGAGATCACTTGCTAAATCCATGAGGATGGAAAGACGCAAATACTTTCCCCAAAAATCTTTCAAAAATCCTTGAAAGAAATTATTTCCAAATTAATTTTTTGAGGAAAAATCTAGTTTTTCCCCAATGAGGTGGAGAGTAGTTGGGAAGAGGTAAAAAGTTGAGAAAAGCAGAAAGCAGCTTTAAAAATCCCTAAATAACGGAAGCCTAGGCAAACAGGAAGAAAAGCATCTTGATATTCTAGACGCAAAATTAGAAACAGGCTTTGGGGAGCAAAAGCTTAAATAAGGTATTCCTGAACAGATTAGAGGTTGGTCTGTTCTGGAGGTGATCTCAACTCGGGGGTGAGTTCTGGAGATAGAGGAATTCTAAGGTTGGGAGGATTGGTCAATTGCAGAAGTGGTATGCTTGTAGTGTTAATGAATAAATGAATTTCTTACAAGATTTTATTTCTTGTGTTCCATACATTTACAGAATCACTAGAAGAAGTTAATCCTCTCAGTTCTGCATAGTTATAGGAACCAGAAATTATGAAGAAAATCAGCCAGAAACTCTAAACCAGAAACTAGTTAGATCTCGAGATTTATCCTACCTCATAATTTATAATTATCTAACTTTAATCTGTTTCTGTTAAAAATATAATTTAATCAGTAACCACTATAAGAACTCAAAAAAATGTGTAGGAGGAATTAAGTACATGCAGTGCAGATCTATAAATTGATTGAATTAACTAAGTGAAGTACGGACCTGTAGTTTTCCAAATTAACATTGCATGTCTATCTATAAATTACCCTCTATAATAAGGACAGAGTGGAGGAGTATAGGTTTTAGTGCTATGTATATATATTTAAATAGCAAAGAAACAGAGCTAAACATGTTTACTAATCCT
Organism: Pinus albicaulis; assembly: GCA_034641835.2. Classification (NCBI taxonomy): domain Eukaryota; kingdom Viridiplantae; phylum Streptophyta; class Pinopsida; order Pinales; family Pinaceae; genus Pinus; species Pinus albicaulis. Next base: position 1,050,627,344 of record CM076574.1, on the reverse strand, counting down.
GCAAACAATTTTGGTCTGATATTTATATATATACAAAACTGGTGTATGACTCACATCCTTCACAAAGAAAGGGTCCAAACTGAATAATTACTGGAAATTATAAGCTGTGCATGTGAATTTCTACAAAATGCATGCAAAATATACAAGCTGTGAAAGATAACAAATAATTTCCCCATCAGATCTATATAACATGCCAGTTAAGAGTGTAGTTTAAACACTAGATATACTGAAACTGTTATACTAAGAAAAATTATAAGTATATAGTTACAGAAAACATTATGAGTGACATAAGTGACTATTACAAGGTAACCCCAAACTAAGGAGTATAAAGAGAGTCCACTGTTGGAATCATATAATACACCTGAAAGTATAGACTCTGTGGAAATTATAAGTTCTCATTCACTGAAAGATTGCAGACTTGAAAACTCTTGTAACAAAGAGACTTATATTCATTTATGCTATTATAATGAGGAGGAACAGAAAGGAAAAATAAGACTAGTGAACTTATTAATTCCCTCAATCAAATTTAGGAAGACCAGTACTGAAAGAAAAAATATTTAACATGAGTATTAACATGAAAATAATAGTCTGGAAACTATTAGAAAATATTATTGATCTATCAATAATAACAGAGATTAAGGGTAGATATGTATATATATATCAAATTCTGAAGCCTCTTACGGAATTAGGCTATCATGGTTTCATAGTAACATTACAGAATTTAACTATTCAGGGAATTTCATCACCCGAATTAAAAATTTGTTAACAGTCCCAGACTCTCGCATAAGTTATTACTACAGTAGAAATTTTTTTTTCGACAATAAAAACTTGAATTGTCTGAAGAAATTCTGTATAATAACAACGAGAGAGCCTAGTCACACTCCGGCTAAGGACGCGTTAGTACCGACCTGAAATTCCAGGATATAACGACGTCAAGTCGACTGAATTACAAATCCACCAAATACCACTGAAGAAAATCCTCGATGAGATTCGAACCTGCCTACAATAAAATGAGGGCAACGTGAGAAATCATTACAATAAGATGGTATGAGGATACTCAGAACATAGTATGTGAGAATTGAGCATAAAAACAAGGGTTACCTTGGGATTAGAAGACCTTGTCACCAAATACAACCTGCAGAAAGAATACATGGGTATTGTAAAAATGTTCATCAAAATGAAAACAAAACATAGGATAAATTATGTTACAATGAATCGGCGGCTTACTTGAGGTAGTGATTTCTCGCTTCGAGCCAGGGCAACTCAGCAAATGAAATGCACACGGTCACTGAAGACATGAGAAGAAGAATTTCCTACCCATCAAGGATTTAATATTAGCGCAAAGATTTAACAAGAAAGGATAGAACAAATACCAAAGCCGAGATAGAAAAATGGTAATTCACAGGAGATTGAGTTATAGATGATAGAGGTGGTTTTATAAACTAAACGATAGGATAAATAAAACAAACAAAAAATCGAACGTAGTCATACTGGTAAGGAGAGCACCAAAAATTTCATACCTGAAGGACTATGAACCGAAGGAATGGTTACGCTCAGAAGCTGGGAAGAGCTTGATGTCTCGTTTCCTCGAATGAGCAGAGTATTGCCATCAGGAGTTGGTTAAGAAAAATGGAGAGCAAAAGAACAATCCATTTGAAAACTCTAGAATTAATACGATTCATTAAACCAAAATGAGTGAAAACCCTATCAGATCTAAATTCATCTCCACCGTCCAGGTGTTAACAGATCAATGGGATGCACACGGATCGATTTGGGAAAAATAAAATTCCATTGCATAGTCATTCAAACCATAAATGAAAATCTACTGAAATCGATTACACGGTACTCCCAATCGTATCACAGTATCGGTGTTATTAATGAGCGAATATATGTTGCAAACATAAAAATGTAAATGCACAAAACCCTTGTGTGTAGACGTGATCAACACAGGTCGAAGGAGCATAACTCAAACTTTAAATCCACCGAATTCCATAAACCCTAGTCGACGTGGGAAACTCGACGAGGTATCTAGTACTAATCATATTCACTCAAACTTGCCAACGTAGCAAAATAAGTACGATGACTTAAATGTCACCTATCCCCATAGAAACTTTGCCATAGTGGAAATTACGAGAGATATCCGTGGTGAAATAGGTACGATAATCATACCATTAAACCATGGTCGCAAGGCTTGACTGAACTCATAGGATCGATAAATGAGAAACGATATAAATCGAATTAAATCATTCAAAACTTTGAATTATTCCGATTCAAGTCGTAGTTTCAGAACCTTGGGAAATGGTACGAGGAATTAACAACCAATGCATAACCTATTTACTATGCCACCATAAGAATATGATAACGAAATCCAAAGCATATAGGTGGTGAACTCTATAAAGGAGTGTGGATAAAATTTGAGTGCGTAGATGGAAGGCTCTATGGCCAAAGGTCATCATAACAATTATGTGTGTATAATTGATAAATAGGTATATGTTCTATGGACAAGGATAAATATATAAACCATAGATGTGTGAAGTATATATATTGATATATATATATATGTACAATGTAAGCCACCAAAAATCTTATGGAAGAATAAATTAAAAAAAAAACTAGAATAGTTAGCCAAAGATACATGTATGGAAACAAAATAGGAAAAACTTTGTTCAAAAGAATTTCGTAATTATTGAAATTTGATGGCATATATGAACGGCGGTGGCCATTAAGAGAACAGAATTATACTATCCAAAGAAAAGAAAAGAAAAAAATTAGAGTGGGAAAGAAGAGACGTTACAGCTTGACTTGTTACAGATTCCACAACTACAAGAAAAATGTGATTTCGAGAGATTCCACAACTACGAGAAGAACCTATAAATAATGTGTTTCTCATTATTGGAAACACAGACCAGTGATATAGTAATGCATTTAGTGTCGAGTGGTGTTACCATTCGTTTACTTGTTGAGTGAGTGAAGGACGTTCGTTAGATATTTGCAAGCGTTGTAATAATGTCATTGCAGGTAGTATGTGCATTCAGGCTTGTTTTTCTAATCTCATTTGTTGCTTCTTTGGCTGCCATCACAAACGCAGACGTCCACAAATATACCTTCATTTTAAGTTTATTTATTACCCATTTTGAAGTTTTATGTCTGTATAGGTAGCTTTGAAAAAGGAAAGAGTACTTCACCTAGTGGATATCCTCTTTAATGTTTGATGTTTGGATTCCTACACAGCTTGAACCAAAGAATATTACCAGGCTATGTAAGATGTATGAATTAGTCATCGTCAAGGGCCAACTACCAGGCCCAACAATTTATGTAGGGAATGGAGACAATGTAGTTGTTGAATTTTATAACAGAGCCAAGTACAATGCCACTATTCACTAGTATGTCACTCTAACCTGAATGGGAACAACAGTATCTCCTATCTGCTGCGGCATTGCCTATATATATATATATATATATATATATATATATATATATACTCCCTTTAAATGAGAGTTGTCAGCTCAAGGTTTTATTGTTTATGGTTTCGCTAAAGGTGCGCAATCTTTATATATCTTGGGCGAAAATATAAATTTGAGGAATCGCTACATTTAAGACGAATCTCTATAATGAATAGGTGTTGCCTATCTGCTGCGGTTTATACATACATAGATTTGATGGGTATAGATGAAGTATTTATGAGTATATATTATAAAGATCATCCTTATAATATCTGTCAGGCATGGAGTGAGGCAGCTGCTTACAAGGTGGGCTGATGGACCTGGATATATTACACAATGCCCCATTCAACCTGGTGGACGTTACACATATAGATTCAACATTACTAATCAAGAAGGAACCTTGTGGTGGCATGCTCATGTGTCATGGCTCCTAGCTACTTTGCACGTAGCTTTCGTAATCTACCCTAAGAAACAAAGCTCATATCCCTTTCCTAAACCCCATGGTGAAACTCCTCTTGTATTAGGTGATGAGTTGCAGCATTGAGCTTCAATACAGATTTTGTTTTATGTCAAATGAATAATCATGCAGTTGATTAAAAGTGATGTTGTTGTAACTCAACAGGAGAATGGTGGAACGCTGACGCTATTGCAGTTATAGACGAAGCACTCCACACTAGTGGTGCGCCTATTTTGTCGGATGCATATACCCTAAATGGACAGCTAGGATACCTATATATAACTACTCTATGCCAGGTATTAATACTTTCCTTTGATAGATCAGGTATTGAAATTATATAAATCGGTTTGTTTGTTGAATATTGAGTTGTAGCTGATATTGTTGATGCAGGGACATTTCGGTTTCTTGTAAAACAAGGAGAAACTTACCTTCTCCGGATAGTCAATGTTGCACTCAATAGTGCGCACTTTTTCAAGATAGTCAATGTTGCACTCAAGGACAATTGTTGATGTGGATGCTTCCTACACCAAGCCATACGAAACAAATGTGATCGTCATTGCTCCCGGTTGAGACAACTGATGTTCTCGTCATGGCCGACCAACCTGTGGGCAAATACTATATGGATGCCCCAGATTATAATAATGAGGCAATAGGCGATTTCGATAACACTACAACTACAACCATTTTTGAGTACGTGGGACATCAAAATACACGCCCCATTTTACCTAATATTCCATACTACAATGACACTGCGGTCGTCACTAGATTTAGCACAGCCCTACGAAGCCTCAATTCCAAAGAGTTCCCAGTGGAGGTCCCGCACAGCATAGAGGACACTCTCATCGCCAAATTGGGAGTGGGATTAATTCCATGTGAAGCTGCAAATTACACCTTTCAAGGCCCCAACGGAGGCTCAGTGCAAGCATGAACAACATTTCCTTTGTTTTTCCCAGCGTCGCCCTGCTTCAAGCTTATTATTTCAGTATTAATGGTGTGTTAATGAGTGGTTTTCCATCAAAACCTCCCCTTAGATTCAACTATATAGGGGAAAATATTCCCACAAGACTTTGGGCCCCTGAACTGGCAACAAAAGTCAGACTTGTCACATACAACTCAACCGTACAACTGCTATATCGGGCAACAAACATCTTCGTGGCAAAGAACCATCCGATGCATCTTCATTGTTACGATTTTTATGTGGTGGGACAAGGTTTCAGGAACTATAACCCAAAAACCGACCCACTTAACTTTAATTTTATTGATCCTCCACAACGCAACACAATAATCTCTCTGGTGAGCGGGTGGGTTGCCATATGATTCAAAGTTGAAAATCTAGATATATATATTTATATATAAACACTCATTTGCTCTTCAATTCGATTATATATATAGAAATTATTCCCAGATTACAGATTGATATTAAATGCAAATTATATTTCTTCTTTGGACAGGTGTGTGGTTTCTGCACTGCCATTTAGACGACCATTTGACATCGGGATTAAATATGGTGTTCCTAGTGAAGAACGGTCAGGGTCCTTTAACAACATTGGAGCATCCCCCTGCAGACGTTCCCAAGTGCTAGATAGAAGCCAGAGAAGGAAATGTCAACAATCATATATCATAATACTTCACCAAGTATGATGATTTGAATGCATGGAATGATCTGTATTGATTTAAAATCTACAGTCACTAATGACGTAGTTAAAAGAATTGTCACACATCATTTCTTTTCTTCTAGCAAAGATTGTTATTTGGAATATTCAATTCATGTTAGTTTTTATTAAATTTTTACAAGTTTGATATTATTTTTTTATAATAAAATTGAAATAGGAATTTTTGGAGAATTGGGAATTTCAAAGATCCATTCTCATTATTATATCAGATTCATTAGTACAACTACTTTATAAATTTTATACATTGACAATTATTTATTTTAGGAGTTGTCTATTCATATCCAATAATTATTTTTATTTATATGAATTGTGGGCTCTTATAATTTTTAAATTGCTATATGAGATTAGACTTCACTTAGTTGTAACAAATTTGAATATTTGACAATTGTTAGGCCAATTGGGTTGTTGATTCTATAAGATTACTTTCATTGATATCATTTTCATATTAGTTATGTTAAGCCATAATTGTATGGAATTATTATCTACATACTTCAATAAGTGTTAAACTTATGAATTTTAATGGTCGTGAAATATAAAGTGAGGTGTAGTATTGAATCACGTAGTTTATTGAGAAAAATCAATGAGATGAAGCAAACCACAATATTTCTAAACCTATAGTGATGGTCATTACGGGTGACCAAGTCAACCTCCAATGTAGGTGACTATGGGGGCGTAACAATGGGTTTTTAGTTTCCAAAATTAAATTTTATGCCAGAGGTACTCTTTCAACCTCCTTCATAATTTATTTATATATATCTCTACTAATTCGCTAGTTTGAAATGATATCAATTACTAATATTACTTGGTGTCTTAGAAATGCATTCATGGTTTTCTAATTACTACAAAAAAATATTTACCAAAATCTTAATACCTAACAATAAATTAATATAAAAAAATACTAAACTACATTTTGTATATTTTTTTTTTACAATATTAGCAAAAAGTTTTTTACAATAAGAAAAAATTTAAATACTAAAATATTATCTAAGAAATAATTATATTGTTGTTATTTATCTCTTTGATATATTTGGTCAATAGTGAAAAGAAAATTGAGATGTGATTACAAGATATATGCAAGAATCAAATTTTTGACTTTTCATTTAGAAAGAAAAGTGAAGATTTAAAATGCATATATTGATGAATTTGTATTTTGATTATTATTTTTTTATTTCTTTAGGTATAGTTTTGAAATATATATATATATATATATATATATTTTCCTTGCAAATTTATATCAAAGTTTTAGTTGAAGTAATTTAAATTTTTTCACATATTTAAAAAATAAATAATTTTAGCTCATAGAGTGTAACTGAATTGACAGTCACCTTGTTATGAAGTATTATGTAAAAGCACGAGATTCAAAGTTCAAATCATGTTAAGCCAACTAACATATAATTTTCTATCTATTTATTTATTATATTTTTAAAATGTGGTATGTATATTGTAATTATTTTGAAATCAAATTATATTTAACTTATTACTATTATGTATTTTTTAATATAATTTTCAAATAAATATACATTAAATTAAATACTTTAAAATTAGTTAAAATTATTCTAACTTTTTAAAATGTTATATTTTAATTTTATAATTAATTAAAAAATTAATATAATCAACATATTCTAATTTTATATTTAATTTAAAAAAATTAATGAAAAAAGGAAAAATATAATATAAAAAATAAATTGTTATGATTAAATTTCATGTGAATGGAATATCTATTTAAAAAAATTAAAAATATAATTATCCCTTATTCACTCATGGAAATTTCGAGAATGCAATGACATACATTTTCTCTCTAATTGTATTAGCAGAGATCAAAGGGATCAAAGGGGAATTAATGTCTCGGAAATCTTGCTAGGAAAAGTCGTCACAATATTCAGAGTCGGCTACCCCACAAAATGAAGAGACTAACAAATTATTTTCTTTGTATAAGATAACGCGAATTGTAAGTGAAATAAAAACCTTGCTATAATAGCCTGCAAGTTGGCATACTTAGGACTCACTATCACGGTAATTTTTATAGGTGTTAGATAATATTCACGCCGGAGGCGTCTTCTTTGTTGGCTTGGGGTGAGCAAACACTGTACACCCCATCCAGCACTCTAATATTGCCCTTCTCGCCCTTCTGACAAATTATATTCTGACATGTGTTGAGGTTTTTTTATTTTTAAATTACTTCTCAATCCGTTTGCTACAAAGCCCCATGATATCGTGGCGCGATCGCTACTGTCTCTCCTCCCTAGGCGAATCACATCCCATCCGCAAAATCAAATCCCATACGCCGACCTTTATTTCGACCTGAAAACGGAGCATATGATCTCTCTTCGATCTCTCTGCCCAAGAGAGGAGGCGTGAAGCGTTGTATACGAACACTAATTCCATCCATGCCATCAATAGGTCCATCACAGAGTTTGAAAGCACACTTACCCACATCGTCTAGTTAATCATTGCAGGGCTGAACAATTGCAGGGCTATGGTTTTCATTTCCATGCTCTCCACCCCATATTTTGTCGAGTTTATGAACTCAAAATGACTTGATTTCCCCATTAGTGTTGAGTCCTAGGTTGACCACATCCTCAAACTCTCATTCTCAACTACCCATTTTCTTAAGACCCTCAGTTCCCAAACCCCAATGTGGATTTTATTTTCAATATTTCCCCTGCGATCGAGCACATTGAATATCAGTGGGTTACGGCAGTACAGGGGCCAAAAGGGAAATTTTCCTGTAGTGTTTTCTTCTTTTTCTGGCAATGGAGATATAGGCACTCGCAGGCCTGGTAGGCCATGGTCTTGTGTTGTTTCTCTATGACAGAGCGCAGGAGAATAGATCTGAAATTGTTTATTAATGGCAGGATCAAGATAAACAAGGGGATTTTTATCAGAAGCAAAGGAAGATGGGGCAAATGTGGCTGACATACAGACCAAGCTAAGAAAAGGCTGATTTTTCTCTCATTGGAAGTGTTGCCCATGTGAAAATATTTTTTATTTACGGTTCCAGGAAGGTTCGCAGATAAATTTGAGGCACTGATCTTATATCAGGACATAATAATACAGCATGGATCTAGAAGTGAACAAAGACGGAGAACTATGTAGCAATATCAGAGAAGAAAAACCCCTACAGAGGTTGATTTTTCAATGACAGAATGAATGAGCTCTTCAAATTTATGATCTCTAGCAGGGTGGCATTGTTGAAGAGTCATAGTACTCTATCTTCATTATCAAATCAATGCATGTACCAAGAAAACGATGCGACAATGTATGACTTATGTAGTGATCTCTATCTCCAATACTCATGGATATTGCACTGTATCCATCTCCGCAGGGCGTCCCTCCTACTCCCCTCCAAATTGGCATTTTTACAATTTCATAGAGGATTGCATTCCTCACATTCACTCGTGAGTCGAGATAACTTCTTCACACATATACTATCTGTCCTTTTTACCAGAATATACATGATTGTAACATATGTGAACAAGGAACCTGTAGTGTGAAGAAATTTGGAGTGATCCAACTACATATTTGAATAAATTTGGAGCTACCCATCCATATGAAATGATGTCCTCGACCAGTAAATTGAACTGCGCAGCACTGGCATGAGTTATTTTGTACTGATTCAACTCAAATAGTCCATGGACAATTAGTTTTCTTCTTTTCTTGGGTTACCAGAGTGGTTTGTTTGAGTCTACCGACAGGTTGGTTATGGAAGACATGGTGACCATTGTTGGAATTGGTGACGATAATGCAATGGCTAAGTTGGAGGAGAGGACTGGCTTGGGTGAGTTGGGTTTTGCGCTTTTAAACTTTTTGTTTGTTGTATGGGTAGCTTATGTCTAAATTCTATTCGTATCTCATTGCTTTCAGTCCTGTGATTTTGTGGGGATCATGGTTATCTAGTGAATGCTATTTGTAGTATATACAAGTAATTTGATTTCCATTATTGTGAGATATTTATTTTTTAACAATTACTAGTATTTTTCTCTGAATATATTTCACTTCTTTATTACCTTCTATATTTCCTGACTCCTCCTTCAGGCATTCCGATTGCTAGTATTTTTCTCTGAATATATTTCACTTCTTTATTACCTTCTATATTTCATTTCTTTATTACCTTCTACATTTCCTGACTCCTCCTTCGGGCATTCTGATTGCTAGTATTTTAAATTGGTAAGGTTTTGTCTTAATTGTACAACTGTACAATTGGTGTATAAGGCAACAAACATCTTCGTGCCATCTGATGCATCTTCATGGTTACGATTTTTACGTGGTGGGAGGTTTCGGGAATTATAACCCAAAAACTGACCCACTTAAATTTAATCTGGTTGATCCTCCACAGTGCAACACATGTGGGTTGCCATAAGATTCAAAGCTGACAATCCATATATATATATATAGATAGATAGATATAAACACCCATTTTCTCTTCAATTGGATTATATCATATAGAAATTATTCCCATATTACAACCTGATATTAAATGCAAATTATCTTCTTTCTTTGGACAGGAGTGTGGTTTTTGCACTGCCATTTAGAAGACCATTTGGCATGGGTATTAAATATGGTGTTCCTAGTGAAGAACGGTCAGGGTCCTTTGGCAACATTGGAGCCTCCCCCTGCCAACCTTCCCAAGTGCAGGATAGATAGGGAGAGAAGGAGATATCAGACTACTTCAACAACTACGATCATCTGAATGCTTGGAATGATTTGTATTGATTTAAAATCTACAGTCGTAATTAAAAAAATCGCCATACATCATTTCTTTTCTTCTTGAAAGGATTGTCATTTGGAATATTGAATTCACGCTAGTTTTTATTTAATTTTTATAAGCTTGAGATTATTTTATTTTATAATAAAATTGAAATAGGAATTTTTGGAGAATTGAGAATTTTCATAGATTCACTCTCATTATTACATCATTACATCAAATTCACTACTGTCATTATTATTCATTTTATTTTATGTTTTTTTATAATTTATACTGGAAATTTAAGTAATTATATTTGATATAAATAATTTTAAATGCATATGATATTTATGATATTTATATATATATATATATATATGATATATTTTAATTTTGGTATTTATTTATACAATAATTTTATCTCTTTCATATATATAAACACATTTTTATTTTATATGTAAAAGAAGAGTGGTAAACGTTTGCAAATTTTAAATTAATTAATTTAATTATGGGGTTTTTAAGTAAATTTTCTATTTACATGAATAAGGAAGTTTTATATAAAAAAAAAGAAAACAATTAAAAAGGTATATCAAGATAAAGCACCTCTTAATGAAGTGGCCAAAGAATTTCTATATTTTTAAAGATAATCATTAATGTTAATCAATTACTAAAAGAAGTGATATGTTAAAGAGATAAATGATTTCAAAGATTACAAGAAGAAACAAAATATCTAAACCAAAATTTGAAAAGAGTAAAAGCAAAGTCATAGTAATCAATTACAGAGATAGAAGGGTTTTTTTTTTCTTATTAAGGCTTAATGTCTATCCATTTGTTATGACCTTCGAATCACCCTATATGGGTTCCTATTTAGTGTTTCCCTAGTTTGGATTTGCTTAGCACTTTAATTTGCAAGTAAGTAGACACATGATAGGAAAATTGTTAAATTAAAGAACTTTTACAACATTGGAAAATTATGATTTTCCATGCAATTGCTAACATTCTTGAATAACAAAACTAACTTTATGTGAATGGGGACTAGCATTAAAACCTTGAGAGTAGACCAAGTGAGCTAGAGAGCCCATGGTAGGTGATTCCTTGTGGAAAGTAAATGTTGTTGTAGCCCCAATATATGGGTAATCATTGGTGTAAATGTACTACATCCATATCCACTTTTGCAAAATATATTTTTATATAAAAATGCAGTTGAGGACATATCAGGGAGCCATCATGCAAGTGTTATAATTCCAATGCAATGCATTCTTAGACAAATATTTATTTTTTATTTTCCAAACATGATATAAATTCCAACTCTAGTAAGATACCATGAATGTGTTAAACATAATGACCCATGTAGGAATCTCTCTCCTAGAAGCACTAATGTAAAGGAAGAACTAATTCTAGATCTAGAGGCCCAATACTTGTTTATCTTTGCAATTTTATCCTTTACACATAGGCGAGAATTTGGGTAAGGCACACCCAAGTATCCTATTTGTATGCATAATGATAGAATGCTATGGACATGCTGGATGTATTTATAATAATGGATTCTAGACACTTATGATGGATATTTTTATAAATAATATTATTATGAGTGGTTTTATGATATTGTAGCCATTTTCTTTTTATGGTTTCCCTTTTATTTGTGCATGTGATAAATGCCAATCTAGAATGCTATTTAGAGTGATATCTACATAGTTATTTTAGGCTCTAGGAACATGATTGAATGAAATGGGTTGAATGATTGAATGAAATGCTTCCTAGGAAGATGTAGTTTTTGCTACTTTACACAAGGAATTATCGCCTAATGCATGTTTTATTATATCCAATAATAAGGCATCACATACTTCATCATATGGGTTATTACATCGATACTCAATCAACTCTTTACATCGAAGAAAAGTTTTCATTTTGAAAACTTTCCCAAAATTTAAAAATTTAGCGGTAAATTTTGGAAGTGTTACCAAATCTATCTTGATCCATTCATCCTTGAATTGTTTTACTTCATATACTTGTATTTTAGATGCCCCAACTGTGGCGAGAACCTATGTGAGCTCTTCGACATATTTTGGGTCTTCCTTTTGATTTCTTTTCTCGATTTTCTTCAGTCTTGCTTGATGACCCATGAAAGTCATCTTTATTTTCTCTTCTTTCTTCCTTCCTTATTGTGTTAGCATTCTAGAAATGGACGTCACATACACTTGATTATATTTGAAACTAAATATTTTAACATTCACTTTAATGATCTCTCCCAACAACTACTAGCAACTTTCCTAAGATATTCTACACATATTCTTATGGAGGCTCATGACTACAGCTTACGCTGGAGACTCCTTCTATGGTGAGTGACAGTGGCTCTTTCCTCTTTATATGGTGGTGGCTCTCTCGGCTACTGACCCTAATATTTTAGTAATTGGGTTTACAAACTCTCAACGAGCTCTAGTTTCTACTTATGGACCAATGGATGCAAAATTTGATTTTCGTGCTACTCATAATAGCCAAGGCTCTTAGTGGAAGTAGCTCATGACTTTCTTAGCTCCTTTACGTTGATAAACCTTGCTCTGATACCAATTATTATTTAGAGGTAGATATAAACATGGAAACAAAATACAAATAAGTACACAAGGTTATGCTTGAATAAATAAGTTTTATTCATTAATTATTTTCTCATATACATCCGTTGTTATTATCTCTTCTTAATTAACATTAAAATGACCCAACCATGAATATATAAGCTCTAAACTTTCTAAATATGGAATCATGCAAACTCTAACATTCTTTTCGTCATGCAAATTATGAATTGATGCTTTAACTAAACTTTTCTAACTTCACTTTAAAATTAATAGATATTTTTATTTTCCTTAACTTATATTTTATTGACAAAGCATTGAATTTTTAACTCCTCACTTGAATTATAATATTAGAATTAACATTCTTTCCTTCACTTAACTTAATTCTTCATACTTTGCATGCATATGAGAGTACTTAATATTTCTATCAAGTGAAACATTTTGATATATGAAAAATTTGTGATCGATGGCAGTAAATAAAATAGGAAATTTGGGGATAGGTTTGTATAAATTGTGCCCTTTTATAATTTTTAAATTACTATAGAAGTCTATAGTTCACTTAGTTGTAACACATTTGAATATTTGACAATTTTTAGGCCAATTGGGTTGTTGATTTTGTAATATTACTTTCATTGATATCATTTGCATATTGATTATGCTAAGGCATAATTGTTTGGAATGAATATCTACCTACTTCAATAGTTGTTAAACTTATGAATTTTAATAATAATGAAATTTAAAAAGTGAGGTGTAGTATGGAATCACATACTTTCAGATTGTGAAAATCAATGAGATGAAGTGAGCCACAGAGTGAGGTGTCGTATGGAAGCACATACTTTCAGATTGAGAAAATCGATGAGCTGAAATGAGCCACAATGCACCACAAACCTATAGTGATGGGTCATCTGGGTGCACTAAGTCAGCCTCCAATGTGGGTGACTATAGGGGCATGACAATGGATTTTTAGATTTAATTAAAGTTTATGTGAGAGGTACTCTTCCAACCTCCTTCATAATTTATTTATATATATCTCTACTAATTCCCTAGTTTGAAATGATATCAATTACTAATATTACTTCATTTCTTAATGATGAATTCATGGTTTTCTAATTACTACATGAAATATTTACCAAAATCTTAATACCTAACAATAAATTAATATCAAAAAATACTAAAATGCATTTTGTATATTTTTGTTTACAATATTAGTAGAAAGTTTTTTTACAATAAGAAAAAAATTAAATACTAAAATATTATCTAAGAAATAATTAAAATCCTAGTGAGTTAGGCCAACCAACAAATAATATTTTGTATCTATTTATTTATCTTTAATTTATTACTTTTATGTAATTTTTAATATAATTTTCAAATAAATATACATTCACTTAAATACTTGAAAATTAGTTAAAATTATTGTAATTTTTTAAAATTTTATATTTTAATGTTATAATCAATTAAAAAACTAATATAATCAACATATTCAAATTTTATATTTAATTAAACACGATTAATGAAAAAATGAAAAATATAATATAAAAAAAATTGTTATCATTAAATTTCATGTGGATGGAATATGTATTTTAAAAAATGTAAAATACAATTATCCCTTATTCACTCATGGAAATTTCCTCAATGCAACGACATACAATTTCTCTCTAAAAGTATCAGTGAGATCGAAGGGAAAAAAGGGAAATTGATGACTCGAAAATCTTGCTAGGAAAAGTTGACACAATCTTCAGAGTCAACTACCCCCACAAAACAAAGAGACCAAAAAATTGTTTTCTTTGTATAAGATAACGCGAATGGTAAGTGAAATAACAACCTTGCTATAGGCTAGATATAGTAGTAGCCTGCAAGTTAGCGTAATTAACTATCACAGTAATTTTTGCAGGTGTTAGATAATATTGGTTTAAAATGGTAGGGTTTTGTCTTAATTGTTAAGTGTCTTAAATGAGTTTTGTTTTAATTTCCATTGACCTAAGTGGTAATTGTCTTAAATATACAGTTTTGTCTTCAAATGTTTTTATCTCAAACTGCTTTTTTATTAAACAAAAAGTTTTGCCTTAAGACATTTGTCTTAATCTATTTTTGTCTTAAATATAAAGTTTTGTCTTAAAATATTTTTGTCTCAAACTGTTCTTGTTAAATTATATATTTAAGACAATTCAATTGATATTAAAATTTAATGTAAAATAACTAAAATAAAAAGTGACATTTTAAGGAAAAATGTTTCTTTTTTCTTTAAAATATTTCTTAAAAATTCCCTTCGTGTAGTCGTGAATTTTTGTCGTATAACATGTATTTCTTCTTTAATACAAATATTACAAAAAAAATTGTTTTGTGGAATTTGGACCCGCATTTATAACATTGGACTGAGGTTAGTGATTTTCCTTCCTCTCTCCTTTGTCTGTCCTCTTGGTATTTATTAGCAAATTTGTGACTTTTTCCCTTTGTGTTGCTTAGATTCTTCTCCTTGTGGGAATTTATTTGAGGTATGGCCTTGTTTCCCACATAACCACCATGTTAGTTTGTTCCAAACTTCTTGCTTGTATGTTCCTACATGGATATCTTGGGGACCATAATAATGGTATCTTGGAATTTTTCTGTAATATCCCTTTGTTGTTTTTGACTTTTGAGGTTTTTCACAATAATATTTTCTTTTGGATGCCTTTTTCATAGTGTTTTTTTTTACTCTTTTCCTCTATAAAAGTGGGCCATCTAAAGATAGGCCATATTTATTGCATATATATTTGTTATCAGGTAGCCTTCAAAAATTTTGTATGGACTTTTTTACCTTCATATTTGTACAAATTCCTACCAATTCCTTAGTTATAATACTTTATATCCCCTCCCCAAGTGTAGGACTCATAGGGATTCTAGAAAACATTTTGTACTTTCAAATAATCTACAAACTTTGAAGAAAAGGCTTCAAGATAAACATGTTTCCATAAAATATTTTTACTGTATCATAGATTCTTTGGACCCAATATATGTGGAAATATTCATACTATGACAATCATTTTCATTTAAGATTCATTAACACTAGAGAATATTTATCAGAAATATTTGTTTCTGGACCTAGTGTTCCAGAATGAAAGACGTCAATGCTTTGATCATGTTGCTTTATGGATTTCCATCTTCATTGTGTACAATATCATCATCTTCATCTTTTACTATCTCTTCTTCCATTTTATCTTGAAGTGCTGGGGAGAACTATGCTTCCCACCATCTTAGAAGGGTCCCAATAAAACACTGAATTAATGTCTTACATGCTTCTACTTCATTTTTTTCCTGTCATGCACATTGACTTATACTTAGTAAATATCTAATCTATCATTTGTCTTATTTTTCATGAGTCCAGGTTGTTAATATTCCACTCCTTATGGGCGTCGATAAAAAATGTTTGAGCCTCGGGAAACTTTTCTTTACCACTTATATCAGGTACAAGATATCCAGAGTATTGGTGAGGAAGTGGTTAGTAAACTGGTAGGAGATGGGATTCAGATGACGACTCTGGTTATTCTACTTTTTCTTTTAGATATACGCCAGGAAATTTATCTACATATTTCTGAACATAATGTACAAGATGGTTGAATAGTAAAGAAGAAACAATTTATTTATCTTTGTTTGTCAAAGATATTTTTTCAGACTGAGAGGAAAGATCATCAATCTTTTCATGGGTTGAGACAAATCCTCTATGTACTTCATTTCCCATTTCTTCAAAATGATTTTCCATTTTTTCTCATAAGTTCTTTGCTTCAGTAAATCCTTCTCTCACAAATCCTTCTATAGTAGAGATGGAAAATTGAAATTATTCAAACTTTTATTTACATTATTTATAGAAACTTGAAGAGTATATACTTGGTCCTTTTGTGCACTCATTGTAGATGCATGAATTGTTAGGTCCTTTAAACCGGTATTATTCGAGTTTACTTATTCACCGACCTTTTGTAATTTTCCTTCTATCCCTATGGAAAATTCATCTTTTAGAACTAAAAGTACTCCTTTAGAAACCTTTCATGTGTATGGAGGAAAATTAGAGGGAGATTAAATTTTTGTGCCATCTATGGTTGTCTAATGATGTTTAGAATTGGTAGACTAGGATTTAGCAGATGATCTACACATCCATTTTAATTTTTGTTCTCTTTCATTCATAGAAGGTTCCAATATATTTTATTTTATTATTATCAGATATCATCCATTACAAACACATTAAAAATATTAATGAGGTTGATGTAGCTCAAGGCTTCATTTGTATTTACCATTGATAAATATATAACAAAAAAAATATTTGCAACAAAAATTTTATTATTAACTTTGATTTAACTTAACCCTTAAGAATCCCACGTCTTTGATAAAAAATAGAAGTGTTTGAAGTGTTTATATCCCTTACAACCAAGATATAAAGCATTTTTGAATCCCTTGAGAATCTTGAATTCCTTGCGAATTAATCTAAGTCTTTAATTAAAAAAATAAAATAAAGTCAACATATCCTCAAAATATAAACAGGAGTTGGAAACTAAATAGGAGCCCATCTAGGGTGATTTTGAGGTCATAAAAAAATACAAAAATTAATCCCTAATAAGAAAAAATGAACCCTGCTATCTCCATAATTGATTACTATGCCTTTTCTTTTACACTTTTTAAATTTTGTTTTAGATATTTTATTTATTTATTTTCTTCTTGTAATATTTAAAATAATTTTTTTATTTAACATAATACTTCTTTTAGTAATTGATTAACATTAATGATTATCCTTGCAAATATAAGAAGTCCGTGGCCACTTCATTAAGAGAAATGCTTTATTTTAATATACCTTTCTAATTGCTTTCATGTTTTTTTAATATAAAATTTACTTATTCATGTAGATAAAAAAATTACAACTCTTCTTTTACATGCAAAATAAAAATGTGTTTACATATATGAAAGAAATAAAATTATTATATAAATATAATACAAATATTAAAATATATCATATTTATATATGTATAAAAATATAATAAATATCATATCAGTTTATAAATACTTAAATACAAATATAATTACTCAACTTTCCAATATAAATTATAAAAAACATTTCTCAACTTAAGAATTATATGTTGTAAGTCTTTTATATATATAAAATAATGATGTAAGCGTTTTAATAACAACCATTTTTAAATTCATTTTATTTTAAATGATAGGAAAATTCACACTTAAATGCAAACACTTCGAACAGTTGACAAATTATAAATTTGAAAACATTGGGGGGACTGTAAATAGATTCAAAATTTAATTTATGGAAAACATGGGTAGAGTAATTTCAGTTTTCTTCTCATATATTTATATAAAGAGAATGTGAATCTAAGCTAAAATCCTCTAAATAATTTCATTGGTCGGAAACTAAGATTCGAGTATCTCTTTTGAAGTTTTTATAATTTTTTTCCTCGCATAAGCAGTAAGTACAACTCTTATTATACCATTATTTTAAACTTTTGTAAAATATATTTAGATAAATTAGAAAACTAAAATTTACTTGATCAGTAAATTGCGAATCAAACCGCTCTGTAAGAGTTGTTAGAATGGTTGTGACATAGGTTAAAGAAGTTTTAGTGGATATTCATGATCGACATGCAAGTTCGCCTAGTTCAAACTTGTAATGAAAAAGTGTTATCGTTATTTAAACTTGACTATACTGCATGAATTGTTATTCATTTCTGCAAAATTGAACCAAGTAATATGTATAAAGGCGCATTCTGAGTTGTGGGAGAGAAAAGTGCAGATTCGCTCTTCAGGAAACCAATAATTTTTTTTAACTAGACCAATGAGGCCAATGAGTATGAACAACGAATCCCACACACTGAAATCACATGAGGACGACAACGGGAAGAATCAAACAGATCTAATTATTCTTTTTCTTTCTATCACATATACAACCCGACACACCTCATACTTGAGCTTTTTCACTCCTAAACTTTTCCAAAATGGTTCCGAAGGAAATCCATTCGGCTTATTCATCGCAAAATATGTTGCGTCTATGCTTTCCCACAACCTTAATTATATAATACACTTTTCCTCCATCTTTGAAACCCTCCATATTTCGCAATAGAATGTGTAAGAATGCAAACCCTCCATCTTTGAAAAATATGACTTCGATATAGCAAGGTAAGAGTAAGCTATTCTTTCTTGATTTTAACCTTCGGAATATATTCTTCGTACACCAAACACGTCTCCAATTCGTTTTTTCCCAACTGGGGAGTTTTGTTTGCTCTCTTCGCAATTTAATTTAAACCATAGAGAGAGAAGGAAATATCAATAATACTTCACGAGTACAAGGATCTGAATATATTGAGGGATCGGTATTGATTTAAAATCTACTGCCATTAGATCGGGTATTGAAATTATATAAATCGGTTTGTTTGTTGAATAGTCACTTGTAGCTGATATTGTTGATGCAAGAACATTTCGGTTTCTTGTAAAACAAGGAGAAACTTACCTTCTCCGGATGGTTAATGCTGCACTTAATAGTGTGCACTTTTTCAAGATCGCACGCCACAAATTTACAGTTGTTTCTGTGGATGCTTCCTACACCAAGCCATATTAAACAGATGTGATTGTCATTGCTCCCGGTGATGTTCTCGACACGGCCGAGCAACCTGTGGGCAGATACTATATGGCTGCCCGAGATTATAATAATCAGGCAGCAGGCGATTTCGATAACACTACAACTACAGTTATTTTTTAGTACGTGGGACATCAAATACACACCCCATTTCACCTAAGCTTCCATACTACAATGACACTGCGGTCATCACTAGATTTAGCACAGCACTACGAAGCCTCAATTCCAAAGAGTTCCCAGTGGACGTCTTGCACATCATAGATGACAGTCTCATCGCCATATTCAGAGTCGGATTACTTCCATGTGAAGCTGGAAACACCTGTCAAGGCCCAACGAAGCTAGGCTCAGTGCAAACATGAAAAACATGTCCTTTGTATTGCCCAGCGTTGCCCTGCTTAAAACTTATCATTTCGGTATTAATGGTTGTTTATGAGGGATTTTCCATCAAAAAATCCGCTTAGATTCATTTCCACAAGACTTTGGGCCCCTGAAAGTGAGAGTTGTCACATACAACTCAACCGTACAATTGGTGTATAGGAAAGAAACATCTTCCTGGCAAAGAACCATATGATGCATCTTCATGGTTACGATTTTTATGTTGAAATATTAAATCCAACAGCCGAAGGACAGAAGGACGTAGCAACAATACAGAATTTTTTGGTTTGACTTGCACACAACCGTGAAATTAATTTCTGGTTTAAGTAAGCCTTCAAGTCCAAAGTTTTGTTCAATGTTATAGGCCTGTTTCTGCAGTGAGAACCGTGGCGCCATCCCTCCATTTAAATCACGGCATCAACCTGCATTAACATCACACCAACCACAGAATGTAGAACGAATTTCACAACTTTCATCACTTACCTTTCTGCGCCATCACAAGTTGTGTTGTTTCATTTGCGATGCGATATTACTGCTATCGCATTTCGCATATCGTATGCGCAAAATATTAAGTTTATCACTCGGACTGCTCGCAGACCAAGCCATATAGATTGCTATGTGATAAGGCTTTGTCAAATACGCTTGAAGATTGTTTGACGTCCACCGAGCTCCATCACCGGCCAATAGAAATTTGATTGCATGGTTTGAGGTCCAGTTAGCCAAGACCAAAATTGGATGTGATAATTTATGAAAAGGAGTTTTTTTTTTTTTTTTTTAAATCAGTTTTGGAATCCACGATAAGGAATTTGCATTAAATTTTAAAACTTTAGGATTAAAAATTTAATGTTTTATGTTTCATAAAGTTTCGTGAAGAGCTTTATTAAAGACTTAAGGGTAGGCATATATATATATAATAAACTAGTCTGTTTTTTTTTTTGTTATTGTATTATTTTGTAAGCCCGAAGGCAAAAGAAAATAGAGCACTGTGTGTGTGCAATTTTTCAAAAAGGCAGAGAAGATCTTTAAACGTTGTGTTGTTGTAGCAGCAAGTGTTTTTTTTTAAAGCTAGAACAACAGTTCTGAGCCATTTTGTAATAGATTTTAAAGGTTTAATGAAATAGTTGTTTTGTGTGCATTTCTGTCCATTAATCTCTGTGTTGAAGTTGGCGAATTTTTATTTCCTCTGTTGTTTGGAATACTTTAGAAATTCCAACATGGTATCAGAGCTAGTCCAGGCTCTTTGAATTTATCAAAAAAGATGAAGTAAGGAAGAAGAGTTTTTTGTTGCAGCTTTTCTCCAGCAGTGTGAAGGCTCAGCAAAACAAGGTATTTAACAAATCAAAGTTTTTAAGTTTGTTTAAAGAGTGCACTCTAGAGAAATCTTTAAAAGACAAAGTTTGTCTCTTAAGCAGTGAAACTGTTTCTTTGAAAACACAGTCAAGTTTTTTTTGTTCATAGTTCAGTAAGCTAGCCATGGCAGGAATCAACACAAGTACGAGTATGGGAAATACTCAACTCCCACAGTTCAATGAGAAGAACTATGACTATTGGACAATCACAATGAGAGCCCTGTTTGCCTCTCAAGATTTATGGAAGCTAGTTAAAGATGGTTTAGAAGAACCAGCAGATGAACATGCATTTAATGCCTTAACACAGGAAGAGAAGGATTTGCTGAAGAGAAATAGGAAGAAGGACTCAAAAGCTCTCTTCTATCTCTTTCAAGCAGTGCATAAAAGCGTATTTCCAAGGATTGTAGCAGCAAAGAGGTCCAAGGATGCATGGGATACCCTCCAGACAGCCTAGCAAGGTATGGAGAAGGTGAAGACACCAAAGCTTCAATTAATGAGAAGATATTTTGAAGTCATTTGCATGAAAGAGTCCGAAATAATAGACTCATTTTTCACACAGTTGATAGGGTTGGTCACCCAAATGAGATCTCATGGAGAAATAGTAAAAGAAAGGAGAATAGTGGAGAAAGTATTGAGGATCTTACCCTCAAGGTTTGATGTGATAGTCACAACCATTTAAGAGACAAAAAATATCTCAAAGTTTACAGTTGATAAGCGTCATGCATCATTGATGACACATGAACAAAGATTGGGTAGAACAACAAACTCATCTTTGGAGCATGCCTTCAAGACTCAAATGTCCTTTGGAAGAGGAAGAGGTCAAGGCAGAGGAAAATACATAGGAAAAGGAAGAAGCAGAAGAAAAAAAAAGGAAGAAAAAACCCTTCAAATACTAGTGGAAGGGGTAGCAACCAAAATCAGAACCAAGACCAAGGCAACATCGAGCAAGGTGGAAAAAATCAAGCATATGGAAAAAGGTATGATAAATCCCAAGTCGATTGTTATTAATGTAAGAAGTATGGAAAGTATGCTAATAAATGTAGGAATAAATAGAGTGACATGGGTAGTAGACCCAGTACTAATTTTACTAAATAAAATATAAGTCAAGAGAAGTCATTTTTAGCATGTAATATGGTTGAAGAAAAGAATGAAGATATATGGTTTCTAGATTTAGGATGTAGCAACCATATGACTGGAAACATTTCTATGTTTTCCATGATTGAAGAAAATGTAAAGTATCAAGTAACATTGGGGACAGACAGTAAGGTCTCTGTCATGGGAAAATGCAGAGTAAGTGTTTTGACAAAGAAGGGAGAAAGAAAAACCATATCAAATGTTTATTATGTGCCTGGTATGAAGTGTAACCTTTTGAGCACTGGAAAACTCATTCAGAAATGCTACAATGTTTTCTTTGAAGATGATGTATGCACCATCATGGATAAACCACCAAGCAAATAATGCATTGCATAAGTGAAGATGACAAGGAACAAAATGTTCCCTCTCAAAATGAGAGCAGATTTGAAGAAAGGAGATGCCATTGGAGCAGTGACACAAGAGACATTCCAAAAAGAAGAAAATGATGAAAACTGGTTATGAAATTTGAGATTTGGACATCTCAACTTTGGAGGCCTGAATTTGTTGCATAGAAAAGGTATCGTAAAGGGATTACCATTGATTGAGAAACCGGATAGCATATGTGAAGGCTGCATCTTGGGAAAACAACATAGAGAAAGCTTTCCATCAGGAAATAGCATAAGGGCAAAGACACCCTTAGAAATTGTCCATTCTGATTTGTGTGGACCAATGCAAACACCATCATTAGCAGGCAGCCACTATATGCTGACCTTTATTGATGATTTCACAAGAAAAGCTTGGGTTTATTTCTTGAAATTTAAAAGTGAAGTGTTTGAGAAATTCTTCCACTTTAAGGCTCTTGTAGAGAATCAAAGTGTGCGACATATTAAGGTCTTAAGGACTAATAGAGGAGGAGAATATATCTCAAAATAATTTCTGCGTTTTTGCAGATAAAATGGGATACACAAGAAATTTACAGCAAAATATATACTGCAGCAAAATGGAGTTGCTGAAATGAAAAATAGAACCATCATGGACATGTTAAGAAGTATGCTAAAGGAAAAACATTTGCAAAATGAATATTGGGTTGAAGCTGTACATTGTGCAACATATATTCTGAATAGATGCCCAACCAAAGATGTAATGAGCAAAGTTCCTGAAGAAGCTTGGAGTGGCATAAAACAGTTTGTCACTCACATGAGAGTTTTTGGTTTTGTGGATTATGCACACATTCCAGATCAGCTAAGGAAGAAGTTGTACAGTAAGGGGGAGAAGTGCATATTTATTGGATATAGTAAAGAATCAAAGGCATACAGATTGTATAACCCATTCACCAAAAAGTTTGTTATAAGCAGAGATGTACAATTCAGTGAGGAAGAAGTTTGGGATGGAAGCATTGAGAAAACAGTGAATGCAAAAAGTTGTTTGTCTCATGATGATAATGAGGAAGAGATGGCCGAAATACATCCCTCATTAGTAGCACCACCTTCACCAACACATGGACAACAAGGGACACCACAACCAGGTGTGAGAAATCCCTTTAGAAGTGATGACAATGCTTTTCCAAGCACATCACAAGGAGCAGATTTGAGTGCTTCTACAAGCACAAGTACACCAAGTGAAAGAGGAACCAGATTCAGAAGTCTGAATGAAATCTATGAGCAAGAGGCAACAAATGAAGGTGTGAACTCTTTATTTGCATTGTATTTTCATGTATAATATCCTATTCATTTTGAAGAAGCTGTGAAAGATAAGAAATGGATAAATGCTATGAATGAAGAAATAAATTCCATAGAGAAAAATAAGACATGGGAATTGGTTGATCTTGCAAAAGGTAAGGAAGTCATTGGAGTGAAGTGGTTCTACAAGACCAAAAGCAATTTTGAAGGTAAGATTGAAAGGCACAAGGCCAGACTTGTTGTAAAAGGCTATAAGCAACAACAAGGAAGAGATTATGAGGAAAATTTAGCACCGGTTGCAAGAATAGAAACAGTAAAAGCAGTGTTGTCCATAGTAGCACAACACAAGTGGAATGTTTACCAAATGGATGTGAAATCAACTTTCCTAAATGGAGTATTGATGGAAGAGTTATATGTTGAACAACCTCTGAGATATGAGAAAGCAGACCAAGAGCATAAAGTATGCAGATTGAAGAAAGCTCTATATGGGCTGAAACAAGCACCAAGAGCATGGTACAGTAGGATAGATTCCTATCTACTGGAAAATGGGTTTGAAAAATGTGAAGGAGAACCAACATTATACATCAAAGAGAAATACGGTAAGATTCTCATTGTTTTTTTTGTATGTTGATGATGTGATCTTTATAGGTAATGATGCTTACCTCATTGAGAATTTTAAAACAGTCATAAAGGATGAATTTGAGATGACTGATATGGGATTGCTAAAATACTTCTTAGGAATAAAAGTAGAGAAAAATGAAAATATGATTTTTATCTCTCAAGCCAAATATGTGAATGAAGTTTTGGAAAGATTTAACATGCAGGATTGCAAGGAAAAAATTACTCCTACAATGATGGGATTGAAACTAAGTAAATATGACATCAGCAAGGATTTTGATCCAATTTTGTACAACAACATAGTTGGCAGCCTCATATATTTGACTGCAACTAGGCCAAATATTATGCATGCTGTGAGTTTAATTTCCAGATTCATGGAAAGGCCAAAGGAGGCACATTTCCAAGCAGCAAAAATAATTCTGAGGTATGTGAAAGGAACAAAGAGATATGGAATTTTATACACCACTTTAGAAAATTCTGAATTGATTGGATATACTGACAGTGATTGGGATGGAAGTATAGCTGACAGGAAAAGAACCTCTAGTTATGTTTTTAATATGGGTTCAGGAGTCATTTCATGGGCTTCTAAGAAATAACCAATTGTGGCTTTATCTACAACAGAGGTAGAGTATGTGGCAGCTACAGCAGCAACATGTCAAGCAGTATGAATGAGGAGAATGTTGAGGAGCTTGTGTCATGAATAGCTAAAAGGCAGAACAATTTATTGTGATAATAGCTCAGCAATAGCATTGTCAATAATTTAGTATTTCATAAGAGAACGAAACACATTGATGCAAAGTATCACTACATCAGAGAGCTAGTGAGTAATGGTGAAATTGTTTTGCAACATTGCATAACTCAAGAGCAGTTTGTTGATATACTAACAAAACCATTGGGGAAGAAAATTTTTAATTATTTGAGAAAATATCTGGGTATGAAAGAAAATCTAGCAGTTGAATTTAAGGGGGAGTGTTGAAATATTAAATCCAACAGCGTAGAGCCGAAGGACAGAAGGACGTAGCAACATCAGAGAAGTTTTTGGTTTGACTTGCACACAACTATGAAATTAATTTCTGGTTTAAGTGAGCCTGCAAGTCCAAAGTTTTGTTGAATGTCGTAGGCCTATTTCTACAGTGATAACCGTGGCACCATCCCTCCATTTAAATCACATCATCAACCTGCATTAACACCACACGAACCACAGAATGCAGAATACATTTCGCAACTTTCATCACTTACCTTTCTGCACCGTCACAAGTTGTGTTGTTTCATTTGCGATGCGATATTGCCGCTATCGCATGTGCAAAATATTAAGTTTATCACCTGGACCGTCCGTAGAACAATTCATATAGATTGCGATGCGATAAGGATTTGTCAAATACACTTGAAGATTGTTTGAAGTCCATCGGGCTCCATCACCAGCCAATAGAAATTTGATCGCATGGTTTGAGTTCCAGTCAGCCGAGACCGAAATTGGATGCGATGATTTATGAAAAGGAGTTTTTTTTTAAATTACTTTTGGAATCCGTGATAAGGAATTTGAATTAAAGTTTAAAACTTTAGGATTAAAAATTTAATGTTTTATGTTTCATAAATTTTCATGAAGAGATATATTAAAGACTTAAGGGTATATATATATATATATATATATATATATATATCTGTTTTGATATATATATAATAAGATAGTCTGTTTTTTGTTATTGTATTATTTTGTAAGCCCGAAGGAAAAAGAAAAAATAGCACTATGTGTGCAATTTTTCAAAAAGACAGAGAGCATATTTTTAAACACTCTATTGTTGTGGCAGCAAGTGTTTTTTTTTAAATCTAGAACAGTAGTTTTGAGCCATTTTGTAAAATATTTTCAAGGTTTAATGAAATAGTTGTTTTGTGTGCATCTCTATCCATTAATCTCTGTGTTGAAGTTGGGGAATTTTCATTTTCTATGTTGTTTGGAATACTTCAGAAATTCCAACATTTTACGTGGTGGGACAAGGTTTCGAGAACCATAACCCAAAAACCGACCCACTTAAAGTTTAATCTCATTGATCCTCCACAACACAACACAGTAATCGCTCTTGTGAGTAGGTGGGTTGCCATAAGATTCAAAGTTGACCATCCAGGTATATATATATATATAAACACTCATTTTCTCTTCAATTTGATTATATTATTCCCAGATTACAACTTTACATTAAATGCAAATTATCTTCCTTCTTTGGAAAGGATTGTGGTTTCTGCACCGCCATTTAGACGACCATTTGACATGGGGATTAAATATGGTGTTCCTAGTGAAGAACAGTCGGGGTCCTTTGGCAACATTGGAGCCTCCCCTACAGACCTTCCCAAGTGCTAGATAGAGAGAAGGAGATATCAATAACCAGATATCAGAATACTTCACCAAGTATGATCATCTGAACATATGGAAGTATCTGTATTGATTTAAAATCTACGGCCATTAGTGGCGTGGTTTAAAGAATCGTCATTTGGAATATCGAACTCACGTTAGTTTTTATTAATTTTTTATAAGTTTGAGATTATTTTATAGTAAAATTGAAATAGGAATGTTTGGAGAATTGAGAATTTTCAAAGATCCAACCTCGTTATTGCATCAATTCACTACTGTCATTATTAGAAACATTTTTATTTGATGTTTTTTTTATAATTTATATTGCAAATTTAATTAATTATATTTGATATAAATAATTTTTAAAGGATATGATATTTATGATATTTTTATACATATGATATATTTTGATTGTTGTATTATTTACATAATAATTGTATCTCTTTCATATATATAAATATATTTCTATTTTATATGTAAAAGAAGAATTGTAAACTTTTGTACATTTTAAATTGATTAATTTTACTATGGGGTATTTAAGTAAATTTTCTATTTACATGAATAAGGAAGTATTATATAAAAAAAGAAAACAATTGAAAAGGTATCTCAAGATAAAACATCTCTTAATGAAGTGGCCAAGGAATTTTTAAATTTGCAAAGACAATCATTAATGTTAATCAATTATTAAAAAAGTGATATGTTAAAGAAAAATTGATTTTAAATATTACAAGAAGAAAACAAATAAACAAAATATCTAAAACAATATTTGAAAAGAGTAAAAGCAAAGTCATAGTAAGCAATTATGGAGATAGAAGGGTTTTTTTTTTCTTATTAGGGATTAATGTCTATCCATTTGTTATGACCTTAGAATCACCATAGATGGGCTCCTATTTAGTGTTTCCCTAGTTTGGATTTTCTTAGCACTTTAATTTGCAAGTAACTAGACACACGATAAGAAAATTGTTAAATTAAAGAACTTTTACAACATTGGAAAACTATTATTTTCCATGCAAATCCTAACATTTTTTAATAACAAAACTAAATTTATTTGAATGGGGACTAGCATCAAAACCTTGAGAGTGGACCAAGTGGGCTAGAGAGCACATGGTAGGTGATTCCTTGTAGAAAGTAAATTTTGTTGTAGCCCCAAAATATGGGTAATCATTGGTGTAAATGTACTACCTCCATATCCACTTTTGCAAAATATATTTCTATATACAAATGCAATTGAGTACATATCAGGGATCCATCATGCAAGTGCTATAATTCCAATGCAATGCATTCTTACACAAATATTTATTTTTTATTTTTGAAACATGATATAAATTCCAACTCTACTCACATACCGTGAATGTGTTAAACATAATGACCCATGTAGGAATCTCTCTCCTAGAAGCACTAACGTAAGGGAAGAACTAATTCTATATCCAATACCTGTTTATCTTTACAATTTTATCCTTTCCACATAGGAGAGAATTTGGATAAGGAACACCCAGGTATCCTAATTGTATGTATGATGATAGCATGCTATGGACATGTTGGATGTATCTAGAATAATGGATTCTACTCACTTATGATGGATATTTTTATAAATAATATTATTATGCATGGTTTTATGATATTGTCGCCATTTGATTTTATGGTTTCCCTCTTATTTATGCATGTGATAAATGCAAATCTTGAATGTTATTTAAAATAGTATATAAATAGTTATTTTAGGCTCTAGGAACATGATTGAATGAAATGGGTTGAATGATTGAATGAAATGCTTCCTAGGAAGATGTAGTTTTTGCTACCTTGCACAAGGAATTCTCATTTAATGCATGTGTTATAATATCCAATAATAAGGCATCACATAATTCATCATATGGGTTATTACATCGATACCCAATCAACTCTTTACATCGAAGACAATTTTTCATTTTGACAACTTTCCCAAAATTTAAAATTTTTACTAGTAAAATTTGGAAGTGTTATGAGATATATCTTCATCCATTCATCCTTGAATTGTTCTACTTCATCTACTTGTCTTTTAGATGCCCCGACTGTGGTGAGAACCTCTGTGAGCTCTTTGAAATACTTTGGAATTTCCTTTCGATTTCTTTTCTTGATTTGCTTTAGTCTTGCTTTCTGACCCATGAATATCATCTTTATTTTGGTTTTGTCTTCTTTCCTTATGTGTGAGCCTTCTCAAAATGAATGTCACATAAACTTGATTATATTTAGAACTAAATATTTTAACCTTTCCTTATTGTGTCAACCTTCTAAAAATTAACGTCACATACACTTGATTGTATTTAGAACTAAATATTTTAACCTTCACTTTAACACTAACTTCCAACAAGTACTAGAAACTTTGCTAAACGCTTGTACACATATTCTTATGGAGGCTCCTGGCTATAAATTACTGTGGAGAATACTTCTTTGGTCCGTGATGGTGCCTCTTTCCTCTTTATATGGTGGTGGCTCTCTAAGATACTAACGCTAGTATTTTATTAGTTGGGTTTACAAACTCTCAACGAGCTCTAGTTTTTACTTATGGAACAATGGATGCAAACTTCGATTTGCAGGCTACTCACAATAGCCAAGGCTCTTAATGGAAGTAGCTCATGACATTCTTAACTCATTTGGTTATCTGAAATCTTGCTAAACCTTTCTCTGATGCCACTTTTTATTTAGAGGTAGAGATAAACATGCAAACAAAAGACAAATAAGTACACAAGATTCTGCTTGAATACAAAAATTCTATTCATTAATTATTGTCTCATACAAATCCCCCGAGTTGTTATTTTTATCTCTTCTTACTTCACATTACAATGACCCAACCATGAGTATATAAGCACTAAAGTTTCTAAATATGGAATCATGCGAACTCTAATTTTTTTTCCTCATGCAAATTATTACTTGATGCTTTAACTAAAATTTTCTAATTTCACTTTAACATAAATTGATAATTTTCTTTTACTTAACTTACAGATTTGACAAGACATTGACTTTTTAACTCTAACTCGCTTGAATTCTAATATTAGACTTAATATGATTTCCTTCACTTTACTTAATTATTCATACTTTCCATGCATATGAGAGCCCTTAATATTTATATCAAGAGAAAACAATTTTGATCTATGACAAAGTTGTGATCGATGGCTATAAATAAAATAGGAAATTTGGGGATAGGTTTGTATGAATTATGCATTTTTATAATTTTTAAATTTTTATACGACACTAGAGTTCATTTAGTTGTAACACATTTGAATATTTGACCACTGTTAGGATTGGCTTGTTGATTCTATAATATTACTTTCATTCATATCATTTTCATATTGGTCATGCTAAGGCATAATTGTTTGAAATTAATATCTACATACTTCAATAGGTATTAAACTTATGGTGATTGAGAAAATCAATGAGATTAAACGGGGCACGATGGACCACAAACTTATAGTGATGGGTCATCTGGGTGCGCTTAGTCAGCCTCCGATATGGGTGACTATAGGGGCATGACAATGGCTTTTTAGATTAAATTAAAGTTTATGCTAGAGGTACTCTTTCAACCTCCTTTATAATTTATATATATATATATATATATATATATATATCTCTACTAAGCAAGGAAGATAAATCACATGTCATTATTCCCTATTTTGAAATGATATCAATTACTAATATTACTTGGTTTCTTAATAATGCATTCACATTTTTCTCATTACTACATGAAAATATTTACCAAAATCTTGATACCCAACAATAAATTAATATCAAAAAATACTAAACTCCATTTTGTATAATTTTTTACAATATTAATAGAAAGTTTTTTTACAATAAGAAAAAATTTAAATACTAAAATATTATCTAAGAAATAATTAAATTATTTTTATTTATCCCTTTGATATATTTGGTCAATAGTGAAAAAAAAATTGAGAATTGAGATGCGATTATAAAACATATGCAAGAATCAAATTTCTGACTTTTCATTTAGAAAGAAAAATTAAAGTTTAAAATGCATATATAGATGAATTTGTATTTTAATTATTATTATTTTTTATTTCTTTATATATAGTTTTGAAATATTAATATAAATATAAATATAAATATATATATATATAAATATATATATATATATATATATATATATATATATATATATATATATATATATATATATATATATATATATATATTCTATCTAATTTCTTGCATATTTATATCAAAGTTTTAGTTGAAGTAATTTAAATTTTTTCACATATTTGAAAAATAAATAATTTTAGCTCATGGAGTGTAACTCCATTTGAAATCACCTTGTTATGAAGTATTATGTAAAAGCACGAGATTCAAAGTTCAAATCCTCGTGAATTAGGCCAACCAACAAATAATATTCTTTATCTATGTATTTATTATATTTTTAGAATGTGGTATGTATATTGTAATTGTTTTGAAATCAAATTATCTTTAATTTATTACATTTATGAAAATTTTAATATAATTTTCAAATCAATGTACAGTAAATTAAATAACTGAAAAATAGTTAAATTATTCTAATTTTTAAAATGTTATATTTTAATTTTATAATTAATTAAAAAAAATATAATCAAAATATTCTAATTTTATATTTAATTTAAAAGGATTAATGAAAAAAGGAAAAATATAGTATAACAAAAGAAATTGTTATTAAATTTCATGTGGTTGGAATATCTATTTTAAAAAATTAAAAATATAACTATCCCTTATTCACCCATGGAAATTTCCCAAATGCAACGACATACATTTTCTCTCTAATTGTATCAGCAGAGATCAAAGGGAGAAAAGGGGAATTGATGTCTAGGAAAAATTGTCACAATCGTCAAAATCGGCTACCACCACAAAACCAAGAGACCAACAAATTATTTTCTTTGTATAAGATAACGTGAATGGTAATTGAAATAACAACCTTGCTATAGGCGAGAGACATTAGTAGCCTGCAAGTTGGCGTACTTAGGGCGCACTATCAGAGTCATTTTTGCAGGTGTTAGATAATATTGTTTTAAATTGGTAGAGTTTTTTCTTAATTGTTAAGTGTCTTAAATGAGTTTCATCTTAATTTCCATTTACCTAAGTGGTAATTGTCTTAAATATAAAGTTTTTCCTTAAAATATTTTTGTCTCAAACTACTTTTTTTTAAATATAAAGTTTTGCCTTAAAACAGTTGTCTTAATCTATTTTTGTCTTAAATATAAAGTTTTGTCTTAAAATATTTTTGTCTCAAACTGTTTAATTTAAGACAATTCAATTGATATTAAATTTTAATGTAAAATAACTAAAATAAAAAGTGACATTTTAAGGCAAAATATTTCTTTTTTCTTTAAAAAATGTCTTAAAAGTGCCCTTCGTGTAGTAGTGAATTTTTGTCCTATAACAGGTATTTCTTCTTTAATACAAATATTACGACAATTTTTTATTTTATGGAATTTCGACCCACATTTATAACATTGGACGGAGGTTAGTGATTTTCCTTCTTCTCTCCTTTGTCTGTCTTGTTGATATTTCTTAGCAAATTTTTGTGACTTTTTCCCTTTGTGTAGCTTAGATTCTTCTCCTTGTGGGAGTTTATTTGAGGTATGGCCTTGTTTCCCACATAACCACCATGTTAGTTTGTTTCAAACTTCTTGCTTGTGTGTTCCTAGATGGATGTCTTGTGGACCATAATAATGGTATATTGGAATTTTTCTGTAATATCCCTTTGTTCTTTTTGACTTTTGAGGTTTTGCATAGTAAGATTTTCTTTTGGATACTTTTTTCATGGCCTTTTTGACTCTTTTCCTCTGTACAACTAGGTCATCTAAAGATAGGCCATATTTATTGCATATAGACTTCCTCTCAGGCAGTTGTACAAAAAATATAGGCCATATTTACCTTCATAGTTGTACAAATTCCTACCAATGCATTAGTTATAATACTATATATCTCCCCATAAGTGTAGGACTCGTAGGGATTCTAGAAAAAAAATTGTATTTTCAAATAATCTACAAACTTTGAAGAAAGGGCTACAGGATAAACATGTTTCCATAAAATATTTTTACTATTTTTTACTTCATAGATTATTTGGACCCAATCTCTGTGGAAATATTCATACTGTGACATTCATTTTCATTTAAGATTCATTAACACTAGAGAATGTTTATCAAAAATATTTGTTTTTGCACCGCACCAGTGTTCCAAATATGAAAGACGTCAACGCTCTGATCATGTTGCTTTGTGGATTTCCATATTCATAGTGTACAATATCACCAGCTTCATATTTTACTATCTTTGCTTCCATTCTATCTCCAAGTGCTCAGGAGGACTCTGCTTCGCACCATCTCAAAAGGGTGCAAGTAAAACACTGAATTAATGTCTTACATGTTTCTATTTCATTTTTCCCTCTCATGCACATTGAATTATATGCATGAGTTGCTAGGCCCTTTAAAGCGATATTATTTGAGTTTACTTATTCACCGACCTTCTATATTACGCCTTCTATCCCTATAGCAGATTCATCTTTCAGAACTAAAAGTACTGCTTTAGCAACCTTTCTTGTATTTTCAAGAGTGATTCCTTTGTATGGAGGAAAAATAGTGGGAGATTCAATTTTTGTGCCATCTATGGTTGTCCACTAATGTTTAGAGGAGGTAGATGAGGATTTAGCAAATGATCTGCACATCCATTTTATCTTTTATTCTCTTCCATTCATAGAAGGTTCCAATATCTTTGATTATTATCAGATATCATCTGGTACAACAACATTAAAATTTTTAATGAGGTTGATATAACTCAAGGCTTCATTTGTATCTACCATTGATAAATATATAACAAAAAAAACTATTGCAACAAAATTATTATTATTAAATTTGATTTTACTTAACTCTTAAGACTCCTCGGTCTTTGATAAAAAAATAGAAGTGTTTGAAGAACATATCACCACAGAACCAAGATATAGGAAATTTTGAATCCCTCGAGAATCATGAATTCCTTGAGAATTAATCTAGGCCTTTAATTAAAAAAATAAAAGAAAGTCAACATATCCTCAAAAACTAAATAGGAGCTGGAAAACTAAATAAGAGCCCATCTAGGGTAATTCTAAGGTCATAAAAAAGGGGTAGCCATTAATTCCTAATAAGAAAAATAGAACCCTACTATCTCCATAATTGATTACTATGACTTTTCTTTTACTCTTTTCAAATTTTGTTTAGATATTTTGTTTATTTGTTTTCTTCTTATAATCTTTAATTTTTTTTAAATTTAACATAGCACCTTTTTTAGTAATTGATTCACATTAATGATTATAGTTGCAAATATATAGTTGCAAATATAGGAAGTCCTTGGCCACTTCATTAAAAGATGATTTATTTTGATATAGTTTTTTAATTGCTTTCTATTTTTTTAATATAAAATTTCCTCATTCATTGAAAAAAAAATTCAAAAATACCCATAATTAAATTAATTAGTTTAAAATTTATAAAAGTTTACCACTCTTTTTTTACAGGCAAAATAAAAATTTATTTGCATATATAAAAGAGATAAAATTATTATATAAATATAATACAAAAGTAATTAAAATATGTAATATTCCCAAATTTTCATGATATCTGGAATATTAGAGGTTCTTAATTTTCTTAATGAATTAAGTAAATGAAAAGGTGAAGGGACCCATAATCCTCAAGATGAATAAATATCCATTTTTGTGTATGAATGTGGATTAATTAAGCCTAGATCTACACAATGAGGTAGTTGAGCAACTACAAATGTGAATGGAATTGGAGATCATGTATCATTAATGAGATAGATCATGGAGGTTGATACTGTCAACTAAGTTCTTGAAGAGATCAAACAGAAGATCATGGATCATTCATGATGAAATCATGGAGGAAGTTGTGCAATTAATTCACACATGATGGAGAAGGTGTACACTGCACCTAGACATGATGGATGATTCGGTTAGACAACGAAGTCAAACATGGAGGATCTTTTCCACATGCACATCACATTTTAGATGAGGGCCAAGGTATGGGAAGGCTCAAACACTATATAAAGAAGATGAAGACATGAATTAAGGGAGGCTATTGATTATTTATTTTGAGGTCTGTTTAGATCTGGAATTGTCATGTGACATTCCATTTCTTTCTTGGGTTGTTTAGCAAATATTGCAAGTGTTGTTTAGCACATGGTGTTCTTGGTCGAGAATCCATCCTCTTTCATTGATTGATCTCTTGGAAGAGGGTTGTACTTCATTCTACATCAGGCATTGGTGCCACTTATATTTTCCTACTTTCTGCAGAACATTCATATTTAGAAATTGCAAATTTCTGAAGATCAGTTTGGAAGGTGGAAGTTGTCTTCAATATTTCAGTTGGAGAACTGGTGAAGGTTTATTCCTATCACCTTGGGCTTAAAGATCAACATTCCTAGAGCTTCATTTCAGATCTGGCATCAGGCCAAAATTTATTGACCTCCTAGCAGTAGTAATCCCTTCAGGAATTACATTTTCCATTTTGCAGATCGAAAAGGAGGAAGGAAGTTTCTAGCATTTCAGCTACTAATCCCGTGAGGGATCATCCCCTCACATTTCCATCAGTAAATCCATCAGCCTGGAGTTTATTGCAACATATTTCAGTAGGCATAGAGCCTCTCTTTCCCTTACAGTGAATTTTCTATGAGAAGTTGTTTTGCAGCAGCTGTAATCATCATTAAAGGGTTGAGAAGCTAGATCTAGAGCTTCTAGCTTGTATATCTGAAGAAGGGACCAACCCTTCAAGCTTAGATTTGATCTTGTAACATATTTCAGACATCTATTTGTCATATCTAGCTTCAGATGCATGATACGATAGATAAAGGATCCAAACCCTAGGAGGGTGATTTTCCAAAGTTAGCAGATGCGTTGTTCCAGTTATCTTGAAGACCAAGTACATTGACGGTCTCAGATCTTGGCATCATCGAAACTCATAATCTCTTTAGATATACATTTTCCGTTGCAACATTTATATGTATATTAGCAGCAACAGGGACAGTGCAGTATTGCTTCTGTAAGCTCACCAGTTACGCAGTGCTAGTTGCAGCACCATTGTAGGGTGATTCTAGGCCTTCTCTTGGCTAGATCTACTCATTTTTCTATACATTGTGTAAGTGATTCATCTCCATATAATAAAATGGCCCAGCTTCTCTATAAATTCTGATGTTATCTTTAGATTTATTTTTTACTTAGTTTCAGTTCTTATATTATGTTTAAGTATTACTGCATTCTCCCTTTTGGGATATTACTTATATATCATATTTGTTTAAAAATACTTAAATGCAAATATAATTACTCAACTTTCCAATATGAATTATAAAAAACATTTTTCAACTTAACAATTATATGTTTTAAGTCTTATATATATATATATATATATATATATATATATATATATATATATATATATACATATATATATATATATATATATATATATATATATATATATATATATATATATATATATATATATATATATGATTTAAGCATTTTAATACAAGAATTTTTAAATTCATTTTATTTTAAATGATAGGAAAGTTCACACTTATAATGTAAACTCTTCGAACAGTTGACAAATTAGAAATTTGAAAACATTGGGTGACTGTAAATAGATTAATAACTCTATCAATTTAAAATTTAATTTATCGAAAACATGAGTAGAGTAATTTCGAAGGCATTTTTCTTCTCAATATAAAGAGAATATAAATCTCACCTAATATATTATAAATAATTTAATTGGTTGGAAAATAATATTCAAGTATCTCTTTTGAAGTTTTTATAATTTTTTTCCTCGCATAAGAAGTAAGTAGAATTGTTATTATACTATTCTTTTCAACTTTTATAAGATAAATTTAGATAAATTAGAAAACTAAAATTTATTTGATGAGTAGATTGTGAATTAAAGCGCTTTGTAAGAGTTTTTAGAAGGGTTGTGGCATAGGTTAGAGAATTTTTAGTGGATATTCATGATCAACATGCAAGTGCCTCTACTACAAACTTGTAATCAACGAGTGTTGTAATTGACTATACTGCAGGAGTTGTTATTCCTTGCTGCAAAATTGAATAAGTAATATGTATAAGGCACATTCTGAGTTTTGGGAGAGAAAACTGTAGACTTGCTCTTCATGGAACCAATAATTTCTTTTTGACTAGGCCAATGAGTATGAACGGCGAATCCCACACATTGAAACCACATGAGGACAAAAATGGGAAGAATCAAATAGATCTAATTATTCCTTTTCCCTCTGTCACATATACAACCCAACACACCTCATATTTGAGCTTTTTCGCTCCTAAAATTTTCCAAAATTGTTCCGAAGGAGATCCATTCGGTTTATTCATCGCAATATATGTTGCGACTATGCCTTCCCACAACCCTAATCCTATGGTACACTTACCATCCACGGAGTTATAGAGTGTGTAAGAATGCAAACCCTCCATATTTGAAACTTATGACTTCGATATAGCTAGTTTTTCCTGTTTTTTACCTACCGAATATATTCTTTGTATACCAAACACATCTCCAATTCGTTTTTTCCCAATTGGGGAGTTTTTTTTGCTCTCTTCGCAATTTAATTCAGACCATAGAGGGAGAAGTAAATATCAATAACTAGATATCAGAATACTTCATGAGTACATTGATGGATCGGTATTGATTTAAAATCTACGGCCATTAATGGTGTAGTTAAAATAAGCATCAAACATGAAGGCAAGTTGTGTTTCACATGGAAGTATAAGCGACTGAAAGCTTGAATCCAGATAGAAAGGGAGAAGGGGCTGGCTTACAGCCTTCCATGTGAAATTTTTGTAGAAGATCATAGGCATACTTGGACTGAGAAAGAGTAGTACCTTCTTTGGATTGCAATACTTGAAGACCAAGGAAATAATCCAAGTGTCCTAAGTCTGTCATTTCAAACTTATTTTGAGACAAGACTTCACATGGTTTATATGGTTGAGATCACTTCCAGTAAGGATAATATCATCAACAAAAAGAACAAGGATGATTAAGTACTTTCCCACTTTCTTTATGTAGACAGTGTTGTCAGAATGACATCTAGAAAAGCCATTATCCAAGAGAAGGTTATCCATTTTGGCATACCAAGCCCGAGGGGCTTGTTTGAGACCATAGAGAGACTTCTTACGGTGACAAACAAGGCTAGAGTATTTTTTGATAAATCCATGGGGTTGCTCCATGTAGATTTCTTCATGCAATTCCCCATGTATGAAGGCATATTTAGCATCCATCTGATGGACTTCCCATTTAAAGGAGGTAGCAAAGGAAAGAAAAAGGCACATAGAAATCATTTTGACAATAGGGGAGAAGGTTTCAGTATAGTCAATGCCTTCAATTGTGAAAATCCCTTAGCAACAAGACGAGATTTATGTTTATCCAGTTTTCCATCTAGTCCAAAAATTTTTTTGTAAACCCATTTGAATCTAATAATTTTTCTTCTCTTTGGAAGAGGAACACGATCCCAAGTATCATTTTTCCAATAAGGAACGATATTATTGATTCATAGCTTCATCCCAATCTACATGACCTAAAGCTTATTCAAAGGTATATGGATCATAATTTTCTGTAACTTGAGCCAATAAAGAAGAGGCTCTGTCGAACTCAAGACGTGTACGACTTTGATATGCAGGGTCACCTGCAAGAGCACCTACTTCATCCCAAGTAGAGTGGAACCATTTTGGAAGCTACGGAGCTGAAGGAAAATCCTGAGCAGGTGGAGGAGGATTTTCATCCTCTTTTTCATCATCCAAAGTAGAAGGAATTTTGTTAGAAATAGAAGAGATAGAGAGAGGTGGGATGTATGCCAAATCAAGCTAGCAGGCCAATGGTGGCACACCCATCGAACTAGGCTCACAGGCCGATACGTTTTCACCAAATTTTACATCTCTTCTAATGATTACATTTTTGGATTTGCGTTGAAGAATTTTATATCCTTTGACATCTTCAAAATATCCAACAAAATTACATTTTTCACTCTTAGGTTATAAAGCTTTATTTTTATCAATCATCTGGAATATGGGCCCAAGCTTCACTTCTAAAAACATGAAAGTGAATTACATCTGGTTTGATTGAGATCCAGGTTTCTACTGGAGTGACATTCCTTAAAACCTTAGTAGGAGTGTGATTTACTATGTAATTTTCACAGTTAATTACTTCTGCCCAAAAAATAAGACTAAGTACTTTAGATTGAAGCATACACTTAGCCATTTCTTTTAGAGTGTGATTCTTCCTTTCAGCTACACCATTTTGTTATGGAGTATACGGAATAGTATGTTGCAATTGAATGTCATGCTCAGTGCAAATTTTGATAAATTTGTTGTTAACATATTCTCCTCCATTATCAGATATTAGCTTAAGAATTTGATGTCAATATTGTTTCTCAACAAAGTACTTAAAGGCCAATAACATGTTAAAAAATTCACTCTTAAGTTTTAAGAAGCATACCCAAGTGCGTATGGAAAAATCATCAATGAAAGTTAAGAAGTACTTGTAGCCACAGAAAGAAAGAACTAGAAGTGGACCATATAAATCACTGTGCACAAGTTACAAAGGAGATCAAGCGTGCCAAGGGGCACGTTTGTCAAAAATACCCCGATGATGTTTTTAGAGTACACAACTGGAAAAAAACACCATCTCAGCAAGATACCATAGGAAGACCTGTGACCAATTTTTCTTTACATAGAGCTTGAAGAGAAAGATAGTTTAACTGACCAAATCTCTCATGCCAAATTTTTCTCACTTCATCATTATGAGAGACAAAAATGGAGGGGAGACTTGATGACCCAAAGCTATCAAACTTATACAACCTTGTGGAATCATCAACAATGCTAGTAGCTAAAATAGGTCTAGTATCTCTGAGGTCCTTAATTACAACATCAATGATCAGGAGGTGATAATTCTATTCTTTCCCTTCACCTAAATGAGTAATCTGATAAACAAATAGAAGCTTGCATGACAAGGTAGGAACACATTATACATCATTAAACTAACCATTATCTAAATGAATGGTTCCAAAGCCTATAACACAAAGAGATATATCATCACCAACATAAATATTTTTGGCGTTAAAATAATTTAAAGAAGAAACTAGGGCTTTATTTTTTTCCATTTGGTAAGAGACTCCAGAGTCAATGAGATAGTCATGAGAATGAAAAGAAGAAGATACATTCAATTCATAACTAGATCTTGATGCTTGAAAAACACATGCAGAAAGTGCCATTCTCGAAGATGAAGTTGAAGAGTTCTCAAAATAGATGTTGTGCTTCCTCAT
The DNA here is from genome assembly GCA_034641835.2 of Pinus albicaulis. Taxonomy (NCBI): domain Eukaryota; kingdom Viridiplantae; phylum Streptophyta; class Pinopsida; order Pinales; family Pinaceae; genus Pinus; species Pinus albicaulis. The sequence continues at coordinate 1,050,587,169 of CM076574.1, read as the reverse complement.
TGCTTCTTCCAAGGCTTCCATATTCTTAAAACATTTTGACTCTACGTGGCCATCATGATTATAAAATTTTCAATGTCTATATGTATTCCTCCCTTTGTTTTTATTTTCCTGATTTGTTGTTGATTTTCATTTTCATTTTGCGGCTAGGATTTCTTATGACCCTTGTTTGGTTTAGGACCATTCCTTTTAGGATGTTTCTTCTTAGGAGTCTTTGGATTTGGTACTTTTTGGGCTGCTAAGGATTTATTGGAAGGTTTTCCAGTATTAATAAGACGAAGGTGTAATATTTTTCCTTGTTCTCTTATCAAATAATCACAAAAGGCATCGAAATAGGGGTACTTGTAGGGTGTTCCTTGAGAAATGAGGGCTTCTCTAGTGGAATGAAAGGTGGAAAAAAATACAGAGTATGCGGGGTCTAAATTAGCAATAATGGAGTAGATAAGACTACCATGTTCCTTTTTGACCTTACAAACATCTAAGATAAGTATAAGGGTCTTGAATTTGGACAAAAATTCTTCAATAGAGGAGAAATTATTAGGGTCCAAAGTAAGCAATTCATTTTCAAGCTGGTGGGATCTGATTTCATTTTGAATGCCAAAAATATTATTTAGATTTTTCAAAGCTCATTAGGGGAGTCAATTTCTTGGATATGAAATCTAAGATTTTGACCAATGGACATTCCTATCAACCCTCGTGCTTGATCTTGTTTATTTTCCCATTTAGCATTTGTATCTTCATCGGTAGGTTTAGACTCTAGTCTTGAGGCTATTATATAAATAATTTTACTTATAAGTAAATCTACCATGTAGGATAGCCATTCGAAATAATTGGTGTTGTTAAGAATAACCGGGCATTTACTTTCCATGAAATGTAAGAAAAGTAACTACAACACATGAAATAAACTAACTATAATGTAATGTAAGAAAACTAACTATAATGAAATGTAAGAAAACTAATTAAAATACATGAAATTAACTAACTATAATGTAATGGAAAGTAAACACAAATACACACAAGAGACTAAGGCCAATGGATTGGGCCCTAACACACAAGCTCAGCTCTTTAAAAATAAATTAGTGAAGGAGGAACTTAATACACATTTCATTGCATAAACAATCTCATTATATATCACATTAAAGTCATAAATGTTTATTACAAGAGATAGGGTACTCTTTCTATCTCTGAAAATCAAATCCTAATGAGCTCTTTCTCTTCCATATTTATCCTAAATGGTAGCTACAAACATCTCCCTCAAACATAGGTGGTTTTTCCCCTTGGACTTCAAGAGAAGTGGAGTTTTGATTCACTTAATCTTCCACTTCCTTGGTTTCCTTTGATTTCGAGTTGTTGGAGGGAATCTCGAGGATCCTTTGCTTCCTTTAGGAGTTAATGATCCAGGTGGATCAAACAGGTCCAAGTACAAGTGGCTTAAGTACAAAGGCTCAAAAATCAAAGTGTATGGAATGTGGAAAACTTAATATAAATTTGTATATCTCGTCTTTCTGATTCCAACGGTGCAGATGAAACTCAATTCTGAGTCCGTATGAAGGATTTATGAATAGTCAAAGTTTGAGGGTTGACTTGGTGATGTGGCAGCTTAAGGAGCCAAAAATTTTGCTAGAACCTAGCCACCAGATTCCGGCCAACCCTATACGGATTCCAGGTGAATTTTGGGACAGTTAGTTTGACTCCTTCGGAAAAAATCGAGAATGTTTGAAAGTTTGGGGTTGTTATTATCATATATATATATATATATTAAAATAGGTCTAGCAGGCCATGTCCCCCGCCGGACCCCATGGCCCTAACTGCACATATAAAAAAAAAATATTATAATAGCGTTCAGTGGCCATGACCCCGCCATACCCGTGGCCATGTTCCAAATGTACCCATATATTAATATGGGTGGGCGGGGGTGGTCAAACCCCATCGCCCAACCCATTCATACACCATACGACACATATGATGGGAGTTATAGGGTGGGCCGCCCAATGCGGGCCTGGCCCCCCCAACATACCATTTGGTACCAAATTAAATGCGGTGGATTTTTAAAATAAAGGCGCAGTTTTAACAAAAAAACAATGTCCGAATATTTACGGAGGGGTCGGGGTTTGACCACCCGACCTCCTCCATCACAACTGGATCTGAAACCAAATTGCCTGGTCGTCCCTTTGGGAATTCTACCAACTATTTGATATTTAAACCTTCATGTATGAAGTGTACCTAAGCAGGTTAGGAGCGGGCACGTAAACCGAGACAATGAATCCATGAGTAGTGTGCAGGAGGGGGGTAGAACAATGATATGAGCAATTTTCCAGAGGGGTCAGATTTTCACTTTGTCAGATTAAGGAAACTTTTATTTGGATTCTTCACTACTCAACGCCACGAATTGAATGGTGTTGTCCATTTCTTCATCATAGGTATGCAATTTTTGGGCACTTTCAGCTATGGAGGTATAAGGGTGTTATTTCTCATTTTTATACTTGTACATTCATTTTTGCCACTTAATGAAGAAAAGGTCCTCCCCACTATTTGAGTAAGGCCAGGAGATGTATTCCCTCCTGGATGAACTTTGACATCAATTTTTTGTCTTCTTGCATGATGTTAAATGCTTCTCTCTTCTTATGTTTATGCCTTTAAAGTTTCTTATTTAAAGCTGCAATTTTCACATGTAATTATTTAACACATCTCAAACAAAATATTTTGGATCAAGTGGTATCAGAGCAGGTGTTTGTAAATGTGAATTACATGCTTGTATGCTAACTAGAAACAGGCTACGAAGAGGAAAAGGAATGCTACAGTATTTTGATCTCAAAGCGGGACGTGCACATTAGAGAAGGAACATGGATGATGATGTTCGAAATGAAGAGGATCTCAACTTCCATAAGACTTTCTACACCATGGCAGATTGGGTTGAGAAATTGTTCTCTAGACATGAGAAGTTAGAGAAAATAGGGGAGTAGGTCTTCGAAGGACAAGGTTAATTGCATGGATATGGTGGAGGATACCCACCTCTTATAGAAAATGAAATTCCTTCCTCCTCTTCTCACCGTCATCATAAAAATTCTGGAAATGCATCTAATAAACCTTTCTTTAAGTTATATGTTAAATTTGATCTACCTGTGTATAATGGTGAAGGTAATTCAAAAAAGCTTAACAATTGGATTAGGAAGCGTGAACTCTACTGCAGGATTTAACATATTGTGGAGGATGAGGAAAAGATCCAGTTGGCTTCTTTTTGATTGAATAGCACAACTCTCACTTGGTGGGAGAGAAAACTTCAAGGCAAGAGTAATTTGGGTAGCCTTATTTTTTCATGGTCAAATTTTATTGCTACACTTAAATATCAATTATATCCCTTGGGTTATAAGTAGAAAGCCTTAATGGAGTGGTAGTACCTAAGGCAAGGTAAAGGAAAAAATGTGCAAAGATTTACCGAAGAATTTAGAAAAAAAGCACTAAGTTTGGGCATTTCTTTAGATTCTCCTGAAGTTGTAACTAAGTACATTGGTTCATTACATAGTTACATTAGACATTCATTGTTAATGTTTGAACCTACTACCATTGACTCAGCTAGTGTAAATGCCATTCATGTTGAAAATAGGGGCAGGAATTATAAGGATGATCATTCAAAGAAACCACCTTTCAAACCTTCAAATGGAAAATTCAAAGGGAAAGGAAAGGTAAAGGAAAATAAAACGGCATCAGCAAAAAAGGATGAAAGATAAAATCCTTATTGCACTCACTGCAAAAAGCAAGGTCATGATGACGATCATTGTTGGACTTTGTACCCAGAAAAGGAGTTGAAGAGATATGGAGGAAAGTGTAATAAAAATACGGTAGAAACCGCGCAATAGAACCTTGGATCTGACTCTAGCAACGAGGCATTGATCACAATAGCAGGCACAAAAGGTGCTCATTCTCTTTATGTTAATTCTAAATTGCATGAAAGAACTAGTTCATTAGATGAGCCTCTTCCTAAAGAATGAAAGAGAATTGAATTGTTTCATATTAGAGTTGTCATAAATCATGCAAAAATAGAAACTCAATTTGATTCATGCTCTCAAGAAAATTTAATCTCAGAATCCTTAGTTAAAAAGTTAGGCTTACAAGTTAAGCCTCATCTAAAACCTTATCCACTTGGATGGATACATGACAAAGTAAAACTAAATGTAACCAATTAGTGTAAGGTTAAATTTGTAATTTCTTCTAAACTGGTGGATGAAGTAGAACTGGATGTCATACCTTTGGATATATATGGTATTGTGTTAGGGAGTCCCTATATTTACAACAATAAAGCAGTTTTCTTTCGACATAAAAATAAATACCAAATCACAAATATGGGGTAGAGTATATTGTAAGAGCTCATCAAACCAAATTTAGCGCCAGTCTTGTAAGTGTAGGACACATGAAGAGATTGGTGAATTCCAGCAAAGGGTGTTTGCTCATGGTTGTGAGAGCAAGAGATGAAGAAATATCTGATGCTTTTCGAGGATGTTATCTGGCTGATAAACTGGAATTATGTGATTTTATTTCTAACTATGATGAGTTGTTTTAGGAACCCGGAGCATTGCCTCCTGTTAGCCACCTATAATATTTTTTATAGCAAAAGGTGGCTAAGACTGTTTGAGCCTTCAAGGAAAAAATTCTATTACTAAAAACTGTTGGCTCTTGAAGGCCTCCTCCCTCTGTCCAGATCCTATACTTTTGTTTACATCCCAAAAGACTCTGAGATCTTGCTGATTTCCAAGGCCAAATGTTGCTGCAAACACCATTTTTTCCTTTCCCTTCTTCCCAAACTAACCGCATCTTTCTATCCCCCTATTTCCCACAAAAATCCCTCATTTTCACATTTCTGCCTTTTCCCCTTTATAAGGTTCTAAGAACCCTTCTTAGCCTTATCGGAATCCCCAAATTCCTTTGAAAATCCTCAAAAAGCATTAAAATGCATATTTTCTATGTATTGGGCTTAAGCCCCTAGCCTTTTCGCCCATACACCCTGGCATCGTGACCGCGCACTGAGCAGTCGGGCGCTTATTTGGCTTAAATAAATATTCCGTCCAAAACATTAAAATACATTTGATATTTAGTTAAACCGTCGAATTAACATTTTATTAAATTTTTTCCACCCGTGCAAATGTGGAGCGATCTCGATCGTCGATTAAATCCACAGATCCAATGGTGCGGAGTGTGCCTCCCGGTGGACCCCCAAGCAGTGCGTCGTTTTTCCAAAACCACGTGGTTTTTATCACACCACTCTTCGGTGGAGGGCAGTTTTTGCCCGATGGCCAACGAATCCATACATCGCTTGACACACATCCCTTGTAATTTTTGCGAAACCACCATCCATCCCACATTAACGTTCAGACCAGGACGCCCAGTGATATCACTGTGGACCTTCCGATCTGGGCCCACTGAATCAACAATGATCACTCGCCGAAGTTGCTCGATGGTTAACGAAGGTGCGCGCATGATAACTAGGCCATCGTACAACGAAAAATCAATCTTCGCTGTCGATCTGATCTGCAGATCGACGGCCCACAATTCATTGTTCGATCTCTCTGTTTGACTTTCCATTGCCCAATCCCGACAGTCGATCTCTGTGCGATCGACAGCTCAGATTCATCCTTCTCCCCTGACCGCCTCGCTCAATCTCGACCGTCGATCTCTGCACAATCGACGGCTCGGATTTAATCCTTATTTCACCTATTCCACGATCGCTCTCGATCAATCCTAACCGTTGGATGATGCCATCCAATGGCTCTGATCTCCTCGCACGCCCTCCGATGTAGTTAACCTATATATGCAAGTTTTATAATATTTTTCGTGTTTTGCAGGATTTTAAATCATTTTTTCGTTATTTCCAAAGAAGATTCAGAGGCGGAGGGTGATGACTCTCCCGTCTTCGATTCGTCAAAGGAAATCATCCACAGGGTGGAAATGCATGTTTCATCAATGTTTTCTCAGGCATGGATGCCTTATAAACCCTGTGCAGCCCTGCACACCAGCAAATACACCATGAAAGGGGCACATTCAAAGAGTATCAGTGTCAAAGACCAAAATGTATCAGAACAGAGGATTAGAGACAGTTTTACGGGAATTACGGCTAAGACAGTTATCAAAAGCCTAATCCCGAATTTAAAACACAGTTTAAAGAATATTTTAAGGGTTCTATCGACAGGAGCGCTTCCACCGTCGTAATTGAGGCAAATTGATCCCTCTAGTTACTGAAATGCCACTTGTGCCTCAAATTATTCAATCAGAGGCCAAATTTATTGATCAGGATCAGATATTTGTCTCAAACGCAGCCGAAGAGTTACTCCTGTGGAGACTTCAACGGAAATAATGGTTGTAGAGTTACTTCGACGCCAAAACAGAGGCTAATTGAACCTTCTCCAGCTTCTAAAGGCACCTACAGCCTCACAGGAGATCAAAGGATGCTGAACAAATAATACTAATCAAGGGTCTTATCTCTAAATTGTCAACAAAGTTATTTTGAAGGTTAAAGGATAGTCCAGAAGCAGATCTTTTCAATCATTAGGCCTCGAAAGACACAAACAAAGTTATGAAGAAGAGTTATAAATGATTACCTTCCCAGCTTATGCCTTGCCTGGTTCCCAAATGCCAGGAATTGCATTGATTACATAATTAATAATACTTGACCCCTGGGAAATCCTCCCACCTCTTCATTCTTCTATAAATACTTTTGTAGAAGATGAGAAAATGTTGGTCTATGGACATCTGAATGCATGTAATAGTTATTCTGAAACTACTGATGCCCTGTTTGCAACTTGAAGATACATAAGCTGATATGAGAAGTTTGAAGTTGTAAAGACCCACCGGGCTTGCTGATTGTAACTGGTTCAAACATCAAATACAAGCTACTAATTTATGGGATCCTGATTTGTGTCAATGGTGATGTGTCCCTCACTGTCAATTTTTATTTTGCTTAATGTTTTCATTCTGTTCATTTTCTCTAATAAAGAGCAGTAAACATAGAGCTAGGATTTACTCTCAACAGTACCCTACTCTTACTGAAAGCTTTATTTGTCTATGTTTTCTTCATTTGAAAGTTCTCTCTGAAGAGTACATTAATGCAGGTTGGTTTAAAGTCACTTGCCTGATCTAAATTGCTCTTTTTCACTGTTATCTGTGGTTTTCTTATTGAATATGTTGAAAGCAGGGTAGTTTAAAGGCACTTACCTGATCTTAAGCTTTTCAACTATTTTGTAAATGTCCTATTATTAAAATTACTTCAATGCAGGTTGGTTTAAAGGCACTAACCTGATCTCAGAATAATTTTATGTTTTTCCTATTGAATATGCTGAAAGCAGGGTAGTTTAAAGGCACTTACCTGATCTTAAGCTTTTTCAATCTGTCTTTCAATGTTTTCTAACTGAAATTACTTCAAAGTAGGATCGTTTAAAGGTATTAACCTAACCTCAGAATACTCTCATGTTTTTCTTTAAAGTACATGCTGAAGCAATATAGTTTAAAAGAACTTATTTGATCTCAGGATGTTTCACTATATCTCCATTTGTTTGTTCTTCATTTATTATCTGTTTCATTCCATAAAATCACCCTAAGAGATCCTTTGAAATAAGTGACTTGCCCCATGGATCCTGCTTGAACCTTGCTATCCAATTAAAATCCTCCTATGACTCCATAGCCCAATGGGTTAAAACTGTCTTTGCCTTTTCTGTCGGCCAAATCATTCCTCCATCTGCAGACACCTTCACCCTTCATTTTGAAACTTCCTCCACCTTCATCATGTCCTTTCCCAACCAAAACAAACAAACAAAAAACCCAACCTCTTCATAACTAGCCTAATATCACAATTTCAGCTATTAAAGATCACATCTTTAAACTCATTCATAGAGAGATGCCTCTCTAGATTCAGGAGGGCTAGATCCTAGAATCCCAAAGTTGGTTGAAATGATGTTGCTTCTACAGTTTTAGTCTTACCAATATGCTAAAATTACAGATTACTAACATTTCTGGCGACTCCACTGGGGAAAAAACCCAGGATCATCTTCAATTAAGGATAACCATAGAAAATAAGGGATTTCGGTTCAAGAACAATTTCTATATCAAACCAGCTGAGCCACCAGTAACTAACATTTCTGGTGACTCCACTGGGGACTCCAAACCTTATACCTTTGTTTTTCTCTCCCATACTCTTATACAGAGTCTGGAAAGGGCCAGGTTGCCTCTGGATCTCATCCTCTTACTGGGGTGACATATCTGGTGAATGCCCTCCCAGTCAATCTCTGGTTTGAGTTCCCTAAAAAAACTTCATAAAACCTTGAGAGTAAAAATCAGCCTTTTCAAGAACTACCAAAAGCATGGTAATCATGATAAAACTTACTTGAATCAGTGACAAACTAGGCAAACCCTAGGATTCTCCTAAGACTTTATCCAACCTTGAAAAATCAGCTAGCTTTGCCATAAGAGTAAATTGTCTTTGTCTCATAACCGTAGCTAAGTTTTGAAACAAAGTTAGGATATTCTTAAAAACCATACAACTCAAAAATAGCTTAGAAAACCTTAAAAATATTTCATATTGGTATTCAATAAACATGGTGGTGGACCATAAGACCTTTTACCTCTGAAAAGAGCTAAAAAATTCCACTTGGCGACTCCACAATCCTGAACAGACCTTAAGACTCCACTGAGAATAACCCTTATCATTGTAACACCTTTCAAACTCGGTCACAAGACTACAGGACTGAAATTTTTCCAAAAAATACTAGTTAACCTCTTAAATATTGTCATACCTGGTTGAAATTTTCTTGTTTATTTAGGGTCTAATAACACAGAATAGTGGCTCCCAGAAATATTCACACCAGAGCCTATCCTAACCCTGACCCACCTGAGATAGTTGATAACCCAGAAAGTATCCTTTGGAAGTCTCCTAGGATTAAATTATCAACTATTTTTAGATCACCCTTTAGAGCTAATTCAGTCCTTAAAAATCTTTCAGCTCTACAAAAATCACAAGCTAACTTAGTAAATCCATTTAGAACTAGGTCTCTTGGTGACTTAGTCTAGTTAGATTTTGAGTCTTCACTATCATCTCCTGAAACAATTGAACCTCTTGGTAGTAGGGAAACAAAACCACCCGATCGACACGTCCTGTTGAATTTAGGTGTCTCTCACCCAAGATCAGCTCACCAATCTATTGTTGTTCCATCCACATCTACTCATCCTTCATCCACTGTTCAAACCACTCCACTTCAGCCCACCTTCCCTTTTTTCAACCCGCCTGTAAATCCACCTCCACCTCCTGCCATGGCCACATGGTATGATCCCCTAGTCCTTCTTGTACCACTAGTCAATCTTCCACATGACTATCAGTCCGAAATTCCGTTATATGATGCTAAAAATGCAACAACTGCATCACAACATGTGGATAATATGAATGACTACTTTGACAGAAATGAAATTGATGATGATTCGGTCAAACTTAGGTTATTTTCTCAGAGCTTAGGGGAAGAAGTGAGGAAGTGGTTCAAAGGTTTAACCCCCCATAGTATCCGTGATCTACAAGCCTTCCATCAAACATTATTAAACAAATGGGAAGTACAGAAAAACCCTCTCCAAGTCCTTTCTGACTATAAGAATCTCCATAGAGACACTAGGGAAAGTGTGCAAGCTTATTGCACTAGATTCAATAGTGTGTATAATGCACTTTCCCCAGAACTAAAACCCCCACAAGGCTCAGCTTTAAACAAGTTTCCTGAAGGTTTTGATCTTGAGATGGCTTATCATCTGAGGGAGAGATATTTTGCAACTCTTGAAGATATGCAAAATGGTGCTCTTTCTGTGGAAGTCAACCTAATGGAGAAGAGAGAAAGAATGAAAACTGAGAAGAGAGTGTCCTTTAGAGAGGAAAATTCCCCTTCTACTTCCAACTCAAAGATGGAAAGAATGATGGAGGAGATGATGAAGAAAATGAGCATCCTTGAGAGAGCACAAGCAAGTCAAAACCAAACTGCTCTTCAAAACAAGAACCAGAATCAGAATTTTAGAAGGAACCAACGTCGAAACAAACCTAGGGAAGATGATCAACAGATCGATCCTCCCTTTCATCAAAACTATATAAGTGAGGTTGAGGAAACAGAGGAGATAACAGAGGAAGATGATATCAACATGTTGGGAGTAGATAATGAGGACTTTGAGATTCATTTTGATAAGGAACAAGGTTTTCATACCCCTTATGATGACAAAAAAGATGATAATGTAAGTTATTTTCAGGACATGGAAAATGTCAACATAGAGCCTCAAAAAGAATATGACCTTAGAAGCAAAACCAATCAACAGACTCCCAACACCAAAACCTCTGACAAATATTCACAAAAAAACACTGCAACCAAGCCTAAAATTGTCAAACAAAAGGATAAAACAGTAGCTGTGAATTCTGATAGAGATAGAGAGAAAGGCACTCAAAAAAAATAAAAGTAGAGTGCGGACATTAGTAGTACTACCACTTCAGCTAGTACTCCTATTAAGACCATTTTGTCAAAAACGAGTAGAAAAAATCAGCAAGCTGATGTTGCTGATAGACTGGGAGCTAGTAAGGCTGAGACAAGTTCATCAAAGAACCAGATTATTTTCAGCCTAGAGCAGGAAATTTCAAAGATCAGAATCTCTGTTCCCCTGACTGAGTTAGCTGCCCAGAATGTATATAAGACCCAAATTTTAAAGGCTTTAAATATTGAGGATAATAATGACTCGGTCAATCTTAATGATGACTAGCCAAAGCTTATTTTTTGTCCTAATATTGAAGGTATATATCAAGAGGGACCTGTACCCCACTTTTATGTGAGTTTCAATGTTCATGACAAGATCCTTCATAATGCTATGCATGACTCTGGAGCCTCACACAACCTTATGCCAAAGGTGATAATGGAAAGGCTAGGATTAGAAATAACCAGACCTTACAAGGATTTATATTATTTTGATTCAAACAGAGTAAAGTGCCTGGGCCTGATCAAAGACCTTTGTGTGACTTTGACCCAAATCCCAGCCAAGTGCATGGTGATGGATGTTGTGGTGGCTGATGTGCCTCCTAAGTATGGCATGTTATTTTCAAGATCATGGGGTGCCAAGCTCCAAGGTACCATACAGATGGACGAGACATATGCCACGATTCCTGTGTTTAGCTAGCTTAGATGATTGTACAAAGAGTCACACATGAATTTCATGGTCAGTAGCCCAGAAAATCCTAAAAATTCTCCCATTTATTATGTCCATACTGACCTAGATTTGTTTATATTTTGTAATAATGAATCCACAAAACAGTCAGAGCCAGAACATAGTGACTCAGATAAACAGTTAGAGACCCCAAATCTAGAAATAAATGCAGTTCTAGATATGGAAGAAAACGCGAGAGAAACTTTGGAACAGTGCGTTGAAACAATGGACCAGAATGAAAAAAGACAAGATGGCAAACAATAAACTGCCCCTCATGCTCAGCTCCATGACAAATCTGAGGAGGTGAAACAAATACAACTAAGTGCCGATATTTCACAGCAACCCTTGAGCACGTTGGTTGAAGGGGACAATAACCAAGACAAAACGAAAAATAGTCCTCTATGGAGTATGTATTTTTATGGGACATGCACTAAGAGCAATGCTAGGGCAGGTGTCTGGATTACCAACACTGAAAACAACCACATAGAAAACATTTCCTGCAAATTAAACTTTCAGTGTTCCAATAACATAGCAGAATATGAATCCCTTCTCTTAGGCTTACATCTGTTAAAAAATTTAGGAGCCACAAGAATTAATGTGTATGGGATTCAGAACTAGTCATCAAACAAGTCAATGGGGAATATAACGCAAATCATCCCAGGCTTAGAGCTTACCGAAACGATGTCATGGACCTTTTAGAAACTTTTGAGGAGTCCAAATTGATTTTTGTTCCAAGAAAAAGAAATATTGCCGCACACACTTTAGCTTTTGCGGCTATAACATGCTTAACGCCAGTTGGAACCAAATACTGTACAACTCAAATTAAGTTTAGACCATCGGTGCTAGATAATGAAAAATATTGGTAGATCTTTGAGGGCGACAAACAGATAGAGGATTTTCTGCTAAGCAGGAATGAATTTGAGTCATCTGATTCGGATTCCAAATCCGATGAAAATCTCCTAAACAAAAAGTCCCCTGAAAAAGAAAAACCATCTGGTCCCGTAGAAATCAACATGTTACATAAAAAACTTGACACTCATACTGAAGAATACAAGGACACGGAAAACGAAGACATTGAGGTATTTTCATCAAAGGACAAGAACATACCTAGGGGGCTAGCACCTTTAGAAGACCTCTTTTATTTTAACGATGTAGCAAAGAATCCCACCGTAGAATCCACAGAATCTGAGGTTTAGGAATGCAATATAGGCACCGAGGATTAGCCAAAAATGATTAAATTGGCTAAGTCCTTGCCACCAAACATGAGAAGGAAATACGTTGACCTGTTTAAAGAATTTTTCGATATGTTTGCCTGGAGCTATGAAGACTTGAAAGCCTACGATACAGAAATCATCCAACACAAGATTCCTTTGAAAGAAAATCAAAAACCCTTTAAGCAAAAACTGCGTAGAATTAATCCAATACAACTGCCTCTAGTAGAAAAGGAAATCAAGAAAATGTATGAGGCAAGAATCATTGTGCCTGTGAGGTTTTCAGATTGGGTTTCTAACCTTGTAGCCGTGAGGAAAAAGACAGGAGAAATCAGATTGTGCATTGATTTCAAAAACCTTAACAGAGCCTCCCTAAAAGACAATTACCCTTTAACCAAAATGGAACACATTCTACAAAGGGTAGTTGGTTCAAAGAGGATTTCTCTGTTAGATGGTTTTTCAGGGTATAACCAGGTTTTAGTACTCCCAGAAGACCAACTCAAGACAGCTTTCACCACTCCTTGGGGCACTTTCATGTATGTGAAAATGCCTTTTGGATTAATGAATGTTGGGGCCACTTTCCAAAGGGCCATGGACATTGCATTTTCAGAGGAGATAGGGAACTTCATTTTAATTTACCTTGATGACATAACAGTTTATTCCAAATCTGATGAAGAGCATCTAAAACATTTAAGAAAGGTCCTTGAAAAGTGTAGAAGGTTTGGATTATCTTTAAATCCCAAAAAGACAGTGTTTTGCCTTCAGGAAGGTAAACTCCTTGGCCATATCATATCAGAAGAAGGGATTAAAATAGATTCAAATAGAGTTGAGGGAATACTACATATTAGCCAACTGAGGAACATAAAAGAATTGCAGTCCTTTATTGGAAAGATTAACTTCTTGAGGAGGTTTATTCCCAACTTAACAGACTTAGAAACATGACTAATATGCTCAAGAAAGAAGTAGGAGTGAAGTGGACTATAGAAACCAAAAAATCCTTCGAATTGGTAAAACATGCACTCACTGAGGCACCAGTCCTAATCAGCCCAGACTTTTCAAAAGAGTTCCTTATTTTCTCCTTTGCCTCAGAGCACACTATGGCTGCAGTCATGTTGCAGAAAAACCCAAAGGGACAGGAACAGCCCATTGCTTTTTTTAGCAAGGCTTTAAGGGATGCACCCTTGAAATATAACAGAATGGAAAAACAAGCCTATGCTTTGGTAAAAGCCTTAAAGGACTTCAGGGTGTATATTCTACATTCCCACATCATTTCCTATGTACCTAATATAGTGGTAAAAGACATCTTGTCACAAGACCTAGATGGAAAGAGGGGTAAATGGATTGCTGCTATATTAGAGTATGATTTGGAAATCAGACCAACCAAACTTATTAAAGGTCAAGGCTTAGCTCAACTAATGGTTGAATCTAATCTACAAGCCCTTGACATTAACATGGTAGATGCCTTGGATGAACAGGAATAATTACCTGCTCCCACTGTCGAAGAGAAGTTTCAAAACTCACCTTGGTACACTGATATCTTGTATGTGCTTACAAATCTTAATGCTCCTCCTGATTCATAAAAAACAAAGGCAAGGTTTTTAAAATTGAAAGCTAGAAACTATTGCATTTTAAATGAATGTTTATATTGGAAAAATGCTGATGATTTATTGCTTAAATGTTTTCCTGAAGTTGATGCAGAAAGGATCAAATATGAATTCCATGAAGGAGAGTGTGGAGGCCATCTTTACTGGAAAACCATAGCTAATAAAATCCTTAGAGCTGGCTATTACTAGCCCACCCTCTTCCAGGATGTCCATAAATTGATAGTTGCCTGTCACAAATGCCAAATTTTTGAAGGCAAAAGAAAACTTCTTCCTTTACCATTACAACCTATCACTGTTGAAGCTCCTTTTCAACAGTGGGGCCTAGATTTTATAGGGGAAATCCACCTTGCTTCATCTGCCCAACACAAATGGATTTTCAAAACCACTGACTACTTCACAAAATGGATTGAAGCCATCCCTTCTAGGAATGCCACAGATTTTGTCATTATAAAATTCCTTGAAGACCATATCTTGTCTAGATTCGGATGCCCTAGGAAGATTATTACTGATAATGATGCTACTTTTTGTTCTAAAAAGATGATTGATTTTTGTCACAAGTATCAGATTACACTTGGTCATTATACTGCTTACTAGCCTCAAGGTAATGGGCTAGCAGAATCATCAAATAAAATTTTGGTGACCATCATCAAGAAGCTGCTTGAAGAGAACAAAAAATCATGGCATAACAAGTTGGTGCATGCTCTGTGGGCAGACAGATTGACCACAAAAAAGTCCATTGGAATGTCCCCTTACCAGCTTGTTTATGGAGTAGATGCAGTGTTTCCTACCAGCCTAGGTATACCAGTAATAAAATTAATCCAAGAAATACAGTCAGAAGAAGAAAACATGATTAGGATAATCAGTCAGACAATACATCTCCAGCAGACAAGGGAAGAGGTTTACAATAGGGCTCAGAAGGTGCAAGAAAACATAAAGAAGTTGTTTGACAAAAGAACAAAGTCTTGTGTTTTCAACATTGAAGATAAGGTACTCAATGGGATTCCAAAAGAGAGGATAAGGGTAAACATGGTAAATTTGACAGTTTGTGGCAAGGTCCTTACATCATCCAGTCCACCGTTGGTCCTAATGCCTTTTTTCTACAAGAGTTAGATGGCACAGATCTGTTTGGGGGTCCTGTCACTGGCAGGGTCCTTAAGCATTACTACTACTGAGTTCGATTTTAAAGCTTAAAGTTCCATTATAAATACCATTTTCTTTGTTCAGTCTCGTAAAATAAAAACTACAAAAACAATAAAAAGAAAAGAAAACAGGACAGATTGTGAAAACAAGAAAGGTACAGCCCCATACCAAAAAAGAGAAACAAATTCTGAAAGTGTCCAAGCTCAAATGCCACTCCTACATAACACACTTCTAGTTAGTCAAATAGCCTAATATTGACTAATTAGCTTTATATTTTCTCCTAATAGGATAGTGAATTTGATTTGCTAAACTGTATAATCTTGGCTTATCAGTGGGTAGATTAGGATAGAAATTAAAGGTTCAAACATGCTCAAACCTGAACCTAAGTTTCTAAAAGAGATGACTCAAATATGTTTTATTTTATGAGTCAAAGGGATGTAAAAATCTGGTTCTAATAAGCTCAAAATCAGAACCAGAGAAAAAGGAAAGACAGCTCAATAAGAGTCAAAACAGAGCTGTAAAAAGAGAAGGCAGTACTTTGAATTCTCAAATCTTAAGCCTTCCATTTTGATTTAATTTTTGGAAAAATAAATGTCTATGTGTAGCTTTTTTTTTATGCCATAGATCACAGCAAGTCAAATGGCTTAATCTTAACCTGATTGTTTTTGAATTTATTTTTTAGAAATTTAGAGAATGAAAATCTGTTGGACAGTTTAATCCCAATAGATGGTACATTAGGTAGAGAATCATCTGAACTCAACTTTTAAATCTGAGTTCAGGGAGAAATAAGGAGTAAAATTAGATTAGATTTACTACTTTCAAAGGAATAAGATGTTGTAAAGAGTTTTGCCAATCCAAGTGCACTCTGAATGAAGAAAAAATGTTAGATCAGTAGGATTGGGTAGGTAGAAAGTTTTTATTGATGAAGATCCATTGTTTTTCATGGTTGCTAATATGTTTTTTAGATACAGATCATCCCAGTAAAGGAAGAGCAGTCCAATGGATAAGGCACAGGTCAACCTCCCAGAGAAAGCAAGTCTGAAGCTCTTGATACCTTCAAGAAGGCACCATCCCCAAGTGGAGCCATTGTTAGCCACCTATAATATTTGTTATAAAAAAAGGTGGCTAAGATTGTTTGAGCCTTCAAGAACAAATTCTATTACTAAAAATTGTTGGCTCTTGAAAGCCTCCTGCCTCTGTCCAGATCCTATACTTTTTTTTACATCCCAAAAGACTCTGAAATCCTGCTGATTTCCAAGGCCAAATGTTGCTGCAAACACCATTTTTTCCTTTCCCTTCTTCCCAAACTAACCTCATCTTTCTATCCCCCTATTTCCCACAAAAATCCCTCATTTTCACATTTTTGCCTTTTCCCCTCATCAAAATCCCCTTTATAAGGTTCTAAGACCCCTTCTTAGCCTTATCGGAATCCCCAAATTCCTTTGAAAATCCTCAAAAAGCATTAAAATGCATATTTTCTATGTATTGGGCTTAAGCCCCCTTGGGCTAATCCCCTAGCCTTTTCGCCCATACACCCTGACACCGTGACCGCGCGCTGAGCAGTCGGGTGCTTATCTGGCTTAAATAAATATTTCGCCCAAAATATTAAAAAACCTTTGATATTTAGTTAAACCATCGAATTAACATTTTATTAATTTTTTTCCGCCCGTGCAAATGTGGAGCGATCTTGACCATCAATTCAATCCACAGATCTGACGGTGCGGAGTGCACCTCCTGGTGGACCCCCCATCCGTGCACCGTTTTTCCAAAACCATGTGGTTTTTATCGCACCACTCTTCGGCGGAGGGCAATTTTTTCTCGATGGACAGTGATTCCATACATCGCTTGACATGCATCCCTTGTACTTTTTGTGAAAACACCAGCCATCGCGCATTAACGTTCGGACCAGGACGCCCAGTGATATCGTTGTGGACCATCCGATCTGGGCCCACTGAATCAACGGCGATTGCTCGCCAAAGTTTATCTATGGTTAACAAAGGTGCGCACACGATAACCGGGCCATCGTACAATGGCAAATCAATCTCCACCGTCGATCTGATCTGTAGATCGACGGCCCACAATTCATCGCCTGATCTCTCCGTTTGACTTTCCATTGCCCAATCCCGACCGTCGATCTCTGCGCGATCGACGGCTCAAATTCATCCTTCTCCCTTGACCACCTTGCTCAATCTCGACTGTCGATCTCTACACGATCGACGGCTTGGATTTAATCCTTCTTTCACCCATTCCACGATCGCTCCCGATCAATCCTGACCGTTGGATGATGCCATCCAATGGCTCTAATCTCCTCGCATGCCCTCTGATGCAGTTAACCTATATACGCAGGTTTTATAATATTTTTCATGTTTTTCAGGATTTTAAATCATTTCTTCATTATTTCCAAAGAAGATTCAGAGGTGGATGGTGACGACTCTCCCGTCCTTGATTCGTCAAAGGAAATCATCCACAGGGTGGAAATGCACGTTTCATAAATGTTTTTTAAGGCATGGATGCCTTATAAACCCTGCGCAGCCCTGCACAAAAGCAAAGACACCATGAAAGGGGCACAGTCAAAGAGTATCAATGCCGAAGACCAAAATGTATCAGAACAGAGGATTAGAGACAGTTTTACAGGAATTACAGCTAAGACGGTTATCAAAAGCCTAATCCCCAATTTAAAACATAGTTTAAAGAATATTTTAAGGGTTTTATCGATAGGAGCACTTCCACCACCGCAATTGAGGAAAATTGATCCCTCTAGTTACTAAAATTCCACCTATGCCTCAAAGTATTCAATCAGAGGCCGAATTTATTGATGAGGATCAGATATTTGTCTCAAACGCAACTGAAGAGTTACTCCTGCGGAGACTTCAACGCAAATAATGGCTACAGAGTTACTTCGATGCCAAAACAGAGGCTAATTGAACCTTCTCTAGCTTCTAAAGGCACCTACAGCCTCACAGGAAATCAAAGGCTGCCAAAAAAATAATACTAATCAAGGGTCTTATCTCCAAATTGTCGGCAAAGCTATTTTAAAGGTTAAAGAACATTCCAAAAGCATATCATTTCAATCGTTAGGCCTTGGAAGACACAAACAGAGTTATGAAGTAGAGTTATAAATGATTACCTTCCCACCTTATGCCTTGCCTGGTTCCCAAAGGCCAGGAATTGCATTGATTACATAATTAATAATACTTGACCCCTGGGAAATCCTCCCACCTCTTCATTCTTCTATAAATACTTTTGTAGAAGATGAGCAAATGTTGGTCTCTGGACATCTGAATGCATGTAATAGTTATTCTGAAGCTACTGATGCCCTGTTTGCAACTTGAAGATACATAAGCTGATATGAGAAGTTTGAAGTTGTAAAGACCCACCGGGCTTGCTGATTGTAATTGGTTCAAACATCATATACAAGCTACTGATTTATGGGATCCTGATTTGTGTCAATGGTGATGTGTCCCCCACTGTCAATTGTTATTTTGCTTAATGTTTTCATTCTTTTCATTTTCTCTGATAAAGAGCAGGAAACATAGAGCTAGGATTTACTCTCAACAGTACCCTACTCTTACTGAAAGCTTTATTTGTCTATTTTTTCTTCATTTGAAAGTTCTCTCTGAAGAGTACATTAATGAAGGTTGGTTTAAAGGCACTTGCTTGATCTAAATTTCTCTTTGTCACTGTTATCTGTGGTTTTCTTATTGAATATGCTGAAATTAGGGTAGTTTAAAGGCACTTACCTAACCTTAAGCTTTTCAACTGTTTTGTAAATTTCCTCTTATTAAAATTACTTCAATGCAGGCTGGATTAAAGGCACTAACCTAATCTCAGAATACTTTTATGTTTTTCCTATTGAATATGCTAAAAGCAAGGTAGTTTAAAGGCACTTACCTGATCTTAAGCTTTTTCAAACTTTCTTTCAATGTTTTCTAACTGAAATTAATTCAAAGCAGGCTAGTTTAAAGGTATTAACCTGACCTTAGAATACTCTCATGTTTTTCTTTAAAGTACATGCTGAAGCAATATAGAAAAAAAAAACTTATTTGATCTCAGGTTGTTTCACTATATCTCCATTTGTTTGTTCTTCATTTATTATCTGTTTCATTCCATAAAATCACCTTAAGAGATCCTTTGACATAAGTGACTTGCCCCATGGATCCTGCTTGAACCTTGCTGTCCAATTAGAATCCTCCTATGACTCCATAGCTCAATGGGTTAAAACTGTCTTTGCCTTTTCTGTCAGCCAAATCATTCCTCCATCTGCAGACACCTTCACCCTTCATTTTGAAACTGCGTTCACCTTCATCATGTCCTTGCCAAACCAAAACAAACAAAACAAAACCCAAGCTCTTCATAACTAGCCTAATATCACAATTTCAGCTATTAAAGATCACATCTTTAAACTCATTCATAGAGAGATCTCTCTCTGGATTCAGGAGGGCTAGATCCTATAATCCCAAAGTTGGTTGAAACGATGTTGCTTCTGCAGTTTTAGTCTTACCAATCTGCTAAAATTACAGATTCCTAACACCTCCAAAATGAGAGATCCAACATGAGATCCATTTGCAACACGCTGCTCCATTTCCAAATATTGGTATGTACAGGATGTCATCTATCGAGATGGAGGAGATCAAAAAACAGGTACATAAATTTTTGGACCAAGGGGTCATTCGGCCAAGTACTTCTCCTTGTGGCTCATCGATCATGTTAGTACCCAAGAAAGATGGCACATGGAGGATGTACATGGATTATCAGGCACTAAACAAATCATGGTGAAAAATCAATACCCTCTACCACGCATTGATGATTTTTTAGATCAATTAAAGAATGTTATCTATTTCACCAAATTGGATTTGCGTAGTGGTTATCACTAGGTCATAATTGCAAAGTAGGACATGCGGAAAACTACTTTCAGGACCAAACAGGGGTTGTTTGAATGGATGGTGATGCCATTCGAACTGTGCAATGCCCCAACCATATTCATGAGGGTCATGAATGATCTTTCTAGGCCTTTCATTGATGAGTTTTTCCTTGTGTATTTAGATGATATTCTTGTCTTAGTAGGACTTTGGATGAAAATGCATGCCATGTAAAGAAAGTGTTTAATGTATTAAAGAGGGAATCATTGTATGTAAAGTTTTCAAAGTGTGAGTTCGAGAAAAAATCTTTGGTTTAACTTTTTCATATTGTCGGTAATGGTCAATTAAAAATACACCCCTCCAAAGTTGAGGTGATTGTAAAATGGCCTAAGCCTACCAATGTAACAAAGGTGTGTAGTTTTTGAGGTGCAGTACAGTACTGGAGGAGGTTCATTTCCAACTTCTCCATTATCGCATCACCCTTACATGCACTGAAAGGAATCATAAAATCATTCAACTGGGTAGGAAAGTAGCAAAATTCCTTCGAAGCACTGAAAGAGAAAATCAGCACCACAACAGTCCTGGATTTACCTGATCTCCAACAACCTTTTGAGATCGAAACCGATGCTAGTGGGGACCCCATGGGATTTGTACTGTTGCAGCAAAAGAATCCGATATGTTACCATTCGGATAAGTTCTCCCAGGCTATAATAAATTACCCCACTTACGACAAGGAACTATATGCCTTGGTCCAAAGTGTGAAAAAGTGGAAACACTACTTGATCGGCAAGGAAACCATCATCCATACGAATCATCAGCCCTTGCAATATCTTCAGTCACAGACCAAGCTAAAAAAGTCTCGTCATTTCAGGTGGATGGGGTTTCTACAGCAGTTTCATCTAGTAATAAAGTATAAGAAGGGCACTAGTAACAAAGTAGTAAATATGCTCTCTCGCCCTCCTATCACTGCTTCTATTATTTTTCATAAGGCTTCATTGTCTTTTAAAATTTATGTTGAACAATACGCTAATGATGATGACTTTAAAGAAATATATGAAAAACTAACTCATGATTCACAAGTGGAAAACTATCATTTGTAGGGGAAGATGTTGTATCACCTTGGAAAATTGTGCATACCCATAGCATAAACGGTACATGTAATTGCATAGGCACATACCTCTCTTGTGTCTGGTCACTTTGGTCTCAAAAAAACCTTATTTCATTTGCAAAGGTTTTTCTTTTCGCCCCAGATGAAAAAAAAAATTAACCCATTTTGTAAAGGGATGTGTGATGTGTTATGTTTCAAAGCCCTCTAATAGAAAACTCGGGTTCTACACACCACTCCCTATTCTGGGTCATCCATGGGAAAGTGTGACGATGGACTTTGTAGGAGGTTTTCCTATGTCTAGAAAGGGTCACAACTATTTATATGTTGTCATCGACTGCTTTAGTAAATTTTTCATATTAATGCCTTGTAAAAAGCAGAACACTGTTGAGCAGACTCCTTGTCTTTTCTTTCATTATGTTTGGGTCCACTTTGGGTTTCCCACATCGATTGTGTGAGATCAAGACTCTCACTTCCTTGGAGATTTTTGGACCAACTTGTGGCGTATGATGGACACCAAGTTAAAGAGAAGTACGAAATTACATCCACAAACCGATGGACAGATAGAGGTCGTCAACAGTACCATGGTACACTTGTTGCAGGGCTAATGCAGCAAACATCCAAAGTTGTCGGATGAGCATCTTCCATATGTGCACCAGACTTACAACTGAGCAGTGCATTCCTCTACACGGCATTCACCATTTGAGACATGCTTTGGTTACTTACCAAAGACCTTTTGACATTGTCTACAAAGGGATGCAGATGTTAGTGGACGTGATGACATGGGCAAAGCACAAGAGGTAATCCAGTGGATACAGGAAATTCACCAAGCAGTGCAAGAGCAGTTGGAAAAGAGTCAAGCCTGATATAAGGCCCGAGATGATAAGCACTAATTCAACCAATCAATTTCAAGTTGGTGACAAAGTGTGGTTCCATATCAACAAGGATCGAATGAAGTGGGAAGGCAAGAAATTCTGACCAATCCAATATGGTCCATTTACCATATTGGAGAAGATTGAGAATAATCCTTTTCAACTTGACTTTCATGTATACATGCAGATGTACTCAGTCGTGAATGTTGAAAATATGGAACTTTATGAACCACCATTGATTATGGACACCAAGGAGGTAGGATCAGTTCCTAAAGTGCATGCATTTGCACCAGTATATCTCGATGAACTGGCCAAGGAAATCATTCTCGATCAAAGAACCAGGACTTCACGACAAGTGGATGTGTAATATCTTCGTATTAGTTTCAAAGGGATGCACCCAAGTAAAGCTAAATGGCTTGAAAATGAGAAGGTGAGGGAGAAATTCTCTCACTTTCCAGTTGATTGATAAGGATTTTGGGGTCCAAAAGCTCTTTAGTGGGGAGGAATGATCTAGGTGTATCAAACAGGTCCAAGTACAAGTGGCTTAAGTACAAAGGCTCAAAAATAAAAGTTTCTAGAATGTGGAAAACTTGATGTCTAGTTGTAGATCTCTTCTTTCTGATTCCAACAGCAGAGACGACACTCAATTCCGAGTTCGTATCAAGGATTTAGGAGTAGTAAAATTTTGAGGTTTGACTTGGTGATGTGGTAGCTTAAGGAGGCAACAATTTTTCTGGAACCCAGCCACCAAATTCTAACCAATCCTCGCCAAATTCCAAGCGAAATTTTTGGACAGTTATTTTGACTCCTTCAGTCAAAATTGAGAAGATTTGAAAGGTTGGGGTTGTTATTATAAAAAAAAGGCCTGATGGGCCATGACCCCCATCGGACCCCATGGCCCCAACTGCACATATCAAAAAATATATATTATAATAGGGCTCAACAAACATGACCCCGCCAAACCTGCGACCATGTTCCAAATGTACCCATATATTAATATGGGTGGGCGGGGGTGGTCGAACCCCACCGCCCAACCCATTCATACACCATACAACACATACGATGAGAGTTATGGGGTAGGCCACCCAATGTGGGCCTAGGCCCGCCAACGTATCATTTGGTACCAATTTAAATGTAGCAAATTTTTAAAATAAAAGGCGTGGTTTTAACAAAAAAACAAAGTCCGACTATTTACGAAGGGGTCAGGGTTTGACCACCCGACCTCCTCCATCACAAGCGGATCTAAAACCAACTCACCTAGCAGTCCCTTTGAGAATTCCACCAACTCTTTGATATTTAAACCTTAATTTCTGCAGTGCACCCAGGCAGGTCCGGAGTGGGCACAGAAATCAAGACATCAGAACCATGAGAATTGTACATGAGGGGGGCAGAACCATGATTTGGGCCAATTTCCAGAGGGGCCATACTTTCACTTTATCAGATTAAGGCAAATTTTATATGGATTCTGCATTACTTGATGCCATGAATCCTGTAGGTTTTAACCCTGTACAAAAATTATCTGCAAATGAATCTTAAAAAACAGAAAATAAAAAATAGCGAGAGCATAAAACATAAAATAGATATACACAGAGATTTTCCCCTAGATCCCAAATCGGGACAACCAGCTATATTTTTCATTATATTCCTTTTAGTGTTACAACACATATATACATGTCCAAGCATACATAAACCCCAATCCATTAACCCTGGATTAGAACATAACTATAGTTCCCTTGACCGAATATACAAAATACTAGGGGCCGAAAACCATCATGCCCCAAAACCATGTGCAAACCCATGCCCAAAACCATGGGCGGGTCCGCCCACCGAAAAATAAGGACCAAAAAGAATTTTTGGGTTGCTGCCCTGGACCCAGATAGGGAGGGCTACTGCCCCTAGTGTGACCCCCCCCCCCGTACGTTTCACCCAGCGCAACATACTGGGGGGGCTATCACCCCCCCTGTTACCCCCCCGCGTGTGATTAGTCATGGAAAGAATATAACACAAACCCAACATTCTCACACTTGTTATTTTCCTTCCGCAAGGTGCCACAGGAGAGCTGAGTCATTAGCCTAGCTTTGCAACACCCATTTTTTCTCTACACCAAGAGAACTTCTGAGTACTCAAAGACTTTTTCAATGCATCTACAACATTCTTCAAAGTGTCCACCTTTACCAACAACACCCTTTTAGCCTCAACCATATATCTCATAAAGTGATATTGAACATCAATGTGCTTTGTCTTTGAATGATAAGAAGGGTTATTAGCCAATAAAATTGCACTTTGGCTATGATAGTCTATCCTTATAGCTTGTTGCACCAACCCTATACTTTAACACAATATTTGCAACCAAACTGCTTCCTTGCTTGCATGAGTGGATGCCATGTAATCTACCTTTGTAGTTGAAAGAGCCACTACAGACTATATTTTACTCATCCAACTGACTGCACCTCCAAATAGGCTAAACACATACCCACTTGTAGATATTCTTTGGTCCAGATCTCCAGCCCAGTCTGCATCAACAAAACCACAAATTTCCAACACTCTTTCCAATCCTAATCTTCCCTGGTAGCACAAGCCATAATAACTAGTGCCACGCAAACATCTGAAATCCCGCTTCACTGTTGTCCAATGCTCCTTCCCTGGGTTTCACATAAACCTGCTCAATACTCCCACTGCATGTGCAATGTCTGGTCTAGTACATACCATTGCATACATCAGGCTACCCACTACACTTGCATAACGAACACGAGACATATCCTCCTCTTCTTCTTGTGTCTTGGGACACTGTTCAGCATACAGATTTATACCTACAGGAATCGGAACATTCACCAGTTTACTATCCTGCATATTGAATCTCTGCAATATAGTCTCGACATACTTCCTTTGGTTTAACTAGAGCTTCCTCTTTGCTCGATCTCTCTTAATTTCCATGCCCAAAATATATTTTGCATCACCAATATCCTTCATGTCGAATTTGGAGAACAGTTGGGTCTTCAAATCTTGGATAATTTCTTTTTCATTTCCAATCAACAACATATCATCCACATACAAGACCAAATAATAACATAGTCACCAATTAATTTAAAATAAACACAGTGATCCTCCTTGCTTCTGGTGAAGCCAAGTCCCCGTATATAGGTATCAAATTTCTGATACCACACCCTTGGTGACTTTTTTAACCCATACAGGAACTTCTTTAACTTGCATACCAGCTTTTTCTTCCCCTTCACCATAAAGCCTTCAGGTTGTTTCATGTAGATCTTCTCTTCCAGATGCCCTTGAAGAAATGTTGTCTTCACATCCATCTGTTCTACCTCAAAATCAAATGTAGCAACAACAAATAAAAGTAATCTAATAGAAGTAAATTTGGCAACAGGAGAAAAAATATCACCAAAATCAATTCCCGACACCTGGGAATAACCTGTTGCTACCAACCGAGCTTTGTATTTCTCCAGCTTGCCTTCTACATTCATCTTCTTCTTAAACACCCATTTTCTCCTGATGGGCTTCCTTCCAGCTGGCAACTCCACTAGATCCCATGCCTCATTTTTATGCAAGGATGCCATTTCAACAACCATGGCCTCCTTCCAGAGTTTTCCATCCTCTGAATATATTGCCTCCCTAATGGTTCTGGGATCATCATCAGTTATATTTAAAGTAAAATTTTAATAGAAAGCAGATGGAATATACCTTTATATTTGTCTTATTTCCCGAACTGATCTTCTCACAGCTAGTGTTTGTGGCTCTTCCTCTTCTGAGTCTTCTTCTGTCATAGAGTCTGATTCATCCTCCTTTAGCTCAAACTCTATCTTCTCAGGTTCCTTTGGTAGGAATTCGTGTTTAAAAATATCTTTCACCTCTCTAAACACCACATCTCGGCTGTACACAACCTACCTTGTGTCCAGGTTCCAAATCTTGTAACCCTTTAAACCATCCTTATACCCAATAAAGATGCACCTTTCAGGTTTATTATCCAACTTGGTCCTTTTCTCCTTTGGAACATGTACATATGCATCATATCCAAATACCCTCATATGTGAAAGATAGGGTTTCTTACCAGTCCATACCTCATGTGGAATCTTATCCTCCAACGCTATTGAAGGTGATCTGTTAACCAAGATGTAGTCTCCACTACCTCTGGCCAGAATTCTTGTCCTAACCCGGTACCACTGAGCATGCTTCTTTCCTTTTCCATCAGCATTCTGTACATTCATTTTGAAACTCCATTTTGCTAAGGTGTGTATGGAGTAGTCTTCTGTCATGCTATACCACACTTCTTACAGAACCCTTCAAATTCCTTCTTACAGAACTCCCCACCATTATCTGTCCTTAGCACCTTTATCTTCTTCTATGTCTAGTTTTCCACCAGAGCCTTAAATTATTTAAATCTTTCAAAGACTTCAGATTTCTTCCTCAAGAAACATATCCATGTATTCCTTGAGAAGTCATCTATGAATGAAACATAGTACACATACCTACCCACTGACGGAACCGACACAGGTCCAAACACATCACTATGCACAAGCTCTAATATCTTGTTTGCCCTCTTAGCACCAGAAGGAAAACTCACCTGATTTCGCTTCCCATATACACAATGTTCACAGAAATTGAAATCCAGAGAGCTATTAGACATACCTTATACCATACCATTTCCATACAGTATACAAACTCCCTTCTCTCCAATATGTACAAGCCTTTGATGCCATAGCATGGTCTTTTCTCCAAAGAATGCTAGGCTTTCCTCTCCACTTTTGGGAACCACAGAACTATTGCACCCAGAAATAACAGTGCTGCCTTGAAGCTTGTACAGAGTTCCAATCTAAACTCCCTACATTAATACTAGTGCTCCCAAAGCCATCTTACATGTATCTTTCTCGAACATTGTTTTTACACCTGCATCATCCATTTTGCTTACAGAAATCAGATTTTTGGCCAATGCAGGAATGTGCAGAACACCAGGAAGTGTTCTAATCCATCCACCTTGCAGCTTTAGCTTGACTTTTCCACGTCCAACAATTCTGGCCTTCCTATCATCCCCTAGGAAGACATCACTGCCATCATATTTCTCATTCTCGCAGAACCACTCCCTATGGGGAGTGAAGTGAAAAGATGCACTCGATTCAATCAACCATGACTCATGATCTATATGTGTATTTTAAGAAGAAGCCAGATACACATCCCCACCTTCATACGAGGTGGTTTTTTCCTCTGCAAAAGGAGCATCATCAGATCCCTTTCCTTTCTCAGGAGCCTTAGATCTGCAGTCCTTTTTGTAGTGCCCTTCCTTTCCGCATTTCCAGCACAACTTTACAAACTTTCTAGGAGATTTAGATCTCCCTCTAGATTTAGATCTCCCACTCAAAACCTTATTCTTGTTTATATTTTGGGACCTTCCTTGTACAGATAAGGCATCTCCATTCTGACCCTCCATATTTCTTCATCTCATTTCCTCCGACAACAAGGCTGAGACAATATCATCAAAATTCAAGGTAGTTGTATTTATACCTATTGCAATAACCAGACTGTCCCATGAGTCTGGTTGAGAACACAACAAACTGATGCACTTATCTTCATCTGAGATTTTAATATCAACAAATGACAACTGACTTACCACAATATTGGAGGCGTTCAGATGCTCTATCACCGAGTCTCCATCCTTCATCCTCAAGTTATATAGCTTTTTCCACAGGAACAATGTATTCACCAGAGATTTAGATTGGTACAAAGTCCCTAGCTTTTCACACAAGGTCTTCGTCGTAGCTTCCCCAGATACATTCAAAAATACTAAATCTGAGACACACAACTGTATTGTGCTCTTTGCCTTCCGATCCAGTTTCTTCTATTCTTCATCTGACATTACCGTTGGTTTAGTGCCCAGATCTACCGCGATCCACTAATCTTTATCCACTAATAGATCCTACATCTTGAGCTTCCACAACTCAAAACTCTGACCATTAAATTTATCGATCTCTATCTTCCCGTTGCTCGCCATCTTCTTTCACCACAAGAATCGATCTTGCAGATCTCCCACTGAATAGGGTCTACCTCAAGTCCGATAAAAAAACCCCTCAGCAGTAAAGGCATCCCCTTGAAGCCGAAACTTCTCTGATACCAAATGTAGGTTTTAACCCTATACAGAAATTATTTGCAAACGAATCTTAAAAAACAGAAAATAAAAAATAGCGAGAGCATAAAACATAAAAAATATGTACACAGAGATTTTTCCCTGGATCCCAAATAGGGACAACCAGCTTGATTTTTCATTATATTCCTTTTAGTGTTACAACACATATATATACATGTCAAAGCATACATAAACCCTAATCCATTAACCCTGGATTAGAACATAATCGTATTTCCCTTGACCAGATCTACAAAATACTAGGGGCCAAAAACCATCATGCCCCAAAACCATGTGCAAACCCATGCACAAAACCATGGTTGGGTCCACCCACCGGAAAACAAGAACCAAAAAAAATTTCCAAGGCGCTGCCCTGGGACCCCCCCATACATTGTGCCCAGCACAACATACAAGGGAGGCTATTGCACCCCCTGTTACCTCCCCCTCCCGCACGTGATTAGTCGTGGAAAGAATATAACACAAACCCAACAAATCCAATGGTGTTGTCCATTTCTTCATCATAGGTCTGCGATTTTCGGTCACTTTCAACTATGGAGGCATAAGGGTGTTATTTATCATTTTTATACTTGTACTTTCATTTTTGCCACTTAATGATGAAAAGGGCCTCCCCACTACTTGAGTAGGGTCCGGAGATGTAGTCCTTCTTGGATGAACTTTGACATCAATTCCACGTCTTCTTGCATGATGTTAAATGCTTCTCTCTTCTTATGTCTATGCCTTTCAAGTTTCTTATTTAAAGCTGCAATTTTCACAGGTAATTCTTTAACACATCTCAAACAAAAGATTTTGGATGAGTCAAGGAGGTGGTCAACCCCCCTATAATCACTCCTTGTTGTCTACTCTGAGCTTTGATTACACAATATTCAACAAAAATGGCATATATTCGTGATTATCCTACATTTAAACCATGATAGGCATTCAAAGTATGAAAACCCTTAATCACCATCTACACTAAGAAACATATGACCATAATGTAATGAAATGTGAGAAAGAGAGAGTAATAAGGCAAAAAAGGTGACAATTAACCCCTTAAAAGATACATAATGATGGTGCTCATCATTTTACTCCCCAACCAAACCCTTGAGCACATTGTGTATATGATTATCGGGCTCCAACCACACCCATAATTCTACCTGCATGTAGTTATGACCCAAATCTTCCTATTTAGTTCATGCGGTCACAAGATATTTGCCAGTTTTTCAGGCCAGCCTCTAGACCACTACCCAAAACTACATGTAACTTTCCAAAATCATGACAATGATGATACAATGGTAGATAATTAGAAATTGAGCAATATCTTGACCTATAGATGTCGAATACTAAATATAAATTTGATCAAACAAATAGTAAGGATATAGGTTCTAGGTCATGAATACATATACGATCATAAACCATTGAAACTCATATGAAAATCAGCAAGAAGGCTTTATGCTCTCTCTATATAGTTGCAATAACATTTGTTAGCCCATGATTTCATCAACTATTTGGTAACATATCAATTCATGAATAAGAGCCAAAGCTAGACAACATCATAAAACCATGCATATAACTAACATACAACCAGAGTAGAAGCTATGGAAAATCATGCATAAGATCCCCATAATAATAATTACATGTTTTCATATATTGTAATGGGAAATTAGCTCATATTAATATGTGAAAATGTAAACCAGGTCAGGGATTTCCATGCACCACTTGACCGTATATTGGCAGAACCAAAATCTCTCTTTCATTCAATCACCCCGAGGCCATATCCCAAGCATGAATGTGGGGTCATAATGGTTAAACCAACATAGAACCAACCAGGGCTTATAGAGTCCAAACCACCTCAACCCACAAGCACACTGATCTCACCTATATGGTTTAGAAATCACTAACATAAACCAAATTGTTCTCTATCCAACTTGTCCAGGGCTCTAGGAACTAGCAATTTAACCCACATACTCCAAGGAACCTGAGTTGTTTCAGGGCTTCAAATAATTTGTCTCAACCCATAGGCTCCAAGGACTAGTAACTCAACCCATGGGCTATGGGGAACCCAATATGTTTTAGGAATCCAAAGAATTTTTTCCAACCCGCATCCATAGGAATCCGAAGAACCAATCAGAAAACCAAATGTGGAACCCACAACACCATGGTTACTCATGAAATGGTAAGGAAAGTCTGAAACCATTGTCACTCCTAGCAAGTTGTCATGCCAATGATAACACATAACCAAGGAACCACATGCATATACCATGTATCCATAACCCAGCAAAAAAATCACACGCGCAACCTGTTACTTGCATTGTAAGCCTATTGTAGTTTTTATTCCATTTGTCTCCTTATGTTCCCTTTCTTTCCTTTGCTTTATATACTTTCTTCTTCGAAATCCAAGTGAATTATAGAGTGATACAATAGTACTCAAGTGTGGAAGAGTGTATAAGAGAGAGAATGAAAGTTGAGAGCCAAAACTAAAGTGACAAAAGTTGTGAATTGATTCTCTAATGCCTTTTTATTATTAATGTCTCCTATTTCTTCATTTTTTTTCATTTTTTCCTCTAATTTCCCTGACATGCAAATTTGGTTCTCTTAACCTTACTTTTATCTTATTCTCCTTTATTTTCATAAGTAAATATAATTTATTTCCTCTTCGCCTTTGCCAATGTCTTTGCCAATTTCCATAGTCATTATTAGACCACAAGTGGTGC
This sequence comes from Pinus albicaulis, assembly GCA_034641835.2. Classification (NCBI taxonomy): domain Eukaryota; kingdom Viridiplantae; phylum Streptophyta; class Pinopsida; order Pinales; family Pinaceae; genus Pinus; species Pinus albicaulis. The sequence goes on along the minus strand of CM076574.1, from coordinate 1,050,556,350 downwards.
CCATTATAATGTGTTTGCAACATTAAGCTTGGAATACGTGTCCTATAACCTTGTTTAATTTTTATTTACATGGAAAAACAACCAAGGGTTGTTACAAACACCTCCCCCTAGGGGGAACACTATCCTCGATGTTTAATTACACTTATAACTAGCAAAACAAGTCGCCCATAGATATTTATAACAAAGCTCAATGCAAAATTTACATCATACCAAATTGTTGAAACCATGACCACCATACTTCTTATTAGAGCTTTATAACACAATTAGATGCATTATTTACATCATATTGCCTATTTAAGGTTCATAACAAATCTCATTGTAGTATTTATAATACACACATTGTTACACAATAATTTTTCACCATGCTCACTTCCCGTCCCTGATCATGAAGTAATGCGTCATGAAATACCCTATGAAATGTTTCCACCATGGAAAAATATGTAAATACATCCCCTGAAGACTCAATGAAAACTGCCTTGGAAATTGCTGAAGCAACTTGGTCAAAACCCTAGTTTTCTGGGGTAGCACGTTTTCTAGGTCAGCACCCTTATTTCTTGGAAAACTGCACTGATCCCTTCTGGAAGTGTTTCCTCAAATTGAGGAGAAGCTTCGACCTCTAGAAGTTTTAGGGCCACGATTTGGTTGTTAAACGGTGGTGATCGAGTTGAGATCTATGATTTTAGAGCTTTGATCTCATCCATGGGGGTTTATCCCTTAGAAAGTGAGACCTTCCTCCTCCTTTCATGGGGGCCCAACCTCTTCTCCCTTCCTATAAATTGGTCCCCATCCATCCACTACTGGTTGGTCATTGTTGGGCTGGTCTAAACTCTCATTCCCTTTACATTCTTGCATTGTGATAATGCCTACGTTGTTTGGGAGAAGGAATGCTTTAGAGGTTTGGTGAAGGACTCTGATTTTCACCAAAGGGAGGCCTCCAACATCAAGGCCTGAGTTGTAAGCTCTCTCTTTTATATTCATTAATAAAACATCTGATTTTTTCTTTCTATTTGTTTAATCATTTGTGCAAATATTCTAATACTCCTTGATACGCTAGATAGCTAATTTTTAATGATTATTATGTATTGTATTATGTTTGTTGTTTCCTCTTGATCATTAGTAGCTATTCGTGCACCGCCAGTAGCAAGGAGTGAGCCTTATATCACAAATCATGTTTTACATCGCACCTAGAATTATCTTGAGTGCTAAAAAATGCATGAGTTATTTTGTGAATCAAATTCTTATTCATTCACTAAATCTTGACTGATCTCTTATGTTTTCTATACCAGCATTCCTTTTTACTTATTTCGATGGTCACGTTTCTAGTGCAGTGTGTTTCCAGTTAAAAGGAAATGGTTTTTTTTATTTATCATGCAAGGAAGATGATTCATATATTTAAGGAATTATTAAAGATGTTCAAACTGATCTATATTTTTTATATTATAACCGAGAATCTCTTACCACAAATACCCCATCTAATCATAATATTAACTATCATTTGTTTTGTCATTTTCTGACCAATGTATCTAATGAAAATTGTTTCTCATTAATTAATATTTATGGTTTTCCTCACTATTCAGATGCTTTTTAAGCGGTTGAGGCAATTCATCCTATGCTAACGGTTATGTCAGGCCTTCAATATCTTGGCATGCCTACCAAATATGATCACATCCATTTTCCGTCACAATATTTTCATACTTGTCCTGTTCTTCTAATGGAAAATTATTCTTCTCAAATATTGTGGGGTTTTCAAGAGTATTGCTTCGAAATTCATGATCCAACCTATGATTACCTGGAAGAATCGTACTAAGAAATCCATTTTTCTAATAACAAGTTTTGTTGTTTTCTCTTGATTTCTAAGAAGGGTGACACAGATGAAGGTGCATTCAGAAGAATATTTCGAGGTTTACCTATTTATAATTCTTATCAAGAAGGTAATATCGCAATTTGGGTAGAAGTAGTGACTATGATACATTTTTATGCTAACAGGAAAGACCTTCAATTTTATGTGCAATTTATTCAAGCTCTTATCTTTTCCTTTGCACATTATTTTATATTTGTTTTAATATATTGTATCTTTGGGGATGCAAGTCGAGAGCAGCTATAGTGGTTGCACTAGAAATTGCATTATGTGTAACCCTGACCTTATATTTGGTTAGTTTAGGAGTAGGTCTAGCCGCATATTAGTTTACCTACACTTTTTTCTCGCCCTATGTTTTTGGTCTAGCCTCCTTTTTATTTGTCCTTTTGTTTTTTTTTAATGTCTTGTATTTTATTTCGTTTTTTCTTAAATAAGACTCTCCATGAAAGATGTTCCATTTCGCTCAAAAGAAAATGTGGAAAATAAAAGATCTTTGTGACACTATAACATTTGGATAGCTCTCATACCTTCTTCCCCATCTTGGTTATCCCTTTCGTTAATGATGTTCTGACAGAAAATATGATCCTTGCGTGAGGAAAGCTCTACATAAAAACAAGATATCCAATTTTATTATGGAAACCTCATGCCTACACTCGGGTCTTTACATTTCGGTGTTCTCCATGTTGATAAGATTGAGTATAGAAGGATAAGGGGAAAATATAAATGAGAAAATCAAAATCAGAGGTCTTATACATAGTTATCTGAAGAGGAAACCTCTTGTGCTCTCAATAATTCAGGATCCATCTTCTTCCCATGAAATGAATAAGTGCCAATGCACAATCCCATATAAAACAAAATAAATAAAGGGTGAAAGAATAGAAAGGCTTACTATGCAAGGAGGTGAAGCAATTAACTCAGTTAGTGTATTGTCTAGAATCACTAGCAGCAGAGTGATGTTTGTGTTCCTAAAGTGACATTTTCGAGGTATTGTCCAGGCCTGTTGGCTGTGGAGTTACACCAGAGATGAAAAAATATACCCTAAATATATAAAAATCACGTGCTACATTACCCTTTCCTTATCTTGAAAGATTGTGATATTGTGGTGTTATGTTTCGTTCAACTGAGAAGGAGTGAATGGAACTATGTTTATGCACGGGGTAAGTGGGGAAGCCAAGGTAATTCAAGCAATGAATCAATACTTCCTGAAGAACCATACCTTGCACAGAGAGTTTACCAAGGAAGAGAAACAAGAATTCTACCAGTGTGTCACCACGTGTTGTCGCTGCAACAAATACCCTCCCAAATTTTACCTACACATGAATTTTGGAGCCTACTAAGGCTGTTGTGATCGGTCATTCTGTATTCACTTCTTGGTCGGTTGATTCCTTGTTAAGTGTTTGAGCTCCCTCTTGAATTACAAGTTTTGAAGTCACCTACTCACACATGCTCAATCTAAAATAAGTTCATGAGCGTATTATTTTATGAAATCTTGTATAAGCATAGCACATTCCATCAAGACTGTGTTTGTGCGATGGTAAACCTATGTGGAAAGTTAGTGCATGCTTTCATTGATAGTCTCTCTCTTTTGGTTGTGACCTTACTTTTGTTTCGATGAGTTTTCCAAATTGTCACTTTTACGTGCCTTCACTTTTGCAAGTGTCGCTTTCATGTTTTTTATTGTCAAATTCGCTTGATTTCATCCTAATTAGTGTCTTTTCATGTTATCTTGTTTTTGGCATGTGTTTTTTCACCGTCATTCACATGTCATAAGTGTCGTTCACACTTTTCTATTTATATATCAAATGTCGTCTTTTAGCACGGGAAGTGTTACTTATCATGTAGAGTGGAGTTTTGGATTGTTTCAAGGGGTAAATTTGGTGTTTTTGAGTCCTACTAGTCATGTAGACATGTTTTACACTCATTCCAAAAGTTTCATGCACTGTCAGACATGTGTTGTCAATTTCGTTGCAAACTGTATCTTTTGTCTCACACTTGGAGAGGTATGTTTGATTATAGTCACATAGAAGGAATCATTTTGTTCTTTTTTCTTAGTGATAAATGTTCTGTCGTCGACTCTTCAAAGCATGTGATCATGATATAGTTTTTTGTATACTCACTTGAGCCTCACTAATCCCACACTTAGCCTTATCCGGAAAATAAATTTCTCTACAAAACTTGACTTCACTCAACCTTCCTTGCCTCTCAACCCTCAAGCCCTGATCTTGTCTCTTGGAACCGTGCACTCCATAGTATTAGTTCTCAGCCTAAGCCCTTAAGCTCCATAACTATGCAATCCTTTCCTCTAGCCAGCCTTCTTTGTGCACTACACAGTCTTAAGCATCAAGGCCCAACCTTAAGCTCTTGAACTACACACCTATGAAATCTCTTCACTTCTCTCCCTCCAAAAATGTGCATATGGAAACTTCAAGCCTCAATCCTCAATCTTGATGCCTTGAACCCCACAACTACTCAATATCTTAGCCTGTTCTCCGACCTGAACTGCACATTGGGAAAATTCAAGACTGAATATTTATCTCTTGAATTCGTCAACTACACAGTCACTTAGGCCAGGCCTTCATAATTGCACAATGTGCAGTCTCAATCCTCAAGCCTTAAAATTAAGCCCTTGAGTCCCTCAACTACGTATTCCCTCTTCCTAGGGTTCCAAAAATATGCATTGCATAGTCTCAAGGCTCAATCTTCCAGCCTGAGTCCTTGAGTCCCTCAACGACGCAATCCTTCGACACTGGCCATCCTAAACTACACATTGTGTAGTATCAAGCCTCGGTCCTGGACCTTAGCCTTTGGAACTAATTAATCCCTTAGTTAGATACTCAATCAATCATTAGTTCCATCCCTAATAATTTATTGCATGAAGAATCTTAGAATAGGGGTTTATCGGATTGATGTCGTCTTGTCGTGGGTGGAATGCAGCTATAGGTAATCTATTATGTCATCAAAAGGCATGACGAAGGAGATGGTGAATGAGACCATACTACAATACACCTAAGGAGATGATGATATAAATTAAAATATTAGTGTTTGTTGTGCTAATATCCAATTCATAATTTATATAAAGTGCTTGAAGATGACGAGGTTAATTGCAAGTTTAACATGATTTTTTATGTGTTTTTAATGTGAATTTCATGAGAAAATTAACATAAACAAAACATTGAACAACAACATCTAATAGACATGAAAATCACCATAAATAGTAACACAACAACACATGATGAAGGAGTTCACCCCGCCTGGGCTACGTCTCCTTGGTCTAGCTTCCAATGGCTTGGCCCTCTTCAATTATGCTCAAAAGTGTGATTACATATGTTTACAATGCTCAAACGGATCTGAAACCTATTCCATTAGCTCTAGCATGCCCAAAATTTCTTGTGTAGCTTCTTTGTGCCTTGAATTTGGTCAAAAATTGACTTGGTTATTACTTCCCCAAGTTTCTACACTATTCGCTCCACATTTTCCCTAAAATCTAGCACCATCCTACAAATCCACCCGGAATCCAGCTAACTGAGTGCCAATTTCACCAAAAACTAGGAGAAATTTTTGGAGCACTTAAATTCCCAATAAGGCATTAAATTTGGATTTCAAACCATATCATGATATGGTTAATATATATATATATATATATATATATATATATATTAAACCCGCACAGATAGACTAATTGTAGGACTTGGCATTAACTGTGGGCACATGTCGGCAGTTGGGGGAGTGTGTGGTTTCAGTTATGGTTAAGGAGTGTTGGGGGGAGGCGGGGGGGGGGGGGGAGGACTACCCTCCCGCCCATGGTCCCACCTTCGGTGGTGACTGTGGCTGGGACTAGACCCTAACCCCCTCCCCCCATTGTGCATTACATATGAAAATAAAACAAAATAGAGTCTAATGTATGGTAAGGAACACAACGTGGGGCACAATGGAAATTTTTTTGGATTGTGGTGGTGAGGTCTTGTGTTCGACCCCTACGGGGTAAATTTTAACCCTTAACATAATTTTTGTGGCCCTCAGTCTGCCATGTGGCAGCCCTTGGCTAGGGCACATGGTAGCCTATCGCTGGCCACCAAAACAACCAATAAAAAACTCGCCACAACAACCAATACCAACATACCACTTGGCACAGTATGATTCAACGAATAAATTCCATTGATTGAGTCAGCTTACCACTATGCATGCCCAGTCAGCTGTACGAACTACTAATTAGGTTGTTCTGCATTTAAAAAAAAAATTACATGTTTAACAATGTGGACAAAACGTGCTTCTAGGAGCATACATTGACGGTTTTCTGCGAAATGAGTTACACCAGATTCAGAACGACGAGATCTATGTGTTCATTCAAGATCCACACCATTCTGAAAAATTTCATTTTTTAGCGTAATTTTGAGCACCCAGTCATTCCTCCCAACTGGAAGCTTTTGGACCCCAAAATATCACTTTGATTTTTTCAGTAGATGAGGGAATAGGTCCCTCACCTTTCCAATATCAATCCATTTGGCCTTGCTTGAATTTGTGCCTTTGAGCCCCACACAAAGGTAGTCTACACTCCCTTGTTTCAATGTCGTTTTTCTTCTGTCAAGAATTGTGTCTTGTTGAAGCTCATAAAGGTATTCTGGAGAAAAATATTCAACAAAAGGAATATGAACCTATTCTCCTTGATCTTCAATCAAAGGAAGCTCATAGAACCTCAAGTTCGCAACATTAACAACAAAGTAAATTTGCATTTATGAAGGAAAATTTAACTTGAAGGCATTTTCACCAATATTTTGCAAAATTATGAAAGGACCATAACAGATTGATTTAATTTTTTTAACTTCCCCTTGAAGCCTCTCTTTTCTAATGTGAAGCCAAACTTCATCACCAACTTGGAACTTGTGATCTACACGATGCTTTTCATGCCTTGCTTTGTACTTGCCTTGGCATTTTTCAAGTTGATCTTGAATTTTTTGATGTATCAATCAGATTTGTTCTATGAAATTATTGGCTTTGTATACGTCCCTATGGCCATCAATAGTAACATCCTTCCCAAAAATGAAATCCAATGCCGATCTAGGAAAGTATCCAAGACATGCCTCAAATGGCGATGTTTGTGTAGAGGAGTGTTTTGCATGGTTGTAAGCATGTTGAATGTAGTGCAAGTTTTCATCCCATAACTTAGGATGCTTGCTACAATATTATCTAATAAGATGTATGAATTTTCAATTGACCACCATAGTTTGACCATCTGTTTATGGATGAAATGTTGTACTCTTCTTCAACTTGGTATCGGCCATCAAGTCCCACAAACTTGACCAAAAATTCCCAACAAATTGAGAATCTCAATCACTAAAAATGGATGTGGGAAAACCAAAATGAACACAAACCTTCTGAAAGAGTAAGTGAGCTATTTGTTCAACTGTGATTTTATTTTTACATGGCATTAATATACACATCTTGCTAAACCTATCCACAACTACACACAAATAATCATGACCTCCTTTTGAAAATAGAAGGCATCCTACAAAATCCATAGAAACACTCTCCCATGGGCGTGAAGGTACAAGAAGTGGTGTGTACAATACTATATTCCTATTTCTAGGCCTACTGATTGTACATAATTATCAACCTTTAATGAAATGTGACACACTTTCAAACATACGAGGCCAATAACAATACTTTTGAAGATGTGCTACTATTTTTCTTACACTGAAATGTACAACAATAAGAGAAGTATGTGCTTCCCTTATGACATTCACTCTACCCCCCTATGGAATACAAATATATCCCAAATGATATAGCATGTTATTATGTACATGTTAATCTAATTCCTCTACTTGGTTTCCTTGACTCAAGCTTTCATAAACATCTTGAAATTCAATATCAAATGTATATTGCTCAACTTAACTTTCATGAAAAAAAAAATTGTTCTTGAGTGAAGTAGCTGCACTAACAATGGGCCTAGAAAGCATATCGGCAACCTTTTTTTATATACCTTTCTTATACCTGGTGAACAAGTGGAATTTTTGTAGGAAACCCATCGATCGAAAGTGCCTTGACTTCTACAACTTAGTTTGTGATTGCAAGTATTGCAATGGTTTGTGGTTAGTGCATATGATGGTTTCCTTTCCCATCAAGTAGTGTATCTACTTTTTCACACTTTGAACCAATGCATAAATATCCTTGTTATAAGTAGGATAGTTAATAACTACACCATTGAAAGTTTCTGAATGAAATGATATAGGCTTACCATGTTGCACAAGGACTGTGCCCATGTCATAGTTGTTTGCATCAGTTTCAGTTTCAAAGGGTTGTATCAAGTCCGGTAATTCAAGTACTCGGACTGAATTGATCTTCTCTTTTGAAGTATCGAATGCTTTTTGTTTCTTTCCTCCTCACTGGAAGACATTTTTCACACTAGTCAATGCATTTAAAGGAGTTGCGGTTAGCATTAAAATTGCTCCAATATTGGGTTGCTCCTAAGAAAATCCTTACCTCAGTGACTATCTTGGGCGTTGGCCAATCCACAATGACCTCAACCTTAGAGGGGTCTATCCTCAACTCACATCCTCCAAAAATATGCCCCATGTACACCAAGGAAGTTTTAGCAAACTCACATTTTGAAATCTTCAAAAACAATTGTTCTTTCCTTAAGACATCAAGTAAATTTCATACATGCATGAAAAAATCACCAATAAATGGCCTTAAAACATCATTTATCACATGAATGAAGGTAGCACAAGCATTACATAACCCAAAAGGAATAACAAACCATTGAAACAAACCTTGCTTTGTTTTGAATGTTGTCTTCCAAATGTCACCTTCAGAAATTCTAATTTGATGGTATCCACTCCTTAAGTCCAAATTAGTAAAATAGTTTGCATATTTCAATTGATCAAGTAAAACATCTATTCTAGGAAGTGGATAATGGTTCTTTACCTTAATTTTTTTCAATGCACAGAAATATACGCACATGCGCCATGCTCTATCCTTATTTGGAACCAACACAATAGGTGACCCGCATGGCGAAGTACTTGGTCCGATGATCCATTTTTCCAACAACTCTTGAATTTTCTTTTTGATTTCTATACTTTGATCTTCATCATCGACATCCTATAAATGCCAATGTTAGGAAGATGGAAATCTTGCTACAACTATAATTCATGTTGGATTTCCCTCTTGGGAGGTAATACCTTTGGCTCCTGAAACATCTCATTATTTTGGTTACCCAATTCAATCAAATTTCAACTTTCGATCACAACCTTGAAATGCTTCATAATCAACATCATTCTTTGGTTTCATCATAAGAAGAAAAAAATTCTTGCTTGAATTCACAAGTCTTTTCATTTGCCCTGCCTTAACTAATGAAATATTTAGTTTCTTAAGATGAGCTCTCACAACATATTCCACACCATTTTTGAACAAGTGGTACTTATTTTCATGGCGATAGATGATGCCTTTTCAATCATAGAGGTAAGGACTTCCCAAAACAATTCCTAAAATATAAAGCGATACAAAATCTAATTCAACTTCATTAATGAAGTTTTATTTGACTTCATGTTGGAAAAATAATGACTTCTAGGCAAGACCCAGGTTCAGGCTCTGAGGAAAATAAGGTCCCGCTGTATTTTAGGACAACACCGACATTTTCACCTTGCTCAAGGGAGATCGAGGAGTCTCACCCGAGGCATGTCTTGAACTTACTGGGATAATAAAAATATAACCATGGTGTCGGTATCCATATTATCATCTATTATCTAATGAAATTACACTATAGCCTTGCATAAACTATTCTTATTACACATTACTCAAAGACGAGATAAATCCCATCAGATACAGCAAGATGCACTATCATAAAAATTTAAATTAGTCCTCTATAATTCCAAACATAAAAACACATCCATTTTAACACAACAACGACCACAATATATATATATATATATATATATATATATATATATATATATATTAACTTCTGCCATAGTGCACTACATCAAATATCAGATTCTCCACAGAGATCTGTTCATGGAACACAAAACAAAAGACTAGACTGATATGCTACCCCACTCTCTCTTATCCTCCTCTGTGACTGCTTGTCTTCTTCCTTATCTAGCCTCCTCCTTCCACAATTCCAGTCCTTTCTTAATTTTCTCTTGGCTTCTTTTCCATGCTCGGTTGTTCCTCGTTCTGTTGGAATTTTATTTCTCCCACTCAAAGTCTTCTCCATGTTCACTGTCAATTACTCCTTCCAATTGTGCAATTATCCATCCGCAATCCACTACCAACCCAATGACTATCTGCAACTTACCACCTTCACCGCAGCTATCCGCAACTTGCCACCTTCGTAACTGTTGGTCTGCAACTCCTAAAATTATTCTCAAAACAAAGGCCCCAACAAGCCCTGACCACAAGTTTTTGACTCATCCCAAGTCAAAAAAAAAATCGGATGGTGAGGTTTCCATGTGGTATTTTGTTGTCTCTTTCTGTTGATCCCACTCTCATGTTTTTTATTCTTCCTACACCTGTTTCGACCCTTGTTCTTCAAACAAAGGCCCCAACTCCGGGACCTTGTTTATTTATTCTATCTTGAAATTGTGGAAAAAAACAATAGCATCATGCCAAGTATTCATAATTGCATCTGTGGTGTTCAATACTTTTTTAGTATGAGTAGCGCTGATCGGTTGTGGCATGTTTGAGAAGGTTGAGTCCCATCGTGGCTCTGAGTCGGTGACCAGTTGCTAGATTGATTTTTCCTTTTTTTTAATCGATGGCCCGAGGTCCCATAAGAGATGCTTGGTCTTAGCAGAGTCTTCTTCAATTGTATGAATTTTTATCCGCGAGGAATTGGATTCGTCATATAACTACTTGTGGGTGGTTGGGTCAGTATTTCCTCTAATATCGCAAATAGTTGGTGAAGTTTCTCAAAGATTGGTTGAGATTTCATAGCTACGAGCTTGAAAATTCATGTATATGTTCCAATAATGTATAGGCCTTGGTTATTGTAATCCCCAGGGCCTCCTTCAGCTGATTCATATCATTCCTTCTTTGATTTATCTTGTCTACATAAACCATTGCTAGGTTCGGAAAAGCTAGTCTGGTTGACAGAGTCTGTCAGAGTTCTCAGTTTGTATTATTGAGGTCCCTGCATGCCACTTGGATGTGGAGAAAGCTTTCTATTATATCACACACTTGCATATCTTTATTTGTAGCTTCTACTATATCCGCTACTGTCGGCCACAATTCTTGAAATTTCTTCGTGATATGGTCGAATTGTTGCCTCAAATTGTTTCATTACTTTTATGGATGATTATGCTCTTCAGTAAGCGCCCGTATCTGTTGTTGTTTTTGTTGCTCATTCCTTTGAACCAGATCATTATGCAGTGATTCTCCTTGCCGTGCTATTTTCTGAATGTATTTTATTATTTTTCGAGCCCTGGAGGTTCCCGCTGCTCATTGTTTTGGGAATCGGATGCCTTTACTTGAGTGGTTGGCTGATGGCGATAGATCACTCGGACTATCCATGTGGTGAACTAGGTTGATTCAAAAGTGTCGATGTTTTTGGGCTTGGATTTAAAATGTGGGTGGATGGAGGGATGGAAATAAATGGAGGTAGTGCTAGTAGTGACTATTGGAATTCTGAGAATGGGGTTTCTATTGGCGCAACTTCAACTATTGGAAGGTATGCTTGAATAAGTAAGTTTAAAAACATTCCCGGCTCTACCATGGTTGTGCTAACTACAGTTACTTGGAAGGCTGTTGAGTTAACTTGTAACTCGGTATTAGTCACACTAATCGTGCTTATGGGTATAGTGTCAGAAATGGCTGAGGAAGTGGATTCAGTGTGGAGTAAAGGGTATTTAGAGTTATGGGATGTATGCGTAGATGAATTTGAAGTATTCGAAGATGAAGCTAGGGTGTTTGGAGATGATGTTAGGGTGTCTTGCAGAAGAGTGGAGGGGGTTTGGGTGATTTTCTCCGGTTATTCTGTAATAGGGATACTTGTATTTATTTGTTTTGCTAGCTCCTCTTCTGTTAAATCCACAACCTGGTTTGAATTTATTATTTTGGCCCTCTTTCCTTTAGGACCTAGGATGGGAGGTTTAGTCACTTTTGTTTTGTGAGGGGGAATGAGTGTTGGCTGAGATTGGGAGTGAATAGTTATGAGGGGAAGAGTGGAAAAAACAAGGGTCGTAATTGTGGGTGAAAACATACCCAAAGCTTGAAATGCATTAAAAGAAGGGAATGAAGTAATTGTGGCTCCAAGGATTACTATTGTCCTATTGAATTATTGCATTCTTGTCCCCATCTTCTCAGTACTGGTTGGAGTTGTATCTATGAAATTCATTTCACTGTATCTGCCTTTGTTTCCCCTAGAAGTGGCTGAGGAACCATAGAATCAAAAGACTATAAATGTTTGTTTTCAAGAACTTCTCATGTTATAACTAGCCTGACATGACTTCAGCATGGAAGGCCTCTTCTTTCAATTGGAACTTCTGCAGCCTCTTCTTAAACGTATATGCTCCTACGTAGTGAGGTCTAAGCCATGCGTTGTCGTGGGAAGCTCCACACCATATCTGTTTTGAGTATTCATCCAACAGTACTCTTGGGATTCTTTCCTACGCATTAATAACATCTATAATTTTTCTATACCATTCTAAAAATGCTTCTTCATTAATTTCCTTACTGCCATGATCTACAAAGGCTCTCCAAGGTGTGTATTTGAGTGCTAACAACTGCTCTTCAGTTACTTATCCAAGCGACTCTTTCCCGGCAGACACCACTTCACATTGCTAATTCCATTATAAGGTACCCATAGATGAATTCAGTAAATATTCGGAAGTTGTATTCACAAGCTTTAGAGAGTTCTTAAAGTAGGAAAGTGCAACAATTGAGTTGCACTTCCTGCACACAGTGCTCCGCAACCGATATGGTGTCCAGTGTGCATTCTCACTTTGTGTAGTGTCTCATTGTCTTCCCCAGATGAAATAACATGTGAATTGGATGTTGGTAGTGTTTATCATGTATATATTTTCTCCCTTTTCCCCTCTTTTGGTGTCATACTTTCTATAGTAGTCCTTCTCCCTGAATTTCTTTGCTCTCTTGGACGTGTTCTGGAATGTTGTAGCCACATCATTCCGTGTCACCGAAATTCCAGTGAGATGGTGGATGTCATCTATGTGAATCTTTATTTCACTGCCAAGCCATAGGGAGCCGTTATGAATCCTGCTAAGCAACAATTTTTTGCATTGCATCATTGTTCCCTTTGTACCAAAAACATGTAGGATCCGCAAATGTAATATTGTTGATCTTTGAATTCCCTGGAAATCTTGATGAAATTGAGCTGCTTCGCTGCCATTTTCCTTGAGATAATTATCTATGTATACCTTCCTCTTGAGCACAGGGAACTGAAATGAATCAGTAAAATCAATGTCGATTAGAATTTCATTATCGTACTTTCTTGTGATTGACTCTAGCTTCTAGATCCTTTGGTCGAGTTCTTTCTCCACCACTGATACAACTGCCTTTTTCAAGCTAATTTTTCTCCTATAAACTGTTGTTATTGATAGTCTGTAAGTTGGGTGCTTTGCTAGTGTGTTGTTTCTAATCGTTATGGAAACTTTGTTCTTCTCCAATGCTCTGCTTCTTCACACTCGGGTTTTTTTCTTCATCCATACAGAATAAGTATTAGTTTAGACATGATGGAAGTTGATGAAACTGGATAACTAATTATTTTTTAGGTTCCCTCCATGGCTACAATCGTGTGGGAAGTTAACTTTGGTGAGGTGGACTCTGACTCTGCTAACGGTGGCCTTGGAAATTGAACGAACGTGATGGGAAATTATTATGCATTGATGTGGGAACTTTATTACGGAATGATGTTTCTAATTATGGAAAATATCTCCAAATTTTAACTAAAACTATGGACTGACACCTACATGATGGATAATTATGGTAAAATGATAGGAGACACCATAAGTCGTATGATATTCCCCCAGACCACAATTGGTTGCGGGATAGTATCCATCCTGCAACTGTATAGTGGGGTATTATTTGCGACTAAGACATTATTTGATGGCTTTTTTTCTACTATTCCTATCGAAATGACGTACCTAACCTATAGAATTCTCTCGAGTGAGAGAGTTTATTCTAAATAAAATTCAAAGAGATCATTCATGGAATGGTTTCAGGCGTGTGCCATTGACCCAACAAGGTAATACTATATCATCTAGCTATGCGAGCTTAATAGCTCTTCAATCTCATATATTTGTAACATAGAACAGTCCCAACCAGTGCATTTGTAGTTTTCCTGGTAATTTTTGGAATTTTCTATTGTATAGTAGGACGTGGCCTCAATAGGGGAATTTTGAGGTCTAAAATGGGCTCCTAAGAAAAATGTACAACCAAAATAAACTTTATAAGAACTAATAGGATTCAAGATGATGATGTCAACCATGGGGGATGATTCACCATTTTTTAATTAAAAGGGTAAAAATATTAAATAGTAATAAAATTATAAAACTACTTTTTCAGCTAGTATTTTCAACTTATCTCCCAAAGTTTTTACTAAAATTTCGAGCGGGAGTACTCGTTGGATTCAAAATTTAATTCCTCATCTAAGGAGTACCCATGTTGCATACTTTCGATGGACCCTGCTACATGAAAAATGAGAAATACATTAAAAAATGTGATTGCAATCACATTTTTCATATATCAGGGTACATCAAAAGTATGCAACATGGGTACTCCTTGGATGAGGAATTTAATTTGCATCCAACAAGTGCTCCTACTCGAATTTTGAGTAAAAAATTTGGGAGATAAGTTGAAAATATGAGTTGAAAAAATAGTTTTTTCTTTTTTCCCTCTTAAATTTGATGATGTAATCAAATATTATTTTATTATTTCCACTATTATTTTATAATTTCCTTAGGAGGAAAATTTTAGACCTCAAAATTCTCCTAATGGCCAATGGTGAACATTTTTTTGTTTATGTGGCGATCATGCCAAGCCTTCTAGCACTGCTTCTGAACTGATTGACGGAAATCTGCAACGAATCTCGATTCTTCCAGTTCTTGAAGTTATTTTAACCACTTTTCCACAGACTCTTCTTCATTCATTTGGGTTGTTGTTGCGATAAATAGACTGGGGACAATAAATTATGCAGGTACAATTGCTTGTTTTCCATACACTAGCTGGAACGGTGTTTGATTATGCAATATCTTAACATTGGTTCTATATGCCCATAAGCTAGTCTGCATCCTCTCATCCCAGTTGTCTCGATTTGCACAACATACCTTTTTCAGGCCCTTCTCTAATATTTTATTAAAAAATTCTACAATCCCATTTTCCCGTGGGTGGTACGGGCTTCTTTTATCATGTTGTATAATAAAGTTTTGCAGCAACGATTGGACTGTGGCATTAATGAAGTGTGTTCCTTGATCTCTTGTCAAACTCCTCGGGTAACCTAATCTAGTGATGATGTTTTAAAAGATAAATATGGTTGCAATGTCAGTGGTATAGTCATTCACTGGCATGGCTTGAGCCCATCTGGTTAGGTATTCTATTGTATTTATGATGTATCTTTCTTGTGAGTATAGAGAAACTAGAGCTATGGGTCCAATGAAATCAATTGCCCATTTCTCAAATGCTTGTATTTCTCTTACAGGTTGTAATGGTAGCTCATCCCTGTGTGAAGGTTTTCCAATCCTATGACATAAATCACATTTTTTTACATATTCCCTTTCATCTTTGTGTACAGTGGACCACCATAATCCTGCTTGTAGGATTTTCCTTGCGGTTCATTTTCCCCCAACATGTCCTCCTGCAACTCCATTATTACATTCCCATAGGATCTCTAGTCACTCGTGATCCAATATGCACATTCTTATTACTTGATCCAACCCCATATTGTATAATTGGCCCGCAATGAGTTGATAATTTGCTGCTCTGACTACTATGTATTTTCTTTGGAATATTGTATACTCTTCTAGACGTTTCCCTGTAGCTAGGAATATTTCTATTTCCTCTAGATAGTCTGGTATAGCTTCCAACCAAAACAAAATGTGCATCTGGTAACTGATTATCTACTATTCCTCCATTTTCTCCTGATTCAAGCCTTGAAAAATGGTTTGGTCCTAAATTCAGCTTTCCTGTTTTAACTATTACCTCAAACATGAATTCTTGGAATAGTAGTAACCATCTACAAATTCTTCCTTTTAGCACCGAATTATTTACCATAAAATTAAGTGATGAATGATCTATGAAGAATTTTAATGGGCCCCCTAACATATAGTGGCGGAAATTTTGTAGTGAGTAGACCATTGCAAGTGCTTCCCTTTCTGTAGTTGTATATTTTTTCTCTGTAGTTAACAGTTTCCTACCGGAAAAGTATATCATATGATCTATATTTGTCTCCCCAGTTTGTGCTACAACTGCTCCTAATGCGATGCCAGAAGCATCAATGTGCACATGAAATTTTTTGTCTGAATTAGGGTATATCAATATAGGTGCACTTGCTAGCTTTTCCTTCAGTATTTCTAGTGCTTCATTACACTCCTCAGTCTAGGTGAACTATTTTTTTTTCTTTAATAACTTCTCTAATGGGGATGCAATGTGGGCATAGTTGTGGATAAGCCTTCTGTAGTAGCCTATATGTCCCATTGTGGATCTTATTTGCTTAACATTTTCTGGGGGGAACATATTGACAATTTCTGCAACTTTAGCAGGATCTACACATAATCCATCTTTGCATGCGATATGGACCAACAATGTTCCAAAAGGAACTGCGAAGATGAATTTATTTACATTTAAATAGATTTGTAGTTGCCTGCATCGATAAAACACTATGCAGAGTAGACTTTCATGCTTTTTCAGCAAAATTTATACAGTCTAATCATCCATATAAAATTTCAAAAACATGTGGATTTTTTCTTTAAATGTTGCTATAACTATCCTTGATAATAGTACCGGTGCGTTCTTCAGTCCAAAAGGCATCACATGTTATCAGAGTAAGAGCCCCTTTCAGTTGTAAAGGTGGTTTTATTTTTTTCTTCCTCATCGATTCTGACCTAGTGGTACTCAAAGAATCCATCCGTGAAATAAAAAGCTTCATTCCCTACTACGTTGTCCAAAACCTCATCACTGAAAGGTGTGGGAAAAGGATCATGCATGCATGCAATATTAAAACTACAGTAGTCAACACATACTATTATTTCTAATTTATCCTTTTTATTGTGGATAAGAATGGTACTAACCCACTTTGCTTCCTCAACTAGAAATATCAACCCCACCTCTAGCATTTTTTAAATCTCGCTCTTTAATTTTTCTATTACCCTGGGATTTAATCGGTACGATTTGTGCTTCATCGTTATGGAATATCGTTTAAGAATTATGTGCATCTCCCCCAAATATTCTTTTATACCTTTAAATTCTGAAATAGAAGAAGGAAACAGATCTTCATATTCCACTAAAAAATAAAAAATATTCTTTTGTTGTTTCTTCGTCCCAGCAATCTCCAATGGAAGCTAATTTTGGCCTCTTACTACTTCCAATATTATGGTTTTTAATATTGAGTGGTATTAAGTGGAGTCCCTCTATAATAGGTCCATATTTTATTTCTCTTTCCCCTTCCCTCTCTTCAAACGCAAAGTGCCTCAAGTTCTCTTAGTCATTATCATCTATCTCATGATCTATCTTGCTACGGGCCACTGCTTCGCAGTAATTTGATTCAAACATTTGTTTTAAAGTGGTTCGATCCAATGCCTCCATTGGACCTATTGTAGATAGGATCCTTTTCATGGCATGCAAATAATCTTTTAAATTTTGAGCGTCCTCCTTAAACAAAAATCTTTTTACAAACTTGTTCGACAGTAACTCCCAATTACTTATTTGTCTCTTTTTCTCTTCATTGATATACCATTCTTCTGGGATTGTGCCCAAGTAGTGCACAAATTTATGGACACACAAGTTCTTGGGATACCCTTCAAGTTCCCACCAATCCTTGATGTCATTTATGTGTGCTCTAGAGTTTTAAGTTCCCATGTGCCTCTCTTCTGGTTGTGGTCCTACATATTCTTGGAACCTGGTCCTTAAAGACTTCACCACATCTTCCCATCTCCTGAGGTGGTTGCAGTGATTTCGCCACCACCTCACTGAGGTTTCCTGCAATGTCACATTCATTCACGGAATTTTATTTTCATCATGGATAAAATCATCTACTTTATTGATAAATTTACTAACAACTTCCATATTAGTAAGAGTGGGCTAACCTCTTACCTTTTTCCCAATCTAGTTAACTAGTTGAATGACAACCCACATTATGACATTGATTTCGTATCCTCCCTATTTCCATCCGTCCCACGCAACCTTAGACCCCACCTCAGAACTCTGGACACTTCACCAGCTTACTAACCCTTCTATGTCAAATTAATGTAGTCCTCTTTTTTTCCCGCTGTCATCTGGTATAATTGATCCAGGAGTCCAAACTCTTCTCCGGTATCAATTAATTTTTTGAACCTAACACCTTGGTAAGGATCCAATGGCTAAATCACCCTAACCTCTCCATCTTCAAATATCATCAACTCTTTCTTCAAGTCAATGACTACATAATTCTCAAATGCCCATACCATCCCTAACAGTGTTGGATGTGGCTCTTTATCACCCATAATATCTATCACATCAAAATCAGCATAGGTTTTTACCCCCACAACATCGACCTTGGCATCTTCTAGTCTCCCAACTGGTATAATACAATATTGGTTTTCCATATGAAATTTTATGGGGGAGAATGCTAACTTGGGCTTTCCAAGTGCCTCCCAAGTCTTCCTTGGGAGTATATTGACATCTGAACCTAAGTCCAACATTGTATCCATTATTTGAAACACTACAACCTATGCATTGTTTTTGAATTCCTTCCCTGTGTGTCTTTTATTTCTTTTAACCCTTTGTACATACCTTTCTGGAAGATTGGTAGTGATTGGGTTGACTTGCTCCAATCCACCCTTAAGAACTGTCTCCAAATTCAGTTTTAACATATCCAAAAAAATTTCATCATTTATAATATTCACGAATAACTTGAACCATTCTTCTATAGGATGAACTGTTGTTGCGGTCTTTTATGCTTCCTTTATTGGTTATACCTACTGGAAGTCTCTATGTGAGCTTATTTTTGAGAAGGTCTCCACCGCTTCCTTGAAATATTGCTTTTGTTGCTCATAGTTATAAGATTGATTTGGTGATATAGGCTTTATCAGCTTCAGTGGCTCTAACGCTCCTGTTTCTCCTACTGACTTCTTTCCTCCTCTTGTTATTATGGATACACTTGGTAACAGTTGCGTCTCATAAATTCTTGGTTTTGAATTAACTAAGTTAGCACCCCTCTGTCTGTTCCTCTCTTCCCATATTTTTATTAAGTTAGGGAAATCCTCCATAACATGTTTGGTTAATCTACACTGAGAGCACCATGGCCTTCTGGGTAGCAGGCATTACCTCACAACATGTCCCTCCTGATCACAATTATAACATCTTAATGGTCTTCTTCCTCCCATCTTGCCCCCCCTTATTCTTGGCACTCCTCACCCTCGAGGAGCCTCATTTACTCTTTAAGATGTTCTATCCAGTATATCAGCACGTGCATCCAATTCTCTACACTGGTCTGTTTGGTGTGTTGTTGAGAAACAAAACTCACAGTAAATGTTTTTTGGGACATTAGAGTACTTTTTTAGAATGGGGCATATGCGAGGTGGATGGCAAAATCCCTTACAAATTTCTTAGTACTCATTTGAAGTTGTATTCTGCAGGTTTGGAAATCCATGGAAGTGTGTATGACCAGGGTACAAACCTTGTGTATTTACTTGTGAAACTCCTCCAGCCGGTGCTCATATTTTGGGTCTTGTGGATGATGACCCAATTGTTGTTCGCTACAACCTAGGACATTATGAGACTAAATGTCCCTCTAGTAAATAATGTGTGCACCACACATTCAATTGTGTTGGGTGATATGGTTGTATGTCCTTAAGTTTCTCCATTAAGCCTGCAATTTGAATGTTTAGACCCAATAGGGAGGGATCCTGGGTTGTTACACCTCCTCTGAATTCTTACAGATATCCAATCATCGCTTGAATTCGCATTTCTTTTTCTAGGTCGTCTTGGAGCATGTCTATATTCTGCTGCATCAATGGTGTTCTATTAAGAGGTAGGAGAGCCTTGATAAACCAATCATGTTGATGATTTGGGTCCATGGGTTAACTCAATTTACCAATAGCATCTTTAAATCTTCTCATTAGCTCCCAAGTAGTCTCTCCTCACATGGGAAAATACTCAGGAGGGGGGGTGAATCAGTATTTACTGCATACTCAAAACTTTTCACTTTTTCATACCTTAATACCCATATGCTACTTTCCTTTAGTAAACTCGCATATATACGCGGATACCTTTCATTCAACTAGCGTATACACAGAGATCTAAATATGTCATTAGTTCTTTGCTTAGATCATTCCATTATTCATTCATTAGATGTTCAATAAGCAGTAAACATGTGTAGTAAGAACAGAATAAACCATCACGCAAAGCATCACACATGAACACCAGGATTTTTAGGTGGAAACCCAAGTCGGGAGAAAACCACCACTGCAGTTGCTCAGCCTTCAATATTTTATTATAGAGAAAACATCTTACAACTTATGGAAGCCGGGCGCAGACTGAAGACGTTGTGCACCCACCGCGCCAAGTAATGCACTTTCTCCCAAAGTGGAGCCCAACCCGACTCTTTACCAGCCTCTCTTGGAAGGGAGCTACGACTCCCTGTTCTCGTTTACCAGCCTCTCCTGGAAGGGAGCTACGAACCCCTGATCTTGTTTACCAGCCTCACCTGGAACGGAGCTACAACCCCCTGACCGAAGGCTACAACCCCAAAGACCACCTGGACCACGTTTCATCAATTTTCACACCGGATCCAACAACTTCACAGAACAACACTTGCAGGCCACGTTTCATCATATTTTCAGATTGGACCCTTTCCATACTTTTTAAGCACAGTCAACCATGAAACAGATACATATAACTCACTGACAGATATCAGTAAACCAGCAGAACAGATCAGAAATTTCTTACCACAGACTTCAGCAAACCCTAGTTTGCATACGCGCTTTCCTTTCTCTGATGTCGCGTATATATGCGCTTCCATATAAACCGTATACCTCTCAGAGGCTTCTCATTGCGCATAATGCGTTTCATTTCATCGAAGTCGCGTGGTATACGCGTCCTCATGCTAAGTAATGGAGGATCTTCAACCATCATAGAGCAAAGTATTCGATCTTTCAGATCAGACATTCAACTCATTCAGCTCAGATTTTACCCTTTACCTCAGACAGATGTTCGCCTCATCACAGATCTAATCATTCCATAAACAGATCTAGCAAATACAAGTACATTTCAGATCTAGATCCTCTTCTTCATCATTGGTGCATCATACATTCAGATCTATCATTAAACTGTAACCCTTTCCATACAGATATACTTCACAGAGAAGTATTCATTCAAGCTCAGACATCTTGCACCCACGCTTGTGATTTTCACAATGAATTTCTTCTCCTTATATAGGTTTATCCTTTTTCAATACCACGAGCCAAAACAATACCATGAGCCTTCAATACCACGGGCCCCTTTTTCAATACCATGAGCCTTCAATACCACGGCAAATTGATTTGCTCTTTTTGAGCGCTTTTTGCCCACGCTACTTGTCACGCACTTAACCGCGTGATACGCGATCTCCAGCTTAAACATACCTTCGCTGCATGCCTTGAAACATACTCTTTTTATCATGGATTTAGTACATGCTGAGTTCCTTTCTTCACTGCCTTCTGTACACACTGTAGATACATCATATTTAGCTCATCAATAACATATTCTATCAAGCACAACTTCATCAAATAAGTTGTCATCATCTTCATCAAGTGGGTTTCCTTTCAAGTACAACACTCAACATCATATCATCAACAATCATCATATCACTTCAGATTTACATCATTTATCAAGTCCATCAAGTCAAGCATAACTTCATCAGGTGGAGTGCCATCAAGGACAATACATGTCAACAGTCGCACGTCTTCATCTTCATTCAGTGGGTTGCCATCAAGGACAACACTCTGCATCATATTTCCAACACTCGCTACTTGGTTGATTTTCCGTGGCTTATATTAACCCTATAGTTGGTTTGTGGAAAATTTAAATTTTGTACAAATTCCCTATTTACAAGATCTATGTGGTTGGGTTTAATTTTACTCTGGACCATTTGATAAACCATCGTGGCGCTCTCTCTCGAAGCGTAGTCTAGAACTCAATTAACTTAACATACTCAGGTGTTTGGTAAGCCCTCCAGATTGCCTCCCACAAGTACCAGTGTTATTCAACATCAATGTTCCCTTTTCCTAAAAACTCGGGATATCTAGTGAACGATCTTGCCATTTTTTTCTGTATATGTGGAAGTAGTACAAATCCTCTAGTTCCTCATTGAAAAATTATTTTTCTAATACTATCACTAATATTTTATTGCACTTTAGACTAAATACTATGTATTTTACTCGATCTTGGCAACTTTATCAAAAATTTATCCAGGGGGGTGATAGAGTAGCAGGGGAAGGTTAGGAAAAATTTTACTTGGAATTTGGGGAATAGGATTACCTTGAATAGAGGTTTTCAGTGTTTCTTGAAATAATCGTTTCATCGCATCATGTAGTTCACCATCTGAATCATTGTCGGGGCTTGTTTCCTCCTCTCCATTGGAGATATTTCCTTTCTTCGATTGAGATGGGCTCCTATGAACCTGTCTAACCCCTTCAATGGACCCCTCTATTCCTATGGGCCCTCTCACAACTTCTTCCTCCACTAGAAACTGCGGCACCTCTCCTTTTTGGTGTGCGTTCTCGTTCAGCTTTTCAAACTTTTTTATTTCCCTCTCCCGCCACTTCTCACCTATTTGTGCCCTCTGATATTCTATTAGATATCTTGAATTCTTATAACTTCTGTCATCCATCTTAATAGTTTCCTTCTTACACTTTCCATATCCATTCTCCCTTAGGTCCTTCCCCTAGTACTAGTTGTTTAAGCTTCCATAGCAGGACTTTGGAGAGCCAACAGTCCCTCTTCAACAATCAAAGCCTTGATCCACAGGGGGATCTCTTTCAACAACTTTCCTCGTAACCTGGACTTGAATATAACTTCCTCTTTAGAAAAGGATTGATGAATTTCAGTTGCAAACTCTATTATGTACCCCTCCACCATCGATTGTAACAAAAAATTTACTGCTCGCATTAGATTAGTATCCAACCTATGTAAGGATGTCAGATCTGCGTGCATCTAGTCATGACGAGATATACTTGATTCCCCAGTTTTCATTTTTACCTGAAATATTCATAGCCAATTGTGGAGCTCCTCAAGAAACTTTCCCCAAAAGATCTCATAAAAATCACTTGTTGATTCGGAGAATAATATTTTATCTTGTACCTTTATTTCCTTCTGATGTTGGATCTCAACTTGTTGTGTGTAACAACTCCACTTACCCAAAAAAAAATATTCTAAATATAGTACTTTTGGTCACGTTTTTCCAACAGGTTCGTCATGAGAACATTTTTCATTAATAGTATAGCTGGAAGCTATCTTCATTTTGATCTTTAATTTTGAATTAATGTCTCTTACTTGATTCCACATGCATTTTCAACGTTTGCTTCTTTATAGCTACATTTCTTGGCTTATTAAGAGATCCTCTTAGTTTACCTAACACTCGTAATACATTTTGTATTTAAATTTTTATCCTAACTCTTATGCCTATCCATTTTAATTTAGAAGATACAACTTCTCCTAGTTGTACTTTAGGATAAAGAAATCATTTATTGCCTCTAAATTATAATTATAATTCTTAGCCCACTACATTCAAATTTTGGTTAAAGTTATAGTTTATCACCTATAAATTTCTAACATATCTCATGATGTGATTAATTCAAATTTAGATACTAATCCCCAACCACATCTATATTCACCTAACCAACAATTTCTATTTCCATACCCTAATAAAATTTAAAGGTTATAGGCACCAATATATTAATTATCATTTTTACCATAAGTTAACATACCGGTTTTTTTTTCTATATTCCATAGCTCTCGAATAAGGTATTCAAATACATATAAATATATCGTATCCCAGTCAATTTTATATATATTTACACCCATCTCATACTCAAATTTATATATATTTACACCCATTTTATATAGTAACATATATATATTCACGTGTTTGAATATAAATATATTTTAATAAACACCTTAATGTATTCAAACCATATAATAGAAATATGTTCTTAATAATTTATGACTTCCCATGGAGTCATATACTTTACCACTCCTTGACATTTTTATGCTATATTTGATGTTTATATGTCATCCTAATTTGGATACCAGTTTCACACATGGTAGAGTTATTAATGGTCATACCTTACGCATATTTACATACTCACATTTATACTTATGATAAATTTGGATATATGTGTAATTAAAAATTTTCATTTAATTGAAACGTAGGGTATCCATATAACTTTACGAAAGTTGAATTACTTACATGCAATACGATAAACATATAATTTAATTCCTTTCCTACGATTTGACCAGGAAAGTTGGTATTAATACTTGTGTTTCAGATTTGAGATCTGCATGATTTATGGTTGACGAGATGTTCACCACTCGACATTTATTTCTTATCGCTTTTGAAAATTCAACCAATTTAATGGTCCTTCCCTCTCACCTGATTGTCACATGGTTGCGTACCTTCTAGGACACATTTAGGGTGGATCTCCCTCCACTTCAACGGTGCCGATCAACTCACAGTTGTCACGACTTTTGAATGACTTAGGGTTTGGCCTTCATGGTTCATTTTTGAAATTCCTTTTGTTGTTGTTCGAATGGAGTGAATAAAGAACAAAGGCCCCTCCTTTGGTTTTTTTTAGTGGAATTCTATGCATTTCCATTGCGTAACATTACTGGATATATTAATTTATGTTTCTCTTAATTTAATTTCTTCCGCTAGATTTTCAGTTGAGTGATCCAGTCCTTTTATGGCTGGTACAGAGTCATGTTTTTTTCTAATAGTTGTTTAGAATTGTCACTTTCAATTCTATCTTTTTAAATATGGTTTGTTCAGTTCAAAATTCACTGTAATTTGGCCTTTTCTCCCCTAATGTAAGGCAAATATATAAGAATTTGTGTGGACTTCATCACAATTTCTTCTATAGTGAGTTGTACTACCTTAGCTCATACCTTTGGCTTCTTTCACCAAAGTGTGACTTTACCTTGCCATTGGTAACCCACAATTCTTATTTTCAGATTTCTTCCGTATTCATATACCTGGAAGTAATCTTGTTTAGGAGTCAGGTTTCCGCATATCTTTCCTTTTCTTATTTAAGGACTAGAGATTTACTTTCAGAATTTTTCTTGCGACTCCCTTTTCTTCTACTCTTAAAGTAGATTCTTCCCCACTCTCAGACCTCTCTGAGTTGGGTTATGTTTCATTTGAAACAATGCTTGAAGGTAATTTCCTTACCAACTTCTTTTGTTCAATACAAAAACAACCATTGATAGTTAGTCTTTAAATGAGCTAATTATTTCTGAAATGTTATTTTTAGTATTTTAGTATTAAGATCTGGTAGGGCCCCTCCCCTTCCCAGTTCTACTTACAAATTTTCTCTTTCTATCATAACAGCAGTTGTTCTTTTTCTGCACTGATTCCTGCATTAATTTTTCTATCTAGAAATTAGCAATCATAAATAAAAATTTTAAAATAATTTTGACAACAAAAATTTTTCCCTCTGTTGCGACCCATAAGCCCAGAGTTTTAACATGGCCTCTAATACCATTTGTAACAACTCCACTTACCCAAAAAAAAAAAATATAAATATAGTACTTTTGGTCACGCTTTTTCCTACAGGTTTGCCATGATAACCTTTTTCATTAATAGTATAGCTCGAAGCTATCTTCATTTTGATCTTTAATTCTAAATTAACGTCTCTTACTTGCATTCCACATGCATTTTCGACGTTGTCTTCTTAATAGCTACATTTCTTGGCTTATTAAGAGACATTGTTAGTTTACATAACACTCGTAATACATTAGGTATTTAATTTTTTATCCTAACTCTTATGGTTATCCATTTTAATTTAGAAGATACAACTTCTCCTAGTTGAGCTTTAGGATAAAGAAATCATTTATTGCCTCTAAATTATAATTATAAATCTTAGCCCACTAATTCAAATTTTGGTTAAAGTTATAGTCTATCACCTATAACTTTTTAACATCAATTGAAATATAGATAATAATCCCCAACCACATCTATATTCACTTAACCAACAATTTATATGTCCATACCCTAATAAAATTTAAAGGTTATAGGCTCCAATATATTAATTATCATTTTTACCATAAGTTAACATACCAGTTTTTTTTTCTATATTCCATACCTCAGGAATAAGGTATTCGAATACATATAAATATCATATCCCACTCAATTTTATATATATTTACACCCATTTCATATATATATATATTCGAATATAAATATATTTTAATAAACATGTTAATGTATTTGAACCGTATAATAGAAATATGTTCTCAATAATTTATGACTTCCCACGAAATCATATAGTTTACCACTCCTTGAAAATTTAATGCTATATTTGATGTTTATATGTCATCCTAATCCACATACCACGTTCACACACAGTAGATTTATTAATGGTCATACCTTACGCATATGTACATACTCACATTTATACTTACGATAAAGTTGGATATATGTGTAATTACAAATTTTCATTTAATTGAAGCGTAGTGTCTCCATATAACTTTACGAAAGTTGCACTAATTACATGTGATACGATAAAAATATAACTTAATTCCTTTTCTACGATTTGACGAGGAAGTTTGGTATTAATACTTGTGTTTCATATTTTAGATCTATGTGATTTATGGTTGAGGGGATGTTCACCACTCGACATTTATTTCTTATCGCTCTCGAAAATTCAACCTGTTTAATGGTCCTGCCCTCTCACCTGAATGGTACATGATTGCGTACCTTCTAGGACGCGTGTAGGGTGGATCTCCCTCCACTTCAACAGTGCCAATCAACTCACAGTTGTCACGATTTTTGAATGACTTAGGGTTTGGCGTTCATGGTTAATTTGTGAAATTCCTTTTTCCACTGTTTGAATGGAGTGAATAGACGATAGAGGACCCCTCCTCTTGTTTTTTCCAGTGGAATTATATGCATTTCTGTTGCGTAACGTTACTGGAGATATTAATTTATGTTTCTCTTCACTCCCTGTGGTTTACTTCGTCGTTCAGGTAAGAATAATCACATTTCTCACTTCATATTATTTCTGCGTTGTTATTTTGCATTCTTTGTCATTATGGTTCTAAGATGGTTAACGAATTTTCATTTTGGTTGCAGGTGTATTATGGAAATATAATTTGAGTTGAATTACCATATATTTCTCTAGCATTCTCGATGACCAGAGGCAAGGTAACCCTTTTCCTTCTTACCCTTTGGTGTTCGATTCTTATTTCTTTCCTCCATTTACAAGGTTTCACCCAAAATTTACACATTCTTTGCATTTTCATTTTATTATCCATAAATATGATATTTTAACTTTATTTTATACATAAGTTACAATTACATGTAACATTAGTTTGTTTCTCCAGTCCCAGACTCCGTATTTGTTCCTAACTTGTATTTATGTGTATTTTAGCACAGGGTTTCAACCCTATTCTAATTTTCACTCGAATTTCAAATTCGTTACTCATTTTTCAATTATGATGATTGATCAGGACTTTTCCCCAATTTTCCTCCATTCGACCATTACGAATTCAGTCCTTTGGTATTTTTTTTCCCAATCAATTAATTGGGTATGTTTTGTTCTTCAATATGTTTCATGTATTGTTTATTTTAGACCGTTTTACCAGCACTGTGAAAGGGATACTAATACTTTCACATTTAAATTCCCTTGACTGTATAATGACAGAGTATTAATTATTCACAGCGTTTGGATTTTTGCAATTTAATTAGTTCATTACAACATGAATTTGATATTGTAGATTCGACTTATCAGAAGTAGTATCTTCTCTGTTCGATTTTCCTTCTATATATGTATACATGCTTGAATTACCTTTTGTGTTGACAGAGAAGGATTAGAACTATGAGTCTGTCTCATCTTCGTATTTCACCAATACTTGTTATTGGTTGTGTATTGGTAAGACTTGTGTTAATTTCAATTTCAATACTTCTTTAGAAATTTATGACTCATTTCCTTTAATTTCGTTTTAACAGAAGTCTACTCTGTTTCTTTGAACTTTTAATTAAAAACTCCAATTTATTTTTAATTCCTACATTTTCATTGTCTTTAACAATGATGGTTTATTTATCATTTGTAATACGTTTTTAACGTATGTCAGTATAATTTTGACAGTGTATTATAATTGCCTTAGTACATACAGTCTACTCCATATACTTGAAGTTGGAGTATGATAAACTGATAAAATTTCTGAATTGAATTTGATTCTGTTTAACTTTTAGAATTAAATTCCTTTTATACTCAATTCAATTAGTGTTTGTAGATGTCGAAATTTTGATTATAATTAAAAATTAAAATCTCTTCTTCTATTTCTAATCCTGGGAAACCCCTTTTTCCAGAGTTGCATAGTTTCTTCAACTGTGTCATGATCCACCATACATGGATACCACCATCCTCATAGGTATTTAATTACTTACCTCTGTTTTATAATTTCTTAGGGTATTCACACTCATTTAGTCTCTTTTAATTTTTTGTACTTAACATTCTATTTATGTCATGTACATGAAGAAGTTCCACCTTACTGGTACTTAGAAATGTATAACTTTTATTATTGTTATTTGTTGAAATTCTCTATCTTTTGCAATTTCTTTTCATCAATTAATAATAGTATTCGAATAATTTTCTACATACTGGATTGCAAGTATGTCAACACTCATTGTATTTCCATTTCAATTCTTTACATTCCACAGTCAGGAGATCTGACTCCACCTTTCACCTTCTTACATGTTTTTCTTTTGAATATAGAGGGTTCTACCACCTCTATATATTGTTTACCAATTTCAACAACATATTCTATAGTTGAAGTATTTAATGAATGACTTTAAGCCAAAATGTAATTAACCTATGGAAATTACTATATTTAACTAAATTGTAAGATGTTGTTATCCTCATTTCTATAAGAGGAAGTTCATATATGTAAAGACTGTTACATGAAATTTAATTATATTTATGTTCAGTACATATCGATCCCCATATGACTGAATATGCATAGCATAGAAATTATTTATTTTATAACAGCATATTAGACTAATATCTAAATGAAAATCTGAAGTATTTAATTCCTCATTCAGATTTTTAGTTTCATTCTTCAAATTTAAAGTTTACATTTGAATTGTCTATGCATCAAGTCATATATTTGTTTATGTTTATGCTAGTTATCTAAACTATACTATGTTTATATTTTCCCATCTTTTTAATAATTTACTGCTCGAGTTATGGTTGAATTATATTGTTTGTTTATGCTTATACTAAAATTATTCAGATGGACCTAACAACGGATTTAGACCCTCCCCCAGGGTTTAGAGATTCTCTGTGTTGGTCATAATAATTCGTTCATTCTATGTAATCATACATAATACTTACCTATACAAGTTATTGTTGAATTCTGTTAAATACATATGACAACTACTCAATTATGAACACAATATACTATTACACTTAATTTATAATTAAAGATATAAGTCTTTCAGCTACAGTTCATACACCATAATCATATCCGACTATAACATAATTTCATGACAGATAACAGAAATAATAATACAAAATTCAACAAGATGTGTATACCAATCTGCTAAAGACTATTTTCCACCCAACCTTGAGCTTAATCCACAGCTCCCTCCGAGTAGAGACCAATTCTTCGACAGTGTAGACAACACCTTTTCTAACTAGGAATAGCCTATTTAAGTTTTCTTTCCCTCCATATGTTTCCATAACTGTGTCCAATCACTTTGGGATGTTGTTTCCCTTAGCCTAGGTTTTACTTTTGTTTCTTCCACAAAAGCTTCTTTAAAACTAGCTTTTCCACTTTCTAGTTTTATTATTATCTCTTCTTAGTAACTTTCCACTTTACTAAGGCTTTTATTAGATATTCTTCTCCCATATCTTAAATTTAATTTATTTTAATTTTCTCCAAGGCTTTTTGCAGAATTTTGGGAAAGTCTTAGGAATCTAGTCCAACCTCATGGATTTTGACTTCCTGGTCTCTTTTTACTCAGTCTCTACATCCTGGTACTATTTCCACATTTATATATTAAATTCCACAATTAATATATTTACCTAATTTATTTCTAAGGTCCCCTGACCTTTATATGTATTCTCAATAGAATGATGAAAATAGGGATATTACATTGTGACATGAACTGATATACATGTTTATCCCACCAACTTCGAATTTCCCTCTTGTAGATCCTTGATACCATGATATAACTCTTTGATAAAGTTTCAAGTCACGGAAACTGAACCATTTTTTTCACGAAAGAATGAATTCTAGGAAAGACCCAGGTTCAGGGTCAAAGGCCGAAAAGGTCTCGTTGTAGTCTAGGACAATTCCTACATTTTCACCTTGCTTAAGGGAGAGCATGGAGTCTCACCCGAGGCGTGTCGTGACCTTACTAGGATAAGGGAACTTGAACCATGGTATCTGTTTCCATATTATCATCTATTATCTAATGAAATTACACTATAATCATGCATAAACTACACTTAATACACATTAATCAAAGAAGAGACAAAGCCCATCAAATACATGAAGATGCACTATCAGAAAATTTTAATTAGTCCTATATAATTCCATACATAAGAACACATCCATTTTATCACAAGAATGACCACAAAATATATATATATATATATATATATATATATATATATATATATATATATATATATATATATATATATATATATATAAACTTCCTCCATTGTGCATTACATCAAATATCAGAGTCTCCGCAAAGATCTATCCATGGAACCCAAAACACAAGACTAGACTAATCTGCTACCCCTTTCTCTATTATCCTCCTCTGTGACTGCTTGTCATCTTCCTTATCTATCCTCCTCCTTCCACACTGCCAGTCCTTTCTTCTTTTTGTTATATGCTTTTCCATGCTCGGTTGTTCCTCATTCAGTTCCTCTTTTCTTTCTCCCGCTCAGATTCTTCTCCCTATTCACTGTCAGTTACTCCTGCCACTTGTACAATTGTCCATCCGCAACTTGCCACCTGCCCAACTGCTATCCCCACTCACCACCTTCACCGCAACTATCTGCAACTCACCACCTTCGCAACTGTTGGTCCGCAACTCCCAAAGATATTTTATCTTTTCCAAAAACAAAGGCCCTAACATTGCACACCGAAGAATACACTTTTGTGTAACCTGTGAATTTGTGTTTTGAATATCCAACCCAATGGATATGGTTTATGATGAAGAATGGTTTGAAGATTAATTTTCTTGACTAAGTCTTTAGATATCAAATTGGCTTGAGACCGACTATCAAATAGTGTGTCTTTTTTGTATGTTTTAAAATAGCCCTCACATGGAATAATTCAATCCTTTTTTCTTCATTTGGATTACTAGTGTGACAATTTGATGACCTAGTTCCAGAAATGGATTATTTTCCCTTCATACCCATGGTTGTAATTTTAGCTTCATCACCCGATTCAGATCCCAAATCCTGTTGAGTGGGTGCAACTATTTTTTGTTTTCCCTTGTTGTTGAATTTCTTGGGCCTAATATCTGGCTGAAGCTTCCAATCGTGGTCTTCATCATGACCCTTTTTGGAACAATGTTTGCATGCCATTTTCACTCCTTCCTTTTTAATGGATGAATTTTTCTTTCCCTTTCCTTTGAAACCCTTTCCTTTCTCTCCACCCTTAAATGGCTTATTTTTACCCTCTTCTAGAATTTTTTTCCCTCTTACCTCAAGGTGATTGGCTTGCACACAAACCTCATCTAGGCTTGTGGGATTGAACATAGGGATAGTATTCCTTAGGTAGCTATGTAAGCCGCCTATATACTTCAGCAACATTTCTTGTGAATTCAAATCAACACCTAACATAAAAGCTCTTTTTCTAAATTCTTTGGGTGTAATCTTGGGTCTAATGTTCTGCCAATTCATGATGCCTTTTTTCATATATGCTAGAGGGTAAAATTGTCTTGTAATTGCAACAATGAAATTAGACTAAGAGAGTGAGATATTACTCTATTTTTTAATCTCATATTGTGTCTTGGCTTCCCACCATACTAATGCTGCACCCTCTAGTTTCAAGGAAGCTAGTTGAATCTTTGTATCATTATCTTGCAAGTTTTGAATTCTATAGTATAACTCCAACTGACGAACCCATTTTTCAAGCTTCTTTGCATTCACTTCACCATTATACATATGTAACTCAAATTTAATAACAAATTTTAACAAGGGTTGTTTACCAATTCCTTTTGAGGTAGGTTGATGAGTATGATTAAGGGTTGTAGTAGTGGAAGAGGAGGAAGATGAAGGTGAATATGGTGGTGTAGATGGTGGATTATCACCATTTCCATTAGCTCCTCCTCCTAGATAACCCTCTCCTGTTGGAGGCCTGGAGCTTTCACCCTGCAACCTTGTGTTCCTCTCTTCATAGAGGACCTTCAGCATCTTTGTCATGTCAAAGAAAGCCTTCCTAAAAGCCTTCTCATCCTTTGACATGTTATTATTTCCTCCTTCATGAGACATGCTTATCGAAGCTTCTACTGCAATTGGAGGTGAATCTTGTGGTGGAGATTGTGGCAACTACACCCTCCTTCTCCTTGCTCCAACTAGAGAACCAGCACCCACAAGCTTGCCTTCTCCTCTCTTGAGCTTCAACCTTGTAAGCATTTAAACACTTGGAAAATATTTAAATCCTCCTTTCATAAGTAAACCTAGTGCTCTGATACCAACTTGATCTGAAAGAAAATATTAGTGTTTGTTGTGCTAAGATCCAATTCAGAATATAAACAAAGTGTTTTAGGATTATGAGGTTAATTTCAAGTTTAACATGAGATTTTATGTGAATTTCATGAGAAAATTAACATTAAAAAAACACTAAACAATAGCATCTAACAGACATGAACATCACCATAACAGTAACACAACAACACATGATGAAGGATTTCACCCCGCCTGTGCTACGTCTCCTTGGTCCAACTTCCAATGGCTTTTCCCTCTTCTATTATGCTGAAAAGTGTGATTACATATGTTTATAATGCTCAAACAACTCTGAAACATGTTCCATTAGCTCCATCATGCCCAAAAATTCCTGTGTAGCCTCTTTCTACCTCGAATTTGGTCAAAAATAGACTTACTTATGGCTTCCCCAATTTTATGCACTATTCACTCCACATCTTCCCAAAATCGAACACCATCCTACAAATCTGCCTGGAATCTAGCTAACTAAGTGCCAATTTCACCAAAAATTGGGTGAAATTGTTGCAGCACTTAAATTCCCAATAAAGCCTTAAATCTGGATTTCAAACCATATCATTATATGGTTAAGATATATATATATATATATATATATATATATATATATATATATATATATATATATATATATATATATATATATATATATATTAAAACCTCGCATGGTTGGGACACGGACTGGGCATTAACTATGTGTTATCAACAGCTGTGTATGGATATGGTTATGTGGTTAAGGACCGGGGCGCGGGGGTTGGGGATATATATATATATATATATATATATATATATATATATATATTAAAACCTGCGTGGTTGGGATAACTGCCAGACTTGGAATTAACTATGGGCACATGTCAATAGTTGCAAAAGTTTGCAGATACAGTTATGGTTAAGGACCGTTGAGGAGGGGGGGGGGGGGGGCGCGGGGGTTGGGGGGGTTTCCTCCTACCTGTAGTCCCACCTCTGGAAGTGACCATGGTTGGGGCTAGACCCTGACCCCCTCCACCCACTGTGCATTACATATGAAAATAAAATGAAACGAAGTCTGATGTATGGTAAGGAACACAGAGTGGAGAGGAATGTAAATTATTTTGGCTTGTGGCGATGAGCTCTTGTGTTCAACCCCTATGAGGTGTGGTTTGACCCTTAACATAATTTTAGTGGCCCTCAAGCTACCACATAGTAGCCCTTGGCTGGGCCACGTGGCAGCCTATGGCTGGCCACCAAAACAACCAATCAAAAAATTGCCACAACAACCAATAAAAGTGTGCCACTTCGCACAATATGATTCGGAAAATAAATTTCGTTGACCGAGTTAACCTACCAATGTGCAAGTATAGTCAGCTATAAAGACTACTGACTGGGCTATCCTACATTTTTTCTAAAAACAATAGCATGTTTGAAAATGTGGACAGAACGTGTTTCTGGGAGCATATAGTGTCAGTGTTTTGTGAAATGAGTTGCACCAGATTCAGAATGACGGGATCTACGTGGTCATTCAGGTTCCACACCATTCTGACAACTTTTATTTTTTAGCATAATTTTGAGCACTGGATCAGCTGAGGAGATAAAATTATCATTAGGAAAGAAGATGAAGGAACACTGGATTACAATAAAAGACCAAATACCAGGACCACATGAAGAATCCATATGATTGACAACCCTTTGGAGGGAAGATATAAATAAAAAATCACATATCTCATGAAGGAAAAGTTTTGGATACATCTACTATTGGAGAGAAAGCATCAAGAGGAACATCTTGGCACTGTCACTTTATCATGAAGCCCATATTTTCATTATCAAGTTGTGACCTATGAAAGTGTCACCACAATGTCATGTGTGTCCATGTGTCTTTCCACATCCCCTATGGAAGTAATGATGTATATATCACAAGCAAAAGACAAAATGTAATGTGAAGTGGAAGTAGAAGAGTCATCCATGTAATGTGAAAAGTAATGTAGGAAGTCAGATAGTCATGCATAAGTCAAACAATCATGAGGGTAGTCCAAGAGTCACATGGGAGGTGAATGGTCACCCCATTTGTTATATATACACCCTCATAGCTCATTGAAATGGCCTTTTCACCTTGGCTCCTCCTACTAGGCATTCGAGAGGAAGATTGTTTTTTTGCAAGACAAAGTGACTGCTCTAATGCTCTACTATTTGGGCTAGTGGTGTTCACTATATTGATGTATCTTGGAATTTTTACTTAATTTAGAATCTCATTAAGCCAACACACTTTCATGCATATGTCTTGAATATTGTAAGACTATTCTTTGAATGTTTGTGACATATTATGTTTTCATCTGTACTAACACTGTTACCGATGAAATATGTAACCTGACCTCAAAACGGGAACTCTAGCCCAAAAAGACTTAAAAAAAATGAAAAAACACCCCAAAAACAAAAAAAGTGTATTCCAGAAAGCACTTGGTTTTTTTTTAAGGTCAAATTTCAACATTTTATAAAATTATGCTAAAAACAAAGTTGTTTCTTGAAAAAAGGATTGAGAAAACACCCTCAAAACAAAACCAGTTGATGCTGGAATAACAAAAAAAAAAATATTGTGTCATATTTTTGACATTTTTAAAAATAGAAATAACATTTTTTAATTTTTAAAATTCAAACATTAAAAAAACCTAAACTTTAAGAAAAAAATAAATTTAAAAAATAAAAACGTTTTAAAGCTTAAAATTTAAAAATATATAGGAATAACAAAATAAAAATAAAAACAAAATAAAATTTTTAATTCAAACATTAAAAAAAACCTAAAATTTAGGAAAAAATTTAAAGATTAAAATTTCAAAATATATTGAAATAAAAAAATAAAAAAAAATATTAAATTTAAAAAAAAAAAAAAAAAAAGTTAAGAAAAGAAAGAAATTATAAAAAATAAAATATAGAAATTAAATTTAAAAAAGAAAAAGAAAATGTTTATTAAATTAAAAAAAAAATTAAATTTAAAGAAATATATTAAATTTTAATAAATTTAAAACTTTAAAAAAAATTAATAACTATTTAAATTAAAAATAAAAAAGTGAAAAATTAATTAAAAAAAAAAAATGAAAAATAAGATACAATAAAAATATTATATTTAAAAATATATATATTATAAAAACAAATAAATTTTAAAAAATAAATAAATTTTAAATTATAAAAAATAATATATATATATATATATATTAAATTTTAAAAAATATGTTAATATTAAAATAACAAATTAAATTTAAAAAAAATAGTAAATTTTAATAAATAAATGAATAAACAAATAAATTTTGAAATAAAAAATAAATTTTAAATATAAAGAAAAAGAAAAAAAAACATTGTTAAAATAAAAATTTAAATGACTTTAAAAATCAATTAAAAATGAAAAATTGAAAAAAATAAACTAAAAAAATAAATTAAATAAAGAATAAAATAAAAAACAAATTAATTTGAAAATATTAAGTTTAATTAAAAAAAAATCTAATTTTAAATACACAATTTTAATTGAAATTAAAAAAAATATAAAAAATTTATGTAATTAAAACAATAATAATAAAAAATTCAAAATTAAAAAAAAAAAAATTAAATTCAAATAAATTAAAAAGAAAATACAAAATTTATTAAATTTTAAAAAATTAAATGAAAAAACTAAACATAAAATTTAATAATAAAAAAAATACGAAAAAAAAATCAATTAAATAAAAAAAAATACAAAATTTAATAAAAAGTATTAACAAAATTTAGAAAAAATAAATAAAAAATAAAAAATAAAAAATTAAAACAAATTAAATTTCAATTATAAAAATTAAATTAAAAAAAAAATAGTTTTAAATTTTTGAATTTAAAAAAAAAAAAATCAAATTAAAAAAAATATATATATATTAAAAATTTAAAAAATAAAAAAAAATATATTAAAAAAAAAAAAAAAATTGATCGGGGTAGCGTCGCCAATCGGCCTCCCGCCCACATGGCGGCAGAGGCCGGTTCCGGGAATCGGCCTCTCGTGGCGGGAGGATGATTCTCGGAATCGGCCTCCAGGCCTCCCGCGGTGGGAGGCCGCTTCTGGGAAGCGCCCTCAAGCGCCCTCCCACGGTGGGAGGCCGATTCCCAGAAGGGCCCTCTCGCCGCGAGAAGCTGATTCCGTTGCTACCTAGGTGGGAGGCCAATTGGCGGCGCCACCACGATCAATTTTTTTTTTTTTTAATATATATATATATATATATTTTTTTTTTTAATTTGATTTTTTTTTTTTTTTATAATTTTTTTTAATTAATTAATTTATTTATTTAATTTTTTAAATTTCAATATATATAAATATATATATATATATATATATATATATATATATATATATATATATATATATATATATATTTTAATTCATTTTTTTTATTCTAAATTTAATTTTTTTGTTTTTTTATTTTTTATTTTTAACTTTGATTTTAAATTTAATATTTTAGATTAATTATTTTTTAAAATTTAAAATTTATTTATTAAATATATTAAATTTTAATTTAATTTAATTTTGTTTTAATCTTTTGGTTTATTTAGTTTTTCATTTTTAAAATTTATAAATTGTTTCATTTTAAAAAAAAACAGTAAATTTATGGATATTTGTTTTTTAATTATTTGCACGTGGTTTTTTTCATTTTTTTTGTTTTTTAATGATAGTTTTTTTTTTATATTTTAATTCTTTTATTTTAATTTTCTTTTTCAATTTTAAATTTTTTTTTTTTTTAATTTGTTTTTTTTGTTAATTTTAAAATTTGTATTTTTTTTCTTATTATTATTATTTTTTAATTTAAAGTTTTAAATTTAATTTTTTCTTCTTTGTATTTTATTTTTTTTATCTAAATTTTAATTTTGTAATTTTAATTATTTTTAAATTTTCTATTTAATTATTTTTTTTAATTATATGCTTTTTTTTAATAAATTTGAAAAAAATGTTTTTGATGTTTTTTTTTTGAATTTTTTTGGTTAATTTTTTTTTTATTTCTTTAAATTATGTGTTTTTTTTTCAAATTTTTTCATTTCTTTTGATATAATTTTCGAATATTTTTGTTTTTTTTTGGTTTTTTTTTAATTTATTTTTGTTTAAATTTTTTATTTTTACAAGTTAATTTTGTTTTTTTTTTAACATTTTTTTTGGTTTTTTTTATTGTTTTTATATATATAGTTTTATCTAAGTTTTGTGTTTTATTACCAACATGAAAATCACCACTCGGAAAAAAAAAGGTTGATGCTGCATCAATACGTTTCAAAATTAGCATGAAAATCACTGCTCTAAGAAAAAAAAGTTGATGCTGCATCAATACATTTCAAAATTAGCATGAAAATCACTAACATTTTAAAACAAATATTCATACTTCATAAATAAAAATATTAGAGTGTCAAAAATGTGCACAAAAAAAGGGGTGATTCTGCATCACCACTTTTCAAAATAGGGTGCTTTTTATGCTACCAAAAAAAAGTAGGTAACATTGTGGTTATTTATTTCATTGGTAACAATGTTTACTAAGGATATTGAACTCTTTCGGTGCCTTTGGTACTTATCTTGTTAAAGGTTTCTTGTGTTTTCTTTAACAATCGTTGCTTCCTCATGAACTATTTCATTGGTTGATCAATGATTCATTCATATCAATATGTGTGCCTTTTCTAGATAAGTAATATTACTTGTATTTAAAGGGCCCACTTTTCTCTTCCCTTCAATAGAAGGACCTTGATATTATCCGCATTTGAAAATTTCACAAGGCATACTCACTTGTTGATCTGAGATTACTTGTGCATTACCCTCTTGTGCTAAATATTTTAGCTAAGACAAATATATAAGAATATGTGGAAACTGGTATGATACCCCAAATGGGGCTCCTATTCCAAATGGTTTTAGGTCTAATTGGGAATTCACATCGAGGATACCTCTTTGGTTGACATATTTCTAGCACCCATCAATAGTGTTACAATCATAACTTCAATTTTTTTTCCAACTTCTTTCAATATCCACTTTTATTGTTCATGTTCCTTTCTCATTTGCTCAATATGATGGGAATGCTTGAGCTCTAATTCATTCAATTTATTTTCACAATGAATTTTTAAGTTGGATCATTCAATCGTAAAACCTCCTACTAGGGTTGCAGACTGATATTTCCAACTCTCTTCACTAAATTCTTTATTCTTTTCGATTTCAAATTTTAACTCTTTAATTATTTGCATCTTACTTCGATAAGATGCTCCAAGTTCGCTGACATGATATTGTTGAATATTAATAAATGCTCCAAGGGCATGTGAAGTTTCTTCAAATTTATGTCTCACATATCTAGTTGGATGCCAGCTATGTTCAAAAATTGTTTCAAGAGTGTCCATTTTCCTCTTCTTAGCCCTTCTTACAACATATTTTGTCTCTGTACTGAAATAATATTCAGTTAAATATGGAACAGTTTCAGATATTGGTTCAATTTCATTGACATGTGATTAGCCTCAATATTGCAACAATAATGTTGCAACTCCCAAGGCTACCAAATTAAATTATCAACCTAGGGTTCATACAAACTTAATAGGTGTCGACACTATATTTACAACATGCAATGTGTCATTTTTTGGTTGATTTGATGAAATGAAGTGAATGTCATGGAATCAAACCTAAACTAATTGAAGAAATGGAAATTCTTATCTATTTGCAGGAATGGAAATGTTACTCTAATTTTCACAAATGTAATGGTTAACCTACTTGCATGAATGTAAATGTGATTCTATTTGCAAAATGTAATTGTTGCATCAAAAGGAAACCTAGTCTATGCAATAGAAATAAAAATGTTGGAAATGAAAACCCGAGCTTAGGATGTATGAAAAAAACATAATCATTAAATAATTATTCAAACAATGCATTGAAAATATATTTTGTCAACGAAGTTCATAAGGTAATCATGAAAATCATCATTATATTCCTCAAGTCATGAATCTGTCCACTAACCATAACTGCATTGGTGAATTTAAATGGAGAAGAGGAAAGTCTTATGAGGTTTTTGGTCTTACTAAATCATGGTTTTGGAGCCTAGGGGTCATTATTAAATCATAAGGGACAAAAAAAAAGCTTTTGGAGAAGATCTGGTTAAGTTTACACGTGCTACAGGAGTGCTACGGGAGGCACTATTTTGCTGCAGGAGCAAGATAAATTGTCAAATGCCCAAGTAAATAAAATTAAAATTGGAAGGGAAATTGTTTATTATTAATTAGGATTTCTTAGGACTCCATTCCAAGTGTAATCACTCCAAAATAACCTTTTTAACATGTGTTAGAAAATAGCAGAAAATTACTACTCTAAAAACTGGAAATTCAAGAACTAGTGAGCTAGTTAACTTACCAAATGCCTAAACTAATCAAGTGAAACTTATATGGGGTAAATTTTTTTATTAAATTGAATTTTTTTATGACCCAATAAAATTCAAATAAACTCAAATTAATCTCATTAACACATTATAAAAAATAGCATAAAATTACTACTAGTTTGCTACAAGGGATTTCCAGAAATTCTAGAATTGTGAACTAGTAGACCAATCCAACTAGCTCAATGATGAATATGACTTTTAAAATGTGTTATAAGGATTAATAATGCTTTTGAATATGTAAATAAACTGAAAAAAAAAACTCACTTCAATCATTTAACCAATGTAACCTACAACAAAAGATGCATGAATAGTAAATGCAGAAGTAAGAGATGCAAGTGAAAAAGACATTTAAAGGAAATGAATAAATTGTAAAAGAGGGATCTGAGCATCCTGGGATGGACATGACCAAATAAAATTAGATTCCTATGAATGAAGCCAATCTTTAAAGCTAAAAATGACACCAAACTTCATTATTTTAATCAATACAAGTACATCCCTGCTAGAAATGAAAGTGGAGATGTCAAATAACAAGATTTTTCCACAAGAAGACTAAAAAATACATAGCCCTAGAGGAAAATTCGAATTGGTACTTATAAAAATTGATGGGGAAGAATTCTCCTTGAAAGGAGAAAGCTTTCCCCTCCAAAATACCTCAAATAATGGATCTGGTTCCCAACACTAGGAATATGCATTAAATGATAGGGAACACATTCCTATATTTTCTCAATCAATGTAGCTATATAATTTTTCAATGATTTCATGATATTTTATTCATTTATTATACAATATTGGTCCTCCTATAGTACGGAGCAAGTCCTTAGATTATATCCTCCTCCAAATGCTCATAATCTACTCAATATTCTCACAATATTCTACAAAAATAAATAATATTAGGCTCATAATATGCAATTATCTCTAAAAATTCCTAAGAAAATATTAAACCTAAAAAAAACATTATTAAGTGTAGGAGGATAGGTTTAATATAACCTTCATGTGCCTAAGAAAGGTTAGATGGGCCTTAATTTGTGTCTAATTTGGATGCCCATAAACATGCTTAAAAAGAAATGAAGTTAGAGAAATTTTTGTGGAGATGGGAGTCATGGAAAATGTGGGGGATGTTTCTAATACTGAAAGGTCAGTGGTTTTAATGTGTTTTTCAATTGAATCTATCTCTTTCTCAGTACTCTGTAATTTTTGAATGAATAGTTTCATGTTCATCCTTTTCATCAGTTTCCATCTCTTTAGTTTTTTCAACATATTGTTTGGATTTTAAGTATTATTGGGTGGTTTCTTCAGGAGGATCAAGGAAAATAATTTCTTTGGGGAACACATTCTTCTTGGTTACATTCTCCTATGATTCTTGTTTATGGTCCTTAACCTCTATTATTATCATTTTTTCTTTAATGATATGACCTTGTTGTTGTTGTTCTTTAACATTAACATCTTTTTTAGCCTCTGGACTTGCTAATTGCCAGACTATAATAGAAACATCAAGCATATTTTCAATTTGAATTTTTTGAAACTGCTTAGAAGAAGATGCTGGTTCTAAAAGTAGTTGAGTAAAATTAACTTTTAGACATTCAAGGGATTTAAAATCTTCAATTGGAATAGAATATAGGACACTTTTCTGTTTAAGAAAATATTTATAAGCGTTTTCTCTAAATTCTTGAATTGTTTCCCTGTCCTCAACATCCATTAGTTTTCCTCTTTCAATCGCTTGATCAAAACTATCAATATTTAGGAAAACATCATTCAAAGGAATATTTTGATGAGTAACCTTTTTTTATATAGATTACAAACTTATAATGAACATTTATTATTCCACTAGGGTCATAGAAAAAATGGGGTAATGAGTGAAATGAAAGATTGTTAAGTTCTTCAACTTCCTTGAATTCATGACCCCTGCCCTTCAATTTTATTCTTCCAAACATAATTAGAAAATTTGACCAAATATTCTTCTTAAGTTTACTCATCTTTTTTGCTTGACCATTTAATGTATTTTTATTTTCTACTTTTCTAAGAACAATTATTTCAGGAATGTACCTTGCAAATAGATGTGGACCAACCTCACTCCCACATATTTTGATGTAGGAAAAAGACTCTTCAATGAACCAGTATCCTATTTTATCAAGTTCCTCTTTCAACTCTTTGATAATCCTTGGAGGAGCCCTAACAAAGATGACTTCATTTACAGGAATCATTACATAATTGTAAATGTCATAAAAATTAAATTTACAACTAGTTTCCCATAACATTCAAGCATAATTTTGATTCAAAAGTTGATTGTCAGTAGGATAATTCCACTTTATGAGAGGAAAGGGGAGAAAGGAAATCACAATGTCCAAGAGATAATAATACATAAAAAAAGTTTGTTCATATCTTGTAGGGCATGAAACTTCCAACTTCAAAGCATCTATCAATTTTTTAGAGAGGTTGTCAAGCCAATTGAAATGTTTTGAGTATTGGTGGAAACTTTGAATCAACGACAACCATTGAGTTTTTCAATGCTCAGTGTCCTTTTCCCCATTTAATTTGGACAATATTTTTACGGTGAACCTAAAAGGACTTTTGAAAATAGAAAAATGGAAATCCATAGATGGCTTGAGTTTGAAGCCCTCTTTCTCTTTCTGTAACTAGTATTTAATAAATTTATCATAACTTTTCCACTT
This sequence comes from Pinus albicaulis, assembly GCA_034641835.2. Classification (NCBI taxonomy): domain Eukaryota; kingdom Viridiplantae; phylum Streptophyta; class Pinopsida; order Pinales; family Pinaceae; genus Pinus; species Pinus albicaulis. The sequence goes on along the minus strand of CM076574.1, from coordinate 1,050,513,371 downwards.
TGTTTAAAAAATGTGTTTTTTAAATCATCAAGAAACTTATATGTAAAGAAGATTTCAATAGAATTGAGCTTATATGTTTATAAAATGGTCTCTAACCTCAAGGATGTTATCACATTTCTATAGGAATCTGTAATTGTGAATGTATCAATGTCAATATGACCCAAAATCCATTGTATCATGTCATAATAAGGAAAACATTTAGGCCTTGTGGCAACCATCTGTAATTTTTTCCTTCTAATGGTTTCATACTATGCATTTTCGCCTTACTATAACTTTCTGGTTTTAGCCACCACCTACTCTCAAAGAAATTATAAATTTCCTCCCATTTCATTGTACTTGTGTCTTGCATTTTGAAAGTGGTGTTAGAAATCAAATCTAAATTCATATTATAACTTATTGGTTCTTGATATTATACCTCTTTTATTCTTTCTTTAATTTGTTGAACTCCTTGCCTTGAATCAGGGAATTGTTTCTTTTTCCCCATTTTTTGGCCTCTATGGGAAATAAAACAAATAATTAAGATTTTTTATGAAGACCGGTCTAATTGAATAAAAGGAAACCCTTTGAAATAACACCACTTACCAGAAGTTGAATATTATAGAGATAATTACTATAATTCAAATTGAAATTCAGGCTTTCGGGTTGTGGTTTCAGAGAATAATTGACATAAGAGCTTTAATCGGAAATAAAATGTTTTGAATGTCTTGGAAATTGAGTTGTTTAATTTGCATGGCATGTAACAAATTTAAAATTAGTGAGAAAATACCTCTCAACCATTTTTTGAAAAACGAGGTGAGATCTACATCGCAATCGGGAAAACCTCTATTTAAAACATATAAGGAAACTAAACAAACACATTGTTTTATTAGGAAAAAAAAGAAAATTTAAGAATAATGAAAGGTTCTCAAGTAGAGAAAAAATATTATTTTATTTGCAAACAGTGGAACCAGAATTAGTGTAGTTGAGCAGTCAGAGGTGCTTCAAAAAATTTAAATAGATTTACCGTATTCGACACTAACTCAAAACCAAGTCGAGCTAATTTCCTGGTTGAAGGATCAAAGGAACTACCAGGTTGAGAGGCGGAAGCTCAGTAGATGAAAAGTTTTTAGAATTAATAATATGTTCCACTTATCCTACCACTACTTCAAAAGGAGAATTGGTATATTTAACGAGGTCAATAAAGGGGAAGTGAGTAGCAAGTCCTTGCAGTGAGAAAGGACCGGTGAATGAACCTCATAACCAGGATTGAAGCAAATTCATGTAACAAGAAGAGCTACAAGGTGAATAGAGACACAACCTCCTCACCTCACGTTATGGGCCAAATAGTTATTCGACGGTTCGAGGTGCATCAATATAAAAAGAAAACAAGGAAAAGGAGACCTGACTCCCTACGTTATGTCGAGCCCAACGTCCTGACCTGTTCTAGTGGGACCCAGAGTGGGAGGTCCCCGACCTTGACTAGTCAGAGGTCAAACACTATTTTCATTTGACAACATGTAAAGCGAGATAACCCTAACTCCCGACCATGGCATGCATAAGAAGGGGAGCTAAATATAAATTTATGTAAAGATTCATAAAATATTAAATTTGTTTTGTTATCATATGTCCCAAGACATTTAGCAAATAATAAAAATGATAACATGTGGTCCTTATCAGTGTTCTATTAATTCAAAACCACTACAAATAGAGGATCTAACAATGGTCCATCCTTCTCACCGTACACTATATTATCTCAAAATCCCTCCAGACATACAATATAGCAGTGAAAATGTCATTGTGAAATAATTTGAAAAGCGCTCTGAACCAATCAGAGCATAAATAAACATAATTATGAAATTTAATATATATATATATATATATATATATATATATATATATATATATATATATATATATATATATTTGTGTGTGTGTGTTCTAATGTTTACGTTACAAATTGTTTGTTTAATTTTTATCCAACAGAGACCCGACCTCGCGACCTACTCCAGTGGGACCCGTAGTTGGGGTTGATTATGGTTGGGCTCAACAATGATTGAGTTGTTTTAAGTGAAGGCACGCATCATTAAACCTCAAATCCCAACTTGTTTCCCTTGGGACCCACAAGTATTGTTCACATGGAATAACTTGAGTTGTAAAGGGTGTATGCTCGTGATATGTATATGTCATTTTTAATTGAAATTTTCAAATTTCTCATATCTTTAGATATGTTTTAAGAATGAATATCCTACTAGTTATTATCGAATCAATATATTCTAGTTCGAAAAACACAAGTTGGGAGAGTCACATACTTTATTAACAATTTGTCTTTCCATAGTAAAAAGGAAATTGTAGCAAGTTTTGCAAAGTTTCATGCAAAATCTTATCAAGTGTTAAAGTTGTAGGTAATTTAATTAAATGCATAAGATTGCATAAATTTTAGTGAAAATTTCAATATAATCCATATTTAAAAAAATGATATTTTCTTATTATTAGAATTATATTATCATGAATTTTTGTGGGTAGCCATAAATAATAAATTACTAGTGAAATTAAATGAGTGATCATATGAACTTGTTGCCCTGCATAATCCAAAGTCGGGAGCGGGCATTGGAACAATTTTGCAAAAGGAGAGAAGTCTCAACTCTTGACTTGCTTTTGTGAATTCTAACTATGGCATATATTTTTGTTTATTACTGATTAATAATTATATAAATTTAAAAGTGTGAAAGCATTCACAAATTCCACCATGACCTCGACTAACTATGACTATGTTTAACAAAGGAAATCTTTTATTGCAATTAATAGGTTACATCAAGGACAGATTGTCAACTCAATTTGTGCACTGATGAGCACCACAATCATGTGTTACAAAATGTGAACGTCCATTAGGAAGGCTGAGGATATTCTTATCTCTTAACTTTTAGGTTGTAACTCCACATGAGGGCTTTTGTAGCTTGCGCTGGAATGTACTCTCTTGGGTAGGGCACAACCTCATGGGAGGAATTGGCTTGCATTAGAGGAAATTTTAGCCTAAAAGTGCCCATGAATTTTGATGTAATTTCCATGTCATAATATGTAAACCAATTAAACTTGTTTAAATTTACTAAGAGGTAGACGTAAATATTTTGGAGCAAAAAGAAGAAAAAATAATTTTTTAAATTGTAATTTTTGTTTATCTTTTTATTGGTTTACTCAAATTTAAATTGTAGGCACTCGTTGGATGTGGAATTAAATTTTGAATCCAACAAGTACCCATCATCCATACCTTTGAGAAGACCCATGTTGATAAAAATTGAAGATACATTAAAAAAAATGTGTTGAATCTTCAATTTTTGTCAATGTCGGTCTTCTCAAAAGTATGCATGATGGGTACTCGTTGGATGAAAAATTTAATTACGCATCCAATGAGTGTTTACACTTGAAATTTGAGTGAGCCTATAAGGAGATAAGCCAAAAATACAATTAAAAAAAGTAGTTTTCCTCTTTTCCCTCGTGAGCCTATAAGGAGATAAGCCAAAAATACAATTAAAAAAAGTAGTTTTCCTCTTTTCCCTCCAAAATTCATAACTCTTATTTTATTATTTTAACTATTATTTTTCGTTAGGAGGCCACTGTTAGGGTGAAATTTCCTCTAATGCATTGCATTGTTGTTAAAATTCCTTAGGCCGAAATCCATACCCTACATAGTACCTCAAGACTATGTTGAAGGGTAGATGAAGTCATCCTACGGTAAAAATGCGAAAGTGGGTTACACTTTTCTGAGAAACGCGGGTGGAAAATTCATTTTTCCAACACTTAGGCCAAACTTTTATAAAAGTTCGGCCGAACTGTTACAAAGTTTGGCAAAAGTATGTAACTTAGTTCGGTCGAACTCATTCCTCTGTTTACATTGACGGTGTAATGATGGCATGGGTAAAAAAAATTTTGGCTAGAGATGGGAAAACGAGCATTAAAATTTTGGCCAAAATATTAGTTCAGCCAAAATTTTGAAACGAATTCGGCCGAACTATTTCTTATAAATATACAGTCCCCCAGACCGCAATAGGTTTCGGGCTTGTTACCATTTGTTTGTTATCTTTGTGTCACTATTACGTTGTTGCGTTGTTTGATCTCTGTCTCTGTTTGTTTCGTGTTTTCTATTACAGGGGCTTGAGGTGAGAAGCTTTGGTTTTGTGTTTATTTTTTTTGTCTTCGTTTTTGTGTTTTAATTTTTGTCTCTGTTTTTTATGTTCGCAGGTTACAGATAACCTATGTCTTCAGCAATCTCTTTCCTCGTTGTGGATAACCTACATCTTCAGCGATCTCCTTCCTCGTCGGCTCGTCGTCTCCAGGTAGACGAAAAAACTTGTTTCTAACTCAGTTTGTTTGTGGTGAGATAACCTACGTATTACAGAGTTTTTGTTTGTGGTTATATTGTCTTCAGTCCACTATCCATAGTCCATCCTGCAAGAAGTGTTTCTTGTTAGGATAGTTGGAAACCTCCTATGTTATTCTAGTGATTATGTGTGGATAGAAAATTATAAAATAAAATAACCAACAACAAAAAATTCATAGAAATCCATGTGATAAATTTGCACAATTTTATCATTAATATGTAGAATGATTTCCATGAATCCTCTATAGGTGTCATTAATTATTGACACATCAAGATTTGTTTTCTTATTCATTGGTCTGTCTGGGAAATCAAATTGAATACTCTAGTTATATTAGAACGATCAACCAACTTGAGTGGATTTGCAGGAGCATGGTAAGAAATCCCATTCAAAATATAATGGAATTTTGCATTTATATGTCCATATTTGGAATACCCTTGTGGATTAGGCCTAGCAACCCAGACATATATATTCCACCTGTTTCACATGACAAACAGAACATAGGAAATCAACTTTTTCACATAAAACACAAATACTAGCATGTGGATTAGATATAAGTAAACAAAATTCCTAATAGGGAAGAAAATTTACCATGTAATGAACCAAACTATGATTCCGCTACAGGGAATGCAAAATTAGTTTTATTTATATGTAACTATAAATTGAAAAACTATTAAAATTTTAATCTAAAGACTATAAATTGAAAAACTATTAAAATTTTAATGTAAAAACTATACAATTTTAATGCATGAGAGGTTTTTGTTGAAGTATTGATTTTAGCTATATATAACTATAAATTGAATAATGGAAATTTACAATTTCATTTCAAAAAAACAATAATTCCATTGACTAACATAATTATTTCAACCATTACCTCATCATCCTAATCTAGCTAGCTTTCTAATGCCTCAAAGAGTAGAGTTTTATGTGTTTTCTTGATGGTTGATAGCTTTATTATTTCCTTCAACCTCTACAGATCTAATATCTATGTGTTCTTCTTATGAGCACCAACTCATAGCTCTGTTCTTTCTTAAGCTTGTAGGTTGTATTTATCTTCTATTTCTTCCTCAGACTTTCGTTACATTGTCTTTGTCTTTCAGTAGAGTGTTTGTTTGTGGTTACAGTGCCTATCTTCCTTAATAGTCCTTGCTAAGCTAAAACCTAATCTTTTCTTGCTTATTCCTAAACTGAAGCTTCCTAATCTAGCTAAATTTCTAATGCATCAAAGAGCAGAGTAGAGATTTATGTGTTTTTTTTCCTGATGGCTAATAGCTCTACTCTTTCCTTCAACCTCTGCGGATCTAATATCTCTATGTTCTATCTATGAGCACCAACTCATAGCTCTGTTCTTTCTTAAGCTTGTAGGTTTTATTTGTGTTATGTTGCTTCCTCATACATTTGTTAGATTGTCTTTGTCTTTCAGCAAATTTTTTGTTTGTGGTTATAGTGTCTATCTTCCTAAATATTCCTTGCTAAGCTAAAAACTAATCTTTTCTTTCTTATTTCTGAACTGAAGCTTCCTAATCTAGCTAGATTTCTAATGCCTCTAACAGTAGAGCTATATGTGTGAATTTTGACATAACTTCATAAACCACTACCACTAGTTGTTTAAGTAAGTGTATAAAATAATTTTGCACCCCTTTCCACTTATTACTTCAGTCATAAGTTTCTATGTGTAGATTTTACGTCCACCTCACTAGATGATGTGGTGGTTTTATTGTAACTGAGATGATTAAATTACTAGGATTGAGGTTGGCTATTAAAAAAAAAATAACCAAACATTTATTTAGTGATACTTTTCCACCCTAATCTTTTCTTTCTTATTCCTGAACTGAAGCTTCCTAATCTAGCTAGATTTCTAATGCCTCTAACAGTAGAGCTATATGTGTGAATTTTTACATAACTTCATAAACCACTACCACTAGTTGTTTAAGTAAGTGTATAAAATAATTTTTCACCCCTTTCCACTTATTACTTCAGTCATAAGTTTCTATGTGTAGATTTTACGTCCACCTCACTAGATGATGTGGTGGTTTTATTGTAACTGAGATGATTAAATTACTAGGATTGAGGTTGGCTATTAAAAAAAAAATAACCAAACATTTATTTAGTGATACTTTTCCACTATATTCATATTATGTTGATGCTAACTATTTTTTATTAATATACCTAAATTTACACCTTCCATGATGCTTCCTCTCCTAGTGTTGTCATTTACTTTTCTAATCTTGTAAAATGTTAAAAATGGAGTGCTTATAATGTAATGGATATTACTAATCTAGATTATGTACATTTACTTTTCTAATCTTTTAAAATGTTAAAAGTGGAGTTTTTTATGATGTAATGGATATTACTAATCTAGATTATGTATGTAGTGATATGATGATAGTGTGTAGGTTGATGTTCAAGTTGTAAAATTGCAAAATATTAAAAGTGGAGTGTTTTATGATGTAATGGATATTACTAACCTAGATTATGTATGTAGTGATATGATGATAGTGTGTATGTTCATGTTCATGTTGTAAAATTCTTGTATGTATATCAAGGATGAATGATAGTACAAGCCAAAAATGACATTAAATTATAAAATTTAAATGATTATTAAATTTTACACCTTCCATGATGCTTCCTCTCCTAGTGTTTTCATTTACTTTTCTAATCTTGTAAAATGTTAAACTTTACTTTACTTTTCTCCAACAAACTCATCAAGGTGTGACTTTTGAAATAACTTCATCAACCACTACCACTAGTTAAACTCATCAAGGTGTGACTTTTGACATAACTTCATCAACCACTACCACTAGTTGTTTTAGTAAGTGCATAAACAAAATGACATTATTATAAATAATTAAACAATCAGTTAGGTGCTAAATCATACTTATTAAGGACATAACTTATTCAAGTTGAAAATTATTTTTTAATGTTCTTAGCCTATTGATAGATGTCAAGGTAAAGTTTTCTAGATGTGATTTCTCCCATAAACTTCAAGGCAAACTAAAATCTAAGGTAAACCATGTACATGTCATTTCTCCCACAAACTCATCAAGGTGTGAATTTTGACATAACTTCATCAACCACTATCATTAGTTGTTTTAGTAAACTTTCATAAAATAATTTTTCAAAGCATGTACATGTCATTTCTCCCACAAACTGATAAGGTGTGACTTTTGACATAACTTCATCAACCACTACCACTAGTTGTTTTAGTAAGTGCATAAAATAATTTTGCAAACCATGTACATGTCATTTCTCCCACAAACTCATCAAGGTGTGACTTTTGACATAACTTAATCAACCACTACCACTAGTTGTTTAAGTAAGTGAGAACCACTACCACTTTAAGGAAAACCATGTACATGTGTCATTTCTCCCATACATGTGTTATTTCTCCCACAAACGTTTAGGAAAAATTTAAGGCATGTGTCATTTCTATGTCATTTCTATGGCATTTCTCCCATAAACTATAAGGCAATGTTATTTCTCCCATACATGTGTCATTTCTCCCACAAAAGAAAACTTTAAGGCATGTGTCATTTCTATGTCATTTCTATGTCATTTCTCCCATACAATATAAGGAAATGTCATTTCTCCCATATACTATAAGGCAAAGTTCAAGGCAAACCATGTACATGTCATTTCTCTCTTAAACTCGAGGCAAGGAAAAATTTAAGGCATGTCATTTCTAGATGTGATTTCTCCCATAAAATTTAAAGAAAAATTTAAGGCAAACCATGCACATGCCATTTCTCCCACAAACTAAAGGCTTTCTTCCATTAATTCAAGGAAAACTTTAAGGCCTAAAAACTGAACCTAAAGTGGCTAAACTTCGATAGGATTTTAAACTTCCATAGGATTTTAGTCTGTCTATTGAGTGTTAACTTCTACAAGCTCTAAAGGAAGAGTCTGTAAAGGGCCAGGTAGCCTCTGGATCTCATCTTTTCTCAAATGTGGCATATCCAGTAAATACCCCTACAGTCAATCTCTGGAACATATATAAATAGAAGTTCTTCATTGTAATATCTATTTATGTACGTGCCATTTCTCCCATAAACATTAAGGTATTTGTTAGTGTTTATAGAACCATGTACATGTCATTTCTATGTCATTTATCCCATAACATTTAAGGCAAACGTTAAGGAAACCATGTACATACATGTCATTTCTCCCATTTCTCCCATAAATTTTAGTAAGTGCATAAAATAATTTTTCAAACCATGTACATGACATTTCTCCCACACACTTTAAGGCAGAATTTAAGGCAAAACATGTTATTTATATATGTCATTTCTTCCATAAACTATAAGGAAATTTCATTTCTCCCATACACTATAAGGCAATGTCATTTCTCCCATAAACTATAAGGAAAAATTTAAGGCAAACCATGTATATGTCATTTCTCTCTTAAACTCTAGGCAAGGCAAAATTTAAGGCTTCTGTCATTTCTATGTCATTTCTCTAGAATTTCTATGTCATTTCTCCCATAAACTATAAGGAAATCTCATTTCTACCATAAACTATAAGGAAAACTTTAAGGCAAACCATGTACATGTCTTTTCTCTCTTAAAATTTAGGCAAGGCAAACTTTAAGGCATGTCATTTCTAGATGTCATTTCTCCCACACACTTTATGGCAAACTTTAAGACATGCAATCTCTAGATGTGATTTCTCCCATAAACTTTAAGGCAAACTTTAAGGAAAACCATGCATGTATGTCATTTCTCCCATTAATTCAAGGAAAAATTTAAGGCCTAAAAATTGAACCTAAAGTGGTTGAATTTCCATAGGATCCGTCAAACTCAAGGCTTTCTCCCATTAATTCAAGGCAAACTTTAAGACCTAAAAAATGAACCTAAAGTGGTTGAAATTCCATAGGATTTTAGTGTACTTGTTGAGCGTTAACTTCTACAAGTTCTAAAGGCAGAGTCTGTAAAGGGCCAGGTAGGCTCTAGATCTCATCCTTTTTTAAAGGTGACATATCCAGTAAATGTCGCTACATTCAATCTCTGGAACAGATCTAAATAGAATTTCTTCATTTTAATATCCATTTCTATACATGTCATTTCTCCCATAAACTTCAAGGTATTTGCTAGTTTTTTTTTAACCATTTACATGTCATTTCTATGTCATTTCTCTCATAAAATTTAAGGAAAACCATGTACATACATGTAATTTCTCCCATTTCTCCCATAAATTTTAGTAACTGCATAAAATAATTTTGCAAACCATGTACATGACATTTCTCCCACACACTTTAAGGCAAAATTTAAGGCAAAACATGTCATTTCTATATGTCATTTCTCCCATAAACTATAAGGAAAACTTTAATGAAAACCATGGACATGTCATTTCTCTCTTAAACTCTAGGCAAGGCAAACTTTAAGGCTTGTGTCATTTCTATGTCATTTCTCCCATAAACTATAAGGAAAACATTAAGGCTTTTGTCATTTCTATGTCATTTCTCCCATAAACTATAAGGTAATGTCATTTCTCCCATAAATTATAAGGAAAAATTTAAGGCAAACGATGTACATGTCATTTCTCTCTAAAAATTAGGCAAGGCAAACTTTAAGGCATGCCATTTCTAGATGTAATTTCTCTCACACAATTTAAGGAAAACTTTAGGGCATGTCATTTCTAGATGTGAATTCTCCATAAACTTTAAGGAAAATTTTAAGGAAAACCATGCATGTATGTCATTTCTCCCATTAATTCAAGGCAAAATTTAAGGCCTAAAAATAGAACCTAAAGTGGTTGAACTTCTATAGGATCCCACAAACTCAAGGCTTTCTCCCATTAATTCAAGGAAAACTTTAAGGCCTAAAAACATAACCTAAAGTGGTTGAACTTCCATACATACGATTTTAGTATGTTTGTTGAGTGTTAATTTCTACAAGTTCTAAAGGTAGAGTTTGTAAAGGGCCAAGTAGCTTCTAGATCTCATCCTTTCTTAGAGGTGACATATCCAGTAAATTCCCCTATAGTCAATCTCTAGAACAAATCTAAATAGAAGTTATTCATTTTAATATCCATTTCTATAAATTTCATTTATCCCATAAACTTTAAGGTTTATTCTAGTGTTTTTGGAACCATGTACATGTGTCATTCTATGTCATTTCTCCATAATTTTTAAGGAAAACTTTAAGGATAACCATGTACATACATTCCATTTTTCTCATTTCTCCCATAAACTCAAGGCAAACTTTAAGGATAACCATGTACATGTCATTTCTATGTCATTTCTATGTCATTTCTCCCATAAATATTAAATAAAACTTGAAGTATAACCATGTAAATGTCATTTCTATGTCATTTCTCCCATAAATTTTAAAGAAAACTTTAAGGATAACCATGTACATGTCATTTCTATGTCATTTCTCCCATAAATTTTAAAGAAAAATTTAAGGATAACCATTTACATACATGTCATTTCTCCCATTTCACCCATAAACTCAAGGCAAACTTTAAGGATAACCATGTACATGTCATTTCTCCGATAAACTTTAAGGCATAATTTGCTAGTTTTTTTCGAACCATGTACATGTCATTTCTCCCTTAAACTCTAGGGAAGGCAATATTTAAGGCATGTCATTTCTAGATGTGATTTATCCCATAAACGTTAAGGCAAAATTTAAGGCAAACCATGTGCATGTCATTTCTCCCATGCATTTGCAATAAATGTTAATTTAATATATATTTTATTGAATTTGTTTTTTTTCAGGGATAAAAAAAACCCACTAAATATGGTTGAAAAATTGACATTATGCATAGATGTTTCTTGCTATCCCAATCCAAGGAAAGCAGTGATTACATATGTGCTTTGAAATATTACGACTAGCAAGGTCCTCCAAAGGAAAATGAATATACCAAGAAGAGCAACAAACAACAAGGCATATTATATTGCATTGATAAAAGGGTTGGGAATAACTGGGCAGTATAGATCAAATGGAAATGTAGTTTTCACCAATTCTGAACTTGTGTGCAACCAAATGAAAGGCATGTACCAAGTTAAGAAGGAGAGGCTAAGACAACCGCATGGAAAAGCAAACAATATTGTTAGCCAATTTAAAATTTTTAGTATAATACATTGTACAAATGTTAATAAGATGTTTGTTGATCTATTGTGTGGGGCAATGTCAATTCAAGATTCATCTATCAAATATGAATTAATAGATGAATTATTATTATACGGGGCAATGCCAATTCAAGATTCATCTCTCAAAGATGAATTAGTGTTGAGACACTCTTCTTTAAAAATTCAAGATTCATCTCGCAAAGATGAATTAGTGTTGAGACGTTCTTCTTCAAAAATTCAAGATTCATCTCTCAAAGATGAATTAGTGTTGAGACACTCTCCTTCAAAATTTGTTGATGGACATTGCAACATATCTTTGGTATGTGTGTGTTTTTTACTTATAAATTCATCTTTTTTAATGACCATGTGTTTTTTTCAATTATACCAAGTGTGCTCCCACCATGTAAAGTGCAACTTGGTGAAATTCACATTTTTATAAAATTAAAATGTGAGCACTTCAACAAATTCTCGTTTAAATGGAGTTTCATGCTTCTTTTTTAATGACCATGCCTTTTTTTCAGTTATATACCAAGTGTGTTCCCACCATGTAAAATGCAATTTAGTGATCTTAACATTTTTATAAAAATTTTGTTTAAATTGAGTTTCACACATCAATTAGTGCTTTGAAAATTGTGTTTTACATAATTTTTACACTAAAATATATTAATTTTTTGAAATTTGTTTTGAATTTATTTTAAATAGTAATTTAAAAATAATTGTAAATGTCCATTGTAGATATATCTACCATTAGAGGTATTTTGAGGTCTAAAATGGGCCTCCTAAGAAAAATGTAAAACCAAATTAAACTTTATAATAACTAATAGGATTCAAGATGATTATGTCAACATGGGGGATAATTCACCATTTTTTAAGTAAAAGGGTAAAAAGATTAAAAAATAATAAAATAATAAAACTACTTTTTCAACTCGTATTTTCAAATTATCTCCCAAATTGTTTACTCAAATTTTGAGCGGGAGTACTCATTGTATGCAAAATTTAATTCCTCATCCAAGGAGTACCCATGTTGCATGCTTTTGATGGACCTTGCGATACGAAAAGTAAGAAATACCTGAAAAAATGTGATTGCAATAACTTTTTTCATGTATTTTTCATTTTTCATGTAGTAGGATCCATCGAAAGTATGCAACATGGGTACACCTTGGATGAGGAATTAAATTTTGCATCCAATGAGTACTCCCTCTCAAAATTTGAGTAAAAACTTTGGGAGATAAGTTGAAAATACGATTTGAAAAAAGTAGTTTTTTTCTTTTTTCCCTTCAAAATTTGATAATGTAATCAAATCTTATTTTATTATTTCCACTAAAATTTTATAATTTCCTTAGGAGTCCCATTCTAGAACTCAAAATTCCCCTAATGACATATGTCACGGAGGATGAAAGGCGAAGATCAATAGAATCCCATATCTGTATGAGATAGGGGGATCAGGGATCAAGGGATGTTCATGGTACTTAAATATAATCTTATCTCCATACATACATGTGTGCACATATGGAATTTATTTTTTATCAATTTTGTGAGTTAAATTAGTTTTTAATAAGATTTATTTTTTATTTTTTAGGAGGTAGGAAGACAAGGGTGTCTAGTCCATCAATGGAGCATGGCCATGGTTCACGCAATCGTGGTATGGTTCATGGAATTTAATCAATGAATATGTACATGTATTTATATGTATGAATTCATTTTTGAATTGATTATAAATTCATTTTTTTTTATGAAGCTTCCCTCTCATCTCTTGAGGTTGGTGGTGGTACACATTCCCTTGGAGGACCATCAATAGGTGTTGGTGAATTGCGTGAAGTTGGTGATATGCATTCCCCCAAAGGAAAATCAATGGATGGTCGTGTTGGTTCTCAACAAATCGGTGGTCATTCTGGTTCTCAATGGTCTCAAGGTGGGAAAGATTCTAGCCAACCATATCGAGGTGGCCATCAATCTGAATATTATTTTCATTCAATTTGTACAACTTTGTTTACATTTTTTTTAATATACAAAATTTTATATTGATACAGAGGGTGAAAATGTTGCTCCAAATGTTTCGCAAAAAGGACATAGGAAAGAACGCGTCATTCAAGAAGAAGGTTGTACACCAACCACGACTTATCTATTTGACATTTTCGATATACCTTGGGAATCAGACATGCAGCAATGCACCTTACAAAGGTGTCAAAATATTCATTCAAAATTGAAGAGAGATCTCTTGGCTTTGACTCTCCCTGCTGAAAGTCAACAAATCTTGGAAATAGTTACTCACTCTTTAAGCGAACTAGTATATGTGTACCTAAATATTGGGCCAACCACTGATACGTTTGTAGAAGTGATGAGAAAAATAAAGGAAACAGTGATGGGTCCCGATACATGGGAGGTTGTTAAACAAAGAGTTACAACATAAATGGCCAAGTCTATATTTAATTTAAAATAAGGGCTGAAAAGAAAGATGCTAAAGGTGCAATATTTCAAGCACCCTCATATAGCTGGCTATTCGTATGATGGGCACCTTGATGCCTATGGAAGACTCCCATGGAATGAAGAGGTTCTGCTTTATTTTGAAAATTTATTTTATGCATAATTTGCTTTGGGAATGAAACCCAATTATAATGACCTCCCCTCTAAATTTTTTGGTCTTGAGAAAGGTCGATTGTGTGACCGTAGGGGCGCTAGGCGTGAAGCTGAGTTTCCTTGCCCTGAGCCACCATTGGTTAGTCGACCTATTCATGTTGAAACTTTGCGGTCAGAAGTGGATGCCACTTCTCAAATTAGTCGAGAAGAAAGGGATGCCATCATTGACAATTTTCAGAGTGGATTGGTTGGAGTTTATGTTTTTCTGAATCGACAAAGAGCACGTGAGAATGCACGCACTAATTTTTTTTATTATACAGATGAATAGATAGACAACATGAGTGTTGAAGATCTCATAACATATGCAAATAATTGTCGCAATGGTTGGCAGGACCTAATTATTCATGAGCAAGAGGGCATGGGTACAGTATGTGTTAATGGTTATGGTGATCATTTTAACACATGTACAATTTATAATAAATACATATATATACATACATTTATTTGTATACATTAATCTATCAAAAATGTATCATTATATTTTAACACCATTTTCAGTTGTCATGCTTGATAAACGAAGATGATGTTAATATGACGGCCAGAGCCTCTGATTCACACAATCAAGATGGGTCTCACCATCAATCACACAATCAAGATAGTTCTCACCATCAAGATATGTTGGAAAATGTTAGTGTTTTTTAAGTGAATATGATGATGTACAAATATTTTTTTATCTATTATTATATATATTGAAACATGATGACATATTTTTAAAATAAATAATTGTGCACACATGTACATGTATATATAATTAAATGTTAACAGATTCTGATTTCGTCTGATGTTTTTGGGATGGCAGTACCTTCTTCTTCCTTGGGAGATCTTCCAAACCCACCATCACAAATATGAACAATTTTTAACTTTTAAATATGTTTTTAAGCTATATATTCCAGCTCAAAAGTTCCATTAAAAAATCAGATCTCTAGATCTCGAGTTATTTTAAATTTTTTGAATTTTAGGTT
Organism: Pinus albicaulis; assembly: GCA_034641835.2. Taxonomy (NCBI): domain Eukaryota; kingdom Viridiplantae; phylum Streptophyta; class Pinopsida; order Pinales; family Pinaceae; genus Pinus; species Pinus albicaulis. Next base: position 1,050,498,348 of record CM076574.1, on the reverse strand, counting down.
TTTGGAGATTTTCTTTCAGAGACACCCTTAGGAGATGTGCCAGATCCACCATCACAAGTATTCAATTTTTCACTTAAATATATGTTTAAGTTATAAGTTATAAATTGAAATTCAAAATTTTTATTATAAATTGAGATCTAGATCTTGAGTTATTTTATACTTTTAAAATTTTTGAATTTTAGGTTCCTGGAGATGATTTCTTTTTTCCACGGACTCTAGCAATGGAGTGTATGATGGATATAGGAACATCCACACCATTTGAACCATTTGAACAAGTTGTCTAACTTTTTTTTTAATATTATTGAAAATTAGTTTATATATATATGCATTTTCATTTGAAATTTTTTAATATATATATATATATATATACTTGTACATGTATATTGTATAGTTTACTGTGGAAGATGTTCTTATGGAGAAAGTTTTAATAGATGAGAAACAAAACACAATGGAGAGGGAACCTCATGAGGTATTGCATGATTTCTTTTTTCATTTTGTTTTTTTACATGAAGTTATATATATTCTCATTCAATTTTAATATGTATTAAATTTTAATTTTTGTGCACATTGTGTAGAGGCTCCCCGTGCTTCACAGGATAGCTCGAGGATCGTGTCTTTGTTGAGAGAGACATTATATCCATCTGTATTTGATGGATGATGCACATGTGTGCAACATTATATTTGATAGATCTAGTCTTAAAATTAATTTTCTATATAACATACTTATAACACTATATATATATATATATATATATATATATATATATATATATATATATTAAACTACATTTACTCTTGTCTTGGATAGTTACATTTGGCATGTGATTGTGATATAATGCTTTGTTTTTATTGAATATTTGAACTACCTTTGGCATGTGATTGTGATATAATGTTTTGTTTGTATTGGATAGTTGAACTAAATTTTGCATGTGAAGTAATGTTGTGATATAATTTGTTTTGTTTTTAAAACTCAAGTTTTGGATGGTTGAACTACATTTGGCATGTGATTGTGATATAATGTTTTGTTTTTATTGAATAGTTGAACTACATTTGGCATGTGAATTAATGTTGTGATATGATGTTTTGTTTTCAAAACTCAAGTTTTGGATCTATTGAACTACATTTGGCATGTGATTGTGATATAATGTTTTGTTTTTAAAATTCAAGTTGTCATTTTACAAACAAAAAAAAATTTCACATGAATATATGTACATAGAAATAATTTAAGTACATGTTTGAATATACACATCGATGTATATATATATCTAAAAACAATCATAAGATTCTAGGTCTTCTTAGATGTGTCAAAAAATCATAAAATTTTAAAATTTCATTCTAGAACATATATATCCAGTACGTGCAACATTTTTCATCAATGCACATAGAAAAGATACTTTCAGTTGATAGTAAACTGGAAATTACAAAACACATACCACACATTTTGCATTCGAGAATGAATATTATATAATTTACTTCTAATAAATACACACATCTAAAACAAAATAGTGCAACTTCAAATTCACATTATATCAACTATGCTAGATACACAGATATGTACATTTTTCAATAATGACATTATGATAAATTTTACCAGACAAGGTATGAAATCACTTAGACCAGATAATCTAGACATATGTATGTGTACACCTATATAAATTACTTGTGTGCATGTACCAAAATAATGTACATGTGAAAAAACTTAAACAAATAACATAACAAGGTAGTTCAATTTTTAGTTAAGTTCCAGAATTTTGAAAACATGAATCCAAAGAGAGTAAATTGTTGGGTAGTTCAATCAAAAAAATTCCAATGGATTTCCATCTTCAATGATCCGTTCATGATCGGTTTTTAACATTTTCCATTTCTTAATTATCATTTTTTCCTTTCATTGAAATTCTATCAAATTTATGTGTGTTGCACACACCAAGTGACTATATTTACAACTTATGACATCATCTTCATAGTCTTCAAAGTAAACAAAATCCCCACTTTGATTAGTTTGTCTGAAAAAATAACCTTTAAGTATAATAGACCCTTTGTCAAATGTAAACCCATGATCATTATAGTTTTCTAATAATTTCATCTTTCATTCAGTGCAACACATCAAATAATACTTCACATTTTCATCGTTGATAGTAGGTGCAATTACATCAAAAACATCTCCTGCACAATAAAACAAATTGATGTATTTAAATTTAGATCATAATTAACATGAAAAATTAACTTTAAAATTGACATACATGTACTTGATTTTATTATATATTTCTAGATCTCTATCATTTGAAAGAAATTGAAATGTTACCTTCTTTAACAATATTAGAAACTCGAAAACCATCAGATGATATTGTAGTCTCCTCTGATTGCATTTCTTCAAACATTGCAACAGAGATTTTCTCCTTTGTATTTAGCTCTGTATGTTGCCAATATTTTACATACATTTTGTTTTCACAAACATCATTGGATTTTGTGTTGTCTATGCAAACATGACAAAAACAAGAATATTTTCTTTTATCCAATGCAAATACATTTCTGGACAAATTTGTTTTAATTGAATGTAATTTTCGAGTCCCTTTTATTTGCGATATTCTCTCCCCTATTCTCTATGTTCCTCAGGGTCTCTTGTTCAATCATATTTTCTCTTGCAATTCCTTTTATTTCCCATGATAATTGAGTATGAAGTTCAAAAAATTTCCTTCAAAAATTTAGACAAAAACTCAATTAAAAAAAATATCACAAAAGATTTAATTTAAAAAAAAATTATTTTAAAAATTTTGCACAAAATACATACTTCAATCCAAAACACTTACTTTAAAAAATCCGAGAAAAAAATGTCTTCTAAAAATGAAATGAAGCTCAAAATATTTCCTTCAAAGTCTTGCAAAAAAATTTCATTTAAAAAGTTAGACAAAAACTCATTTAAAAAAATCATATAAAAGATTTACTTCAACCCAAAACACATACTCTAAAAAAATGTCACTTCAAAAAATACCTCCAAAAAATGTCCATTGAAAATTAAGCCCAACTTCTTAAAAAAAGTCACTTTAAAAAATACCTCCAAAAAATGTCCTTTGAAAAATAAACCCAAAAAGCTTCTAAAAAAATATCACTTTAAAAAATGCCTCCAAAAAATGTCCTTTGAATATTAAGCCTAAAAAGATTCATTTCGAAATTAAGCCCAAGAAAATTTCAAAAAAATGTCTTTTGGAAATTAAGCCCAAAAACCTCTAAAAGAAAAATACATCCAGAAAAATGTTCTTTGAAAATTAAGCCCAAAACCTCTGAAAACAATGAAAATTAAGCCCAAAACCTCTAAAAACAAAATGCCTTCAAAAAATCTCATTTGAAAATTAAGCCCAAAAAACATCCAAAAAAAGTATCACATGCCTTCAAGAAATGTCCTTTGAATGTTAAGCCAAAAATATTCCTTAAACCCAAAAAAATCCTTTGCAAAATCAGACCAAATGAAGAAATTTGCGAAATTATGTGAAAATAATGAATCAGTTTACGTCTATTTATACTATCGTGAAATGATTTTTTGGAGGGGCTTCGTTGAATTTTCTAGCTGACGTAAAGTCAATTAAAAGTTCGGTCGAACTTTTGTGTCGTTAGACTTGATGGGTCGTCGGGGCAAAAAACAATTCGACTCAACTTTTTTTAAAAGTTCAGCCGAACTAACACATCTGCAATTACGCAAAGCCGATCTATGAACACATTTCTTCAACTTTGGACTGATTTAACTCCATGAAACTTTGTGAATTAACTGTTGGAACCAAGACAAGCATTTGCAGAATTCAATCTAATTTCAGGAAATATAAATTTTATGAACTTTCATAAATATTTACTAATTTTAATTAATTTTGTAATAAAATGGGTGCAAACAATTTCTGAAGGTCATTATGATACAGTGAAATCAATATTATGTATCTTCCAAAATACACTATAAAAATTTGAAAAAATTATGGTGCATTACATTGGTCTATTATCTATAATGGGTAGTTTTAGATTTTTAGTTTATAACTTATACGTTGAGAAATTTTGTGCGAGCCGAAACATATTCAAAATATGCAGTATTTTTCATTTTGAATCTGTTCAAAAAATTCTAGTAAATATGATATGCATGAGTTGGTTTCATAAATATAAAGAAAATGAAGTAGACTCTGTCTAGATTGTTGTAACACATTTTGTTTCTCAAAAGCACAGTTTTCAAAGAATACACCAACACATTTGAACATGACTTTTTATGAACCCTTTGATTGTTAAGAACACGCACTCCAAGAAACTCTAAGTTGACATATCAAATGCGTGTAAAAAAATTCCACAAAATAAGTAATAGAAAGCTAATAAATTTTTTGACAACTTTTATTTTTAGCACAAAATTAAATTCTAAACAGAAAATTTGTTTTGGCTTGCAGAAAGTTGAAGAACAGAAGAAAAAAATGAAATGTTTTTCTCAAAAAAGGGAAAAAAGTGTAACCCAACTTCACATTTTCACACCCTACCATGAAAAATGTGTAGCACATCCATGGTATTGGTAATAGAGTTGGAGGCCCTTTAGCAGACATCAAGTTCTTGGCTAAGGGTGACCTTCTTGGAATTCCTTATCCCCAAGAAACAAACGTTTATAAACCAAGAGCTCTCCCAGTGCACCCCTGTCCATATTGTTGGTGCCAATTTTTGAACATTTAGATGAATTTTCCCATCTATGTAACGAATGCCAATCTTCCTATGTCCTATTTTGTACTCTAAGAACTTGGTCGACTAAGAAATAGCAACCTTTTCATAATCTCAGGAGGGATAGCACCAATCGATGCTCTAGTGAGCCATTGTTACTTTGGAAGGATGGTGACACAAGATTATTTGGTTGCAAAACCACTATAGCCAAGACATAGCTAAATCCACTCTTCATGGGTAGAGTGCGCAAGATTTGATAAAAGCCACCAGATCCAAGATCCATCGAACTACTCATAACTTTCGACGACCTCCTTAATTAGACCATGTTAACATCCTACATAAACTCACATTGCAGAGAAGCTAACTAAGAATGAAACCTTTTAGCTCTAATAAGATAACCTTTATCCATTTAGCCTAATGATGACCTAGTCATGGCAACTATGGATTAGACACCTAGGAATCACCCTATCACTATGCGATGGAACAAGAAGTGACGTGGTCGAAGAAAATTTTCTCAATACGAGAACAACAACAAAACATTGGGGGCTGGGGGTCGAGCCTAGAAATAATAAAACTATGCACACTAATGGATAGGGTCGACCTCGATTAGCCTTTCAGCTGACTACTACCACATGGACCACTGAGTTGTTGCCACGTGGAAGATGAAATTTTTTTTTACAATGATATACTTCCACGTGGTGTGTGTGTGTGTGTGTGTGTGTGTGTATAACTTAGTCGGGGTCAGGACTACACTCGAGTCAAGCAGGTTGATGTACTAACAAAGGGGACTGACCCCTACTAGGTTGGACGTCACAGGTTAGGCCTAGAAATAACAAAATTGGGTCACAAATAGATAGGCTTGACTGAGCAACGTTGTTACAATGTCATACTTCAATGTGGGCCAATTAATAATTGCCACGTGATATATATATTGCAAACTATTATGTATTAATATTTTAAATTTTGTTGGGTTCGGGATTGTGCCCGGGACAAGAAACTAGATGTACAAATGAAGGGGATCAACCATGACTAGCTTAGAGGTCATGGGTCGTGCTCAGAAATAACAAACTCAGTGCGTACGATTGGATAGGGTCGACTCTGACTAGCCTTTTTGGTGAATATTGCCCCCTGGGCCACTGAGTCACAGTCACGTAGGAGGCGAACGCCATTGTTCCAATGCTATACTACCACGTGGGCCACTAAATCATTATATGTATGTATGTATGTATATATGTATATGTATATGTATATGTATATGTATGTATATATATGTATATATATATATATATATACTTCAAACTATTGTATATTAATATTTTAAATTTAGTTGGGGTGTGGACTGTGCCCGGGTCTAGTAATGTACCAATGAAGGGGACCAACCCCAACTAGGTCAAAGGTCGGGAGGCAGGCCAAGAAATAACAAAACTTGGCCCGCTGAGCTCACTATTGCCCCCTGGGCCACTAAGAAACTTTCACATGCAAGATAAATGAGGTTGTTAGAATGTTATACTACCACGTGGGCCAATGAGACGTTGCCATGTGGTGTATATATATTTTTAAAACTATTTTATATTAATATTTTAAATTTATTCGAGGTCAGGACTGTACCCTGGTCAAGCAAGTTGATGTACCAACCAAGAATACCAACCCTAACTAGATCGGAGGAGAGGGATCGACCAACAAATAAGAAAATTGTGCGCATTGAAAGGACACTTGACCCATGAGATAGTGGGCAGTCGTTCATCCAAAATAAAGCCCTTGCGGCAAAGGAAGACCAACTATAGTTGGGTCTGACTCTTGACTTGCCTTGGAAATATGCGTATTATGCAGTTTCATGTGATCCCTCCAAATGAAGGTTTGTATTTAACCCATGGAGGTAATAAATATATACACACTCGCATTGTCCTTTCAAATTTCTAGTCTATGTGCTCATTGCACATGATATTAACTAAAAAAAACCTGCAAACATACCATCTAACGACACAAATCATCATTACTAAATAAAACTCCAACCCTCTCAACCAATCACAACTTAAATAAATAAAACTAAAAAATAAATATAAAAATAAATTATTTTTAATTTACAATGTCAACTTTTGAAATTGTTAGTTTAGTATTTGGTTAGTTGTAGATTAATTAAAGATCAATGCATGCATTATAGAATGAGTAATATCCTACCAAAATATAAATAATAATAAAAAATTAAATATATATCAATTATCCATAATTTAATTTTTTAATTAAAATTTAAAATTCACATCCTCCCTTCTTTTTTCTATCTTTCAAAACTTTAACAGTTATGCAAACTAAGCACACAAACGAATTTCGAAAAGTTCAACCATTTTTCAAATTTAAACTCAACATGTTTTAGACCTTTAAAAAAGTATTTCCAATCTAATATTTCGAAATTAAAATATAAAACTATAGTATAAGAAATTAATTTTAAAAATATATAATAATAAAGAATATAAATATTATTTTATTTCTACAAATAGTTAATAATAAGTAGCAATAACGATGTATGGTAATTATTAATATTTGTATTATTTATATTAACATATAAGGATGATGAAATTTCTATTAGATGTGATTTAAAAATAAATAAATTATACAATAGATCATAAAGCTAAAATTCTAAAAGATATTTAAAACAAAATCTATTTTGATTAGTTATTATTGTAAATATTAAATTTGATAATTTATTATTATAAATTTTAAATTAAGTGTTAATAATTAGTAAATTAATATAAAATTTACCATTTAAATTTATATGTTAAAAAGGTTGTTAGTTTAATAATTATGGTGAATAATTAATTTTTTAAATATTTTTCAAAAAGGTAGTTAGTTTAACAGTTATGGTGAATAATTTATTTTTTAAGTAATTTTCAGGGTTCAAGTTTATCTAAACATGTTAGATCTGTGAATTAAATATACTAATAATAACATTTATATAATATTTATAAAATAAATTATACTAGTAATGAAAGTCTAATGCGTGGGAATAATTTATTTCCTTAATTATTTGTTTGAGTTCAACTTCATGGAAACATTTTGTAACTGTTATAGAATAGTTGTGAATGCGCAACACTTACAAAATAGTTGTACTAATAATGAACTCCATGCACAGTAGCTAGGAGCCATGATACCTATAATGGATAGGCGTTATAGAATAATAACGAAAGCTCCATGCACAGTAGCTAGGAGCCATGACACATGAGCATGCCACCACAAGGTTCCTTCTTGATCAGTAATGTTGAATCTATATGCGTAAAATCCGCCAGGTTGAATGGGGCATTGTGTAATATATCCTGGTCCATTAACCCACCCTGTACGCAGTTGCCTCACTCCATGCCTGACAGATATAAGAACCAATCTTATAATCTATACTCATCAAATCTATCTATAAAGGCCTCGTCTATACACATCAAATCTATTTATAAATCGCAGTAGA